>VXAY01000900.1:0-97736 GCA_013399855.1 Oxyruncus cristatus | reverse complement strand
GGCTCCGCGGCCGCCGCCGGCATGGAGAGAGCGGGGCGGCGCGGCCGGACCGAGGGGCGCCCCGCCCGGGGGGTGCTGCTGCCCCCTGGCCTCCTTCTGCTTCTCCTCCTCCTCCTGGCAGGTCAGCGGGGCCGGGGGGCGCGGGCAGCGGGTGCGAGCGGGGCCGGCAGGGCGGCGGGGGCCGGAGGTTTAGGGCAGACACGGGGGCTTTTCGTCGTCGGCGATGGAATTGGCAGCCGGAGTTGGAAGGGGCTCTCCGGAGCGTCTCAGCAGAGCACTCCTGGGCATGGTGTGCTGTGCGTGAGTCCCGCCGGGGCTGCAGGGAGGATAAACCTCGAGAAGAGACGACTGAGAGTCGTATTGATTGTGTATAAATATGTAATGTGTATAAATATCGTATAAATTGTGTATAAATATGTAAAGGCGGTGTGCCAAAAGAATGGAGCCAGGCTCTGCTCGGTGGTGCCGAGCAATAGGACCAGAGGCAGAAACTGATGCCCAGGAGGTTCCACCTGAACATGAGAAAAAACTTCTTTACTGTGCAGTGACCGAGCACTGGAACAGATCACTCAGAGAGGCTGTGGAGTCTCCCGCACCGGAGATATTCCAGAACCATCTGGATGCAATCCTGTGCCATGTGCTCTGGGATGACCCTGCTTGAGGAGAGAGGTTGGACCAGATAACCTCCTGTGGTCCCTTCCAAGCTGACCCGTTCTCTGATTCTGTGAACCCGCACCCTGCAGAAGAGACCTGTGAAATGCCCAGACAGGGCAAAGGCACCTCAGTACCGCCAGGGCTGAGTCAGGCAATGCTGCCCAGGCACAGCTGGAGACACGACTGCTTGTCCCAAAGAAAGGGTAGCAGTACAGAAGCTTGGAGCCACTGGCATGGGGCATCTCACGAGGGCAGCTCTGCCAAAGCATTGTGGCAGTCGCCCTGCCTTGCTGCTCCCCCATAGCAGGATTCTCCCAGAGATGGGTGTTGCCCTGGCTGCCCTGTTGCACTTGCTGGGGGTGGTTGGCAGAACGATGGGTCAGTTGTTCCATTTTTTTTAATGCATTTCTGTAGTATCAGGGTAATCACACAGGTTTAGGCCACAGCTGCATGGGCTGACCCACGTGCTCTTCTGCACAGCCCTCTTCAGCCCTTGCCCTCACTTGTTACTTCTTTTCAAGCATGAGCAGGTTCAGAGAGCTGACCTGCTAAAATCCCATGAGCAAGCTTCAGGCTGTGAGATGGACTGGCAGCACGAGCCGTTCACTGCACAATCAGTGAGCAAAGGAGCCTCAGTGTGAGGTGGGAACTCGCACGCAGAGGTGGGGCAGGAGTAGGAGCACAGCAGCAGCTGGGATGAGCTGGGGTTGCCTGGATTCCAGCACACTAAAAGTTGGGCCAGCACAGATGAAAGGCAGTAACAGCAGTGGGAGAGTGGGAACCCCGTGGCATGAGCTGCTGCCTGGGGAACAGGAGCCACAGCACGCTGGGAATGACCCTGCTTAGTTTGCCATCTTCGTTTTCAGGTCTCTGTCATGGCAGTGTGTGACCAAATAGGTCACCAAGGGTGATGGTGTCCAGGACAGGGAGTCTGTTTGGATTGATCCAGGCAGCAGCTGAGGTCTTGAGAGTGGGAAAGGAGAACCAGGGATGAGATGTGGGAATTGTGGGATCCCCAAGGATGTTCTTACAGTGCGGTGGCAATACACAAAGACGGTGTGGTGTTATTTACTTGGGGGGACCTGACTTAGGGCTTTAAAAACACTGAGTCATGACAGCACAAGAGGTCAATACCTTTAAAGTAGCTTCTCAACAGCAATAACAAGATACATGTTCTTCCATGCTTCTTAATTGCAAAGAGCTCTCTTACTGTTGTTTCACAGTTTGCGTTGTTCCTCAGTCCAGCAGAGCATCGCTGCTGGAAACACTCGTGGGCCCAGCTGAGCAGGACAGTCTTTGGCAGTGGGGCAGAGAGGGCACTGCTGGCCTCCGTGCTGGGCACTGCCGCTCCTGGCTGACCATGGCCCTGGGGCTGGAGCAGAGCCAGGGGAGCTGCTGCCAGCTGGCAGGGGAAGAGGGAGCCGCAGGCAGTCTAATTTGCACTCCAAGCTGGAGCTGGGTAGGGACTGGGGGCGTAGCCTGTTCTCAGACACCTTCGTTCTCCTCCCCTGCTGCCCTGCAGGTCAGCAAGACAGGCAGGCTTGATGGAAAAGGTTGTCTTAACATTTCAAAATGCTCTTTTTTATTTTAAAGGATTAAGTATAAGAAGGAAATGATGAGGCCAGCTACAAAATACCCATACACAAAGCACCTAACTTGGAAATGCAGAACAAGTGGGAATGGGCTGCCATTAGGATTACAGGGTCAGGTCGCACCTCGAGTGAAGTCCTGTGATTGTATAAAACTGTTAGAATCCATTTTCTTTAAAGCTGTGCTGTACAGCATTTTGTTGTTCTGCCGTTTGACCTCATGAGTGTTATTTTTATTCAGCAGAAGATTGTCTGGCTCAGTGTGATAATGACTGCAGAGCTTACTGCTGTGATGGGACTACTCCCTACTGCTGTTCATATTATGCCTACATTGGGAATGTCCTTTCGTAAGTATATTTGCACTTTAGAAATAAAAAACAGTGTGTTGTATTCATGGGCTTGATGTAAATTGGGATTGTGGGAAACCATGTTTTGGCAGTAAACAGTGGCAGGGTTTGGGTGTTTTGGTTTTAGTTTGGTTTGTGTTTTTTTTCCTTGCTGGTGACAAACATTGGTATTCCTTTGAAGTCTCATGTTGCATATGTTTTTGAAGCAAACCAGTAAGCTTGCTAAAATTGGGGATTCTATCCTTAGTTTGTGTATAATAATATAATTTGTGGAAGTAAGCTTTAGAGGTAGTGAGATCTTTGTTTCAAGCTCTTGAGATGAAAAGACCTATGAACAGAAATTTTGTGGGTTTTGTTGAAATACTTTGTCACAGTACCTGAGTCAACAGTGATTGAAAAGAGATTCAAATCATTTGGATTTGAAATTCATTTTGCTTTGAATACTTTTTTTCCCCTTCTCTTTTTTATTGACTTATTTGTTTTTGTTAAGTGGTTTTTGGGTGTTGGTGGAATTTATTGAACAGATTGTAGGTGAGGGTAATCTGACCCTTTAACACTGTGGTATGAATAGCATGCTTCACAGTGCTTTAAAAAACACAGCAGGTGAAATGAAGTGGTTATGAGTATTTTCTATCTCGAGAAAAATACAGGAGAAAGCTGTTGATTAAAAACACAGGCTCCAGTGCAGCTGTCTGTCTTTGCACTGGTAGGGAAGAAGAGAAGCTTGCCTGCTGGAGGACTGTCTCTGGCCTTAATTTAAGTGACAACCCATAAGTATTACATTCATGTGAGAGGGCAAACCTAAGCTAAACATAAAATGTTGTTCTTCAAGATAGGACTTCTCACTTTCTGTTTCATCAATCCCACCAGTAATTTCCTTAACCTTTAGCATGCAGTCTGTGGCTTATTTTTGGTTTATGTTCTTGACTAAAACCAGAAAAGTTAAAAAAGGCATGGCACAGAGACTGCCTGGTGCTTGGGGGGGAGTGAGTGGGAAGGTGGTAATTGTTTTTTTCTAAAAAGGCTCCTCTGATGCAGGTTTCATTTTAGCCATGGTACCTGGGGAATATTCCAGTGTTCCCTTCAGCATATTTTACAGCACTTTGAAGGAGCAGGCAGAGTGATGGTATTTTAATACAGAATTGATCCACAGTTTTATAAAGCAGATCAGATGCTTCCTGGGCTAAAGTAAATAAAATTAGAATAGAGCAGCAGAATCCTTCATTCATCTGGAAATGAAAAAGCGTGTACTTTAAATTGATTACTGTTGGAGAATGACAAGTGATTTTTTTTCCCTGCTTATGTAGGGTTTGCCTGCTTTGATATTTTTTTATTTTGTTTTCATTCCAAAATTGCTGTTCCATTTACAAGCATCAGAGGAGGTGCTCTTCTTTAATACCTCATTCCAGCTCACACGTGGTTAGAAATGATGGACACAAGAGCATAGGATATCACATTATAAGAAGGAGGCTTCCCACAGAGCAAGTGAATTTCATCTCCCACTTCCACATGAACATTGCTGGCATTTTCTAGCCTAATGTCAGAACCGTGCTTTGTTAGGGATCGACCAGGGGGTTCTTTAGAGTGACTGCTGAAATGTTCAAACCGTGCCTTCAGTGCCAGGTTGACACCTAGTCTTTTGTATGTTTATTTAACACATGTAAACAGCTATTGAATTAGAGCTGAGTGCCGGTGGCTCTGACACACGGGAGGGGTTGTGTATATCGAGATGGGTTTGAATACTGAAGGGGAGTTTTACAAGTGTTGTTTGCCACAGCATGTCTTGAAGGAGACAGCTGATTCTTCTAATTTTTTATGGTTAAGTACTCCAATTTGTACACTAAAAGAACAGTCAGGAATCATTATGCTCCTCTGACCTGACATTTCGCATGATTAATTCACAGATACTCTTTTTTCATAAAAACTGATTTGGGCGTGTCTTCTTTAAACACGCGTAATCTCATTTTGAAAACTTCAGGCATTAATGAGTTGACCGTCTGTCCTGGTAAACTGTTCTGTAGTTCATTTCCTAACATTGCTGGGAAATTTTGCTGGGAAATGAAGGTTGGAATTCCTACTGTCAGCTCTTAACTTATCTGTGTGTTTGAAATGTGGCCCTAAATAGTCATCATGACAGCTCTCAACCTTATCACTGAGCCGGGTGAACTCTGTCAGCCTCACATGTAAGATTTGCTTTGTTTTGCTTTGCCCAGCTCAGGGGTCAATTCTTTGGCCTTCCTTTGAGCTCCCTCTCCTATATTGACTTCCTTCTTTAAGTTTGGCTGGCAGGGCTGAGCTCAGGGTTTTGACAGAAGCCTTGCTAGGACTATTTTTTCCTGTACCTTTCTTTGAGTACCTATTTTGAAGCAGTGATCTGTGCTGATCACTGAAGACATAAACAAACTTAGCAATTTGTTCCAGCTCTAAGTCTGTAAGTCACAGTCTTCAAAGCATGTCTGCTGCTTTAAGCTGGCAAACTGTTCTTTGCTGGGGCTACTACCTTGGATTGTAGCTGCATTGCAAAAGATTTTATTGTGACATTAGCTGTGCTCCATAAGAATAACCTTCCTTTTTCATTATTGGGCACTATATTGTTTTGTGGGTTGTTTTTTTTTTTTTTTATGTGCCAGAAATTTCAGGTTGCCTCAACCTTTAATGACAAACTCATGAAATCCCACTAGAATTTGGAAATGGTCACCAGTGACCTTTCTGCTTATGTCTTCCTGTTAACAATTGTATATTGAAATCTCTAAAAGCATCAAATTTAATCCAACACAGTATGTGTCCTGATAATTCCACATAAAGCTGTTCTTTTAGTGTCCTTTGTGTCCTTTAATGTCCTAATTTTTGATCCTACTGTCTGCACCTAACAATGGACATGATCTGCATGGGTGCTTTCAGAAGGGCCTTTTTACTGCCTGAACTATCATGAGGACTCCTCAGTGTTGTCTTGTCTCTGCTTCTTTAGAGGTTGCTTCTGCTCCTTCATTTGCTTACCACTAATGTCTGTGCTCTTTCTACTCTTTATAATCTGTGTGCCTTTCTGATGTTCCTGCTCTTTATCTTCTTTTTTTTATCTTATCTTTTTTTTTGCAAGCGTAACTCTTTCTCGCGGTTTTGGAAAAGCCTTTTGGTGTGCAGTAGATTCTTTTTAAACAATTCTCTGTTTTGTTTCACGCCTCTCACTCTTCTCGTTTTAGACCCATATGCCAACAATTGTAAAAACAGACTATAAACAGCAGGCAATAATGTATACACTGATTTTAAAACAAAGTCGGTGTGACTAGATCATGATCATTAATACTTAAGTTGCTTGTAGCCTGCAAGTGATTAACTCACTCTCTTCACTCATTAAAACAAGTTTCAACATCGAGATATTCTATGTAGAGGTTTAGAATTTTCTATTTTAAGAAATCATCATCTTTTTAGGACACCAGGGAATTTTTTTTTTAGTTGGAAGATGTTCTCAGCAAACATCCTTCAGGCTGTGTGCATGTGTGATTAGCCTGTTTTCCTTTCTACACTTGAAGAACAGATGCAGATTTTTCAGCTCACTCTACTATTTGGATTTCAAGGCCTGCCTGAGATGTTGCAGTAACTCCATCTTTAGTTGGACTACTGGTATAATTTGTAAGCATTCCGGGTCTGTGATTGAGTCACCTGTAATCCCACGGGCATCTCTCATGTAAAATAACACATCCTTCCTCCTCCTCTCTCCGTTCATGAGAGCAAGTTGTTACAGTCTTAATGTATTTCCCTTCCTAGTAGTTTTCAGTAGCTACAGCCAGTCATAATTTTCTCTGATATTTATATATATATATTTGTACATTTCCTCCTGTTTATTTGCTTGGCATCCAGTGCTTAATAGTTAGCCCTTCTAAAAACTCCAGAGCTCCTCAGAGGTGGATGTCAGGACGAAAGGACCCAAATCTGAGTGTGTTTCTGACAGTGCATTTTGTATATGCTTCCGAGAGGATACAAATTATCTGGCCCTCGTGCTTATCCTGGTGGATTTCCTGTGGGCTAATTCCCGCATTGTGCCTGATGTTTATTGTGACACACAGGTAGCTTTTGAGCCACAGGTGGCTCTTTGGACACAGATGGCAGTGGTTGCATGTCGTCAGGGCTGGTTCTGGATGCTGTCTTTGCTCTTCCACAGCACTTCACAGCCACACAGTTGGTGTGAAACAATCCCAGATCAAAAATGGAGCAAAGAGGACAAATAGTCCAGCTGCTCTTTCAGTCAAATGCTGCTGGGCCAGATGAATGTTCAGTGGCAACGAAAGGACTTACACACAGATTTGGCCCACCAAATTTAAGAAAACCATTGGTAAAATATTCAGCCCTGGTGATTGGTCTGTATTTCCCTGGGTAAGTCTTTAAGGGGAGTAAACTGGAATATTGGCTTAAGCCAAAGAAGAAAGCTAAGATGCTACATTACATTGCAAAGTTTCTTCATATAGCCTGTGTTCAGAAATGTCTTACTCTAAGGCAACTTTTATTAAGAAAAACAACACAGAAGAAAACTGAACACCTGATTCCAAGAACTTCAAAAGTAACTGGGGGAAAAAGTAAATAAAAACTTCAGAGAACTCTGATCTTATTACAGGTAGTGGAGATGGTGATTTGCAAGAGGGTAGGTGGAAAAAGCAGAGATACTGATGATGCAACAGCCTGTTTGGTGAAATAGCAGGTGTTGTTTACATGAAGTTAATGTATGTTGGAGGGAGTGAATTTTCTGGGTTGGTTTGGGGTTGTTTGTTTTTTTTTTTAAATCTAGAGGTTGCACAATGCAGCCAGGAAGGAAGGAAGGCAGACAGAGAATGGGAGGAAAAGAGGCACAGAATACATTTAGCATAAAAATTGTGTGTGTGCCTCAGCCTGCAAAACTGAAGCAAAAGCTGTGTGTAGTGTATCTAAGTGTGGCATTTGACGTGGAGTACTTTTATCCAGTAGTACCTTTGATAAAAGCAGCTCAACTCAGACAAAGCAATTTTTGTTCCCGAGGGGAAGAATGTTCCTTAAGCTGATTCGCTTGATATGGGAATATGGGCTGGAGGGTGGATCTGGAGGAGGAGTGCACCAAAGGACAGAATTAACATTTTAAGGGTTAGGAATATAGAGATGTAGCCTCTGGAGTTCATAGGGAATAAAAGAAATTCAGGAAGCTTGGCATTTGCTGCAGATTCCAAATAATTAAAATTAGACACTTGCGGGCATCCCACAGTAAATGTGTTTAGCAGCATATGGGTTGAGGATGGTTTTCTGTCTGCATGACAGTTGTATGGTATGATATTCTGCTTAAAATAAAATTGTGTTCCTCTTCATCAATGTACTGTTCCAAATTTCCCATGATTGAAGCACTTCAGGGCAATATGTAAAACTGCAATTTATCTGGACGTTGCCATTTCATGCCTCTGGCTCTGGGACTTTGATTCCGTGCCAGAGGTCTGCCAAAGGCCCAGTTCAATAATTATTTTCTCCATTTGGCCTAACTTCTGATCAGGACAGTTTTCCTGAATGAGCACGTGGAGCAGAGGCTCAGGATGCTTGTGCTGAGTGCAGGGGGCTGGCTATAAACATGTCATTGGTAAGGCCAAGACTGATAATTAACTGTTTCCCTTTCATTCTGTCCAAGAGTTGAATAGCAGTTCAGCCTTTTTATTCCTTGGTCTTCAACATCTGGAGTAGCTGTGGAAGCATGCTATCCGTGCTTCAGCCCAGGAAAACCTCTTCAAGAGAGGTCTCTCCATGCAGGGGGTTGATTAACCACAGCCTAGAGAAAAATGTAGGACCGTGTTTTCATTCTAAGATCTGCTGGAGAGGGATCTGCTGGAAATGTGACCTTTGCCGAAGTGTTTGAACTACCAGTTGTTTTTTTGTTCCGTGCCTGTTGTCCCGGTTCATATCCTTTAATGAAGAATGTGCCATCAGATTTACAGCCAGAGCAGTATCTGCTCCTGACGACGGCTGCAGAGGAAACCCTTGTCAGCACCACAACTAAAACACAGGGCGCCTCTTCTTTAGCCCTTCGTGTTTTCATTTCTGACCCTGTGTTGTGACAAGCGGCTCAAAATGGGGACAAAACTGGTTTGCTTACCAAACAACAGCTCTCAAAAGATAGGTCCTGCTTCAAGTCTCCCACCTCTTTTTCGCTTGGATGTCTGAATAAGTGTTTTGAAATGTTTGAGACTAATGGGATCGTGTTGTTTTGTTTGTTTGATCATTTTTGGAAGTTTAGGGGTTTTTAGTTTAGTAAGATCTATAATACCTTTTTTTGGTGAAAACTAGAAATGGTTGTAAACGTGCAAGTTCGACTGTTCGTAAGAAAAAAGTCTAGCGTGGTTTTGTGCTAAAACTTGAGTTGTTGACATCCCTGTGGATCATCTGTTTTTCATCATTTGGAAGATTGTTAGAATTTGGCCTGAAAATAGAAGCATTAAGGTATAAATCACTGAAGTGTTCTGTGGCTTACAAAAAACTCTAAGGGAGAAAAGTAAACATTCTTAAGGAATTCAGAGAAATTAGCTTGCTTATAGTGCTCTGTTTCGAAAATATTTTTCAGTGCAAAGGAGAGATAATGTTTTGTTCTTCACTTGCAGTGGTCTGTTTTGGAAGCCTGCAGGATTTTCCCATAAGGTTCGGCCATGTAGAAGATAAATGTTTTCTTAACACTTAGTAAGACTGACATAAAGACTGAGCCTGGGGATTATGTTGATCACAAGAGGACTGTCCTTTCTTCATAAGAATTTTACCTTCTTTATGTTATTTTATACCCACTCGCACACCTTTCCCTTTTTCAAATGGGGGAAAGGTCCACTTCTGAATTCTCTAAGAATCTCTAACTTTGTTCAGTCCTCTGTACATCCAGAACTTTCAAGAAAATTCAGATATTGTGCTGGGCACCAGTTCAGCGAAATAGTTAAATGTATTTGTAACTTCAAGGTGATGAGTAGCTGTAATGGATAGAGTCCTCATCCTGTTGAAATCAATAAGCTAATTACTTCAGTGAGGATCTTGTGCACTTGGCTGTAATGGCATAAGTTGTAAACTGAAGTACCTTGTTGAATCCAAATGATGGCAAAAAAAGCATTTTTTCTCTGTGTGTTTTTTTGATCACCATGGTACCTTCCACGTTCACTGCCACTTTATGCTTCCTTGCTGTTGGTTGAATCACTACTTAGTAAGGTGTGTCACTCCTGCAGGGTCAGAAGATGCACAGGACAAATCCACCCTCATCTGACTTATGCATTCCCTGCACATCCAATGTACACAAGCTTCCCCTGCCCCCAGCTGGGGAATTGCTGTTTTATTGGCTAATTTGGAGATTTCACTGAGCCTTGCAGGATTCTCAGAGGATTAGTCTGTTGCATTTTGCGCTGGTTGCTCTGTAGTGAGTAATACCACACCAACCTGGAGCAGGATTATTAATGAAGATACTTCTGGGTCAGAAGCTCTGCAAGAGGACCATTTGATGCTGCTCACAGTGTGATTGCAGCCAATCCAAATAAAACCTGCAGCATTAATTCAGTATTTAAACAATAGTGTCCTAGAAAGAGAAGCTCTCGTTCTAATATTAATGTACCTCTTGAAGGGGCAGAAACAGACTTCAGCACATATAAGTGAGTTATTAAAAATTAAAGGAAATGAACTGTTAATTCACAGGGCAGCCACAATTTCCTTCGAGATTTGTAACCACAACTGGGTAGAAATTCCACAGTTAATATAATCCTTAGAAATCCAATGACCTTTCCTCAGTGATTTGTCTCTGTTTAAAAAAGAAAATGGTTGTGACGTTTGCTTTCAGAATCACTTCTGCTATCATAAAACTTTTTTATTTCCCCCTGCATTGAGTTGTTTTTGTAGAATGCAAGGTTGCTCCTTCAACTCACTCCATACATAGGTATTTAGCATGGAATGGAGAGGCACTAATACCACAAACAGGCCAGGCATGTTTCATCACTGTGTCTCCTCTGTTGGCTCATCCACACAGAGAAGAGATTTTTACTGCTATCATTACATGGAGTTATTCCTTTTGCTCACAAGGGAGACTCGGTATAATGCTGAATGTTCCAGCTTCTGTCTCTTTACTCAGGGCTGTGGTACACTTTGGCACAAGCACAGGCGGTACTAAGGATCTGCAGCTATTGCTGAAACATCTGCTTGGCGGGTAATATTCACTGAACCTTATTTTTCGGTGCCTCCTAGACTTGCTGTGCTGCTATAGAAGCATAAAGGGACTTGTGCAGACTATCTCTACTCCAGTCCTTGCTTCAGTCCCTGGTCAACATGATCTAATGAAGGTATAATTAGGGTGCTGCTGCCTTGTGGCTATTTCCAGCTGCTGAGCAGCCCGTAGGGCACCAGTGTTAGTAAACGAAGAATAACATGTAAAATGCAGCCCCAAATGTGTGTGCTTATGCTATCACATTAACAGCAGTTTTGGTCTCTAAAGCTGTGTGCTGCGTATTCCTTTTGTGCCCAAGCATTTGACTTTTTCCTTCCCACAGCACAGTAAGAGAGAGCCTGGATGTAAAGAATGTCCTCTCCCCTCACCACTGGTGCTTCCTCCTCATGCCCAGTAAAAGGAACAGAACAGAAATAATCAATTGGAACAGGAGGGGAGCAGTCAGCCTTGCAGATTGGCATGTTGCTCTGTGGAGGGGCAGGCACCAGCTTCATCAGCATATGCCTTGCACTTCAAAGAGAGTCCCCCACCCCGGGGCAGTTTGCAACCCTCTGCGCAAGGCAATATCAACTGTAGAGGGAGGAGTGCTGCACATCCCTTGTTCCCCGAGATCCCTCTGCAATAGACCTGTGCAGGAAAAGAGAAGCAGAAATATTCTGGTAGCAGACTGAGGAGAATTCTGAAATGGAAGACAAGCAGTGGAGAGACCCAAAATTAATTACTTGTGTATAAGTAGCACTTATAATATGATGGTGTTTAAATGGTACATGACAGCAGCTCTTAATTCTTTTGTTTGGATCAAATCCTTCAAGTCCCTGAGCTTTTGGGCCTTTCATATGCTGCTTTGGAACTGTAAACTAAGAGGAAGAAAATAAGCAGCCAGCATAAATTTAACACTTCACTTTTCATTGTTGGGCCTAAGGCAACTCTAAGAGTATTTTTTTCCAGACCTTGTTGAAATATATCTCTTGGAACCTTATAGATATTCCTGGAAGAGTAACAAGAATCTTGTTGGTGCAATCATTTGTATAAGGAATACATCTTTTTTTTTTTTGTCATCATCTTTGCTTTCCACTTGTGTAGGATTGTATTCTGAATATGGACATTGAATATGCCATGGATAAGCATATTCAGATGAAAACTTTGGGATGGAGAGGATTTGCATGTGAAGAGTCCTTGTGTGCCATGTCCAGCACAAAAGTGCTCTCAGCTGTGAATGAGAAGCCTTGGTGTAAATGTAATCTAAGCAATTATTAACCTTCCTGCAGACCATTTTGTCATGTGCAAATGTTGCATTCTTTTAACACAAGAGTTATTTTTTGTTTGCCAACACCCCTTCTCTGGGCCATGGCCTTTCCCTCGATGCAGTGTGCTAACCCTTTGCATTGGTCTGAGTCCCCAAAGACCTTGATGAGGCTGTGTCCAGTGGTAGCTAATATATTTACATGGCTGAAAGCTAATATTGTTTATTCAGTCCACAGTGGTAACGCTGTGTTTGGCTTGGGAATAAATGGCTTATTTACAGAAGCTGAAATTATGAAAATGGATGACAGGATCACCCGTCTGCTCGCCTCACATTGCTTTCTTCCAGTGGCTCCTTGCAGGGATAATTTGATACTAAATTCCAGTGGAGTGAGAAAGAATAGAGCTTCAAGGCATGGGGGTTGAATTAAAAGTTATGGCCCTCATTCTCTATTTTCAATAACATTTAAAATTGTCTGAAGTAAAGCACAATTCATCTTTGTTCCTGAACCTTCACAACTGCTGAACGAAACTTAGTGATTGAATTTGCATATTTCCAGAAATATAATAAAATGTCAGCTTGACAGTAGTGCTCTCAGAATTGCTACATGACAGGGGTGCTGCAAACATAGTGGCATGTCTGCTGTATGTTTCAAATAACATAGTAACATTTAAGACAATGTTCTGAAATCAGGAGGGGAACGATGATATTTAACATCTGTATTTGGTAAGCTTATGTTGTCGCTGTCTCCTAACATAGTTTATTTTGCATTAAAATTTCATAGCAAGAGAGGAAATTTTTCTTGCTTGCTCCTCACACCCCTCCCAGTCATCCTCTCTTCTGAAATTGGTGAGGATGAAATGGCCTCTGTGTGCTAGCAAGGGATGGATTTGATGACCTAGGAAGGTCATTTCACATTAGCCACATTGTTCTGGTTTGGGCCTGGGCTCATTGAACATTTCAAAGGTCTCATCAAGCTGGGGTGCAGGGTCTCTCTCCCATGCTCTGCCATCACGGGCTGACCTCGAGGCTGGAATGCGCACAGCACACCACGATCAGGATCTCTTATCCAGCAGTGACAGTCACCTCTGCAGGTGAGCTGACCTGTGCACTGCCAGGGAAGATTTAGAAAGTTACAAAGCAGCTTTGTTTTGGTTTCTGAGCTGTGGATCAAAAAGCATCGAGGGTCTTTTTTTACCTCCTACAAGGGAGGTTTTCTTCCGTGTATCTGTGAATAGTTATCAAGAAGGATGCTGCTGTAGGGACCTCAAAAGCCCTGCGATCCCCTCTGAAGGGCTGGGAAGCCTTGCTGGGGGAATCCCACTTGGACAGGTGGGTGGTGGAAAGCTGCAGGGAGGCTGTTGGCATTGCCAGCCCTTCTCGTCTCAGTATCCACTAGATCATCAGATATTTTTGGGGTGCAGAAAAACAACATCTGTAGTTTATCTCCATGTCATTTGAAATCTGTCAGATACAGGTACTGTCGGTCCCTGTGAGAGCAGGACTGTGTCAGAAATGGAAAACCGCTGCTTGGTACTCGTATGCTGGGGGTTTAAGGGAGCGTTGTTCATGGCATTTGTGCTCCATAACTCAAGGGAAAGGGCAGGTTGCACCATGAGCTCTTCCCCTGAGCTGCTCCCTCGGCAGTCATCTGACCCTGCTGCCCATCGCTGGTTTTCACCTGCATTTCATCGTCCCTGTCCTGCCCGTGTTGCTGTGCTCCAGGGAGGGCCCGGGTTCAGGTGTGTTGATCTGACCTTGTGTTCAGCCTCTGCCTGGTGACTGGGGGTCACTGGAGGGGCCCCCAGTAGAGTGTAGGACATTGATGACGGGGACAGGGTGCCCTCTTGCGCCTTCCTGGTAGGCTCCCATTGCCTGTCCGCCAGAATACAGCTCTTGCATTGGGGGAAGATGCTGTATCACTTTCAGCTGATAAAAGGCAGTTACTGCTCTGTGAGGCCAGTAGCTGGAAAGTACATTCCCAGTTAGAAGGACTTGTTGAAATCTGAAGGCACTACCCTCAGTGAGGGTTTTCACTTTGGCTTCATTATGTGTCAATAATTTAACATATGTTGCAGCTGCTGATAGGGCTTTTTAATGACGTGCCCTTGTTTTCCCAGACTGAATACTTGCAGTGCTCACGAAAAAACATTGGATGTGTGGATATGTCAAACATGTCAGCTGATTTTTTACTGTTATCTGTCACTTGCATTGAATGGTTTTAATAACTGCCAGAACTAACAGCTCCTTCATAACTACTGGTAGCACTGCTATAGCTGTTGCAATATTTTTATTGCTCTTCTTTTTTTTTTTTTTTCCCCAACTTGTCTTATGAGATACAAACTCAATTAACAGGGCAAAATCCTCAACTCACTTGATTTATACAGATATACGCTGGCTGAAAATACAGTCCAGCATGAGAAGAGCTATGAGATTTTTCTCAAAAACTGGTGAGCAAAATATTTCGGGTTGCCTCTGGCCTGTCCACTGCAGGGGCTGTGCCACTTTAAGGATTTCCTGTGCTCCTCTGGCTGTTCTGAGGTGTGAGAAGTACCTTTTTCCTTGGTATTGTTGGCAAAAATCCTCATATTGGCTTCACAGGAGCATCACAGACCTTTCTGTCCAGGTGCCTGTGCCATAAAACTGGGATTGGAGGGTTCTCCACCTGTGAGATCTTCAGCCGTGGATTTTGTGCACTGACCTACTTACGAAGTTGCTTGAGGCAGAACTTCAAACAAGCCCCTGTTTTATAGCTAAGCATTTCTAGTCCTGTTTTATTTCTGTGGGGTTTAGCTGCTATTTCCTCAGAAAATAGCCAGTTGATTTTACTTCTTGCCTCTGTCCCGCCTGCCGGTGTGCTTGGAAAGCTCTCAGGATGACTGCTCAACACCAGCGCCACATTATTGCTCTTCTGGAGAGCTCCCCCCACCATTTACTCTTACACTGTAGCAGCTCCACACAGGCCCAGAAGCAAAATGAAAAGTTTGGGCTAGAAAGGGCAGCTTATCTGCCACAGGACCTTAGTGGTTTGGGGGAAAAAGCTCACCTTTCTCTTCTTCACATTGGCTCGGCGTCATCGCTGCTGTTACCCGAGGGGTACAGTGCTGTGCCTCCCCTGCCACAGGGGTGTGTGAGGGCGTGGGTCAGCCATCCTGAGGAAGGTCAGGCTGCAGCCCCTGGGTGGGTCAGGCTGGAATCCCTGGGAGTTAGGTGTTTTCCCAGTATCCAACCTGAACCTCCCCTGATACAGCTCCAGCCATTCCCTCAGGTCCTGTCACTGGTCACCACAGAGCAGAGATCAGTGCCTGCCCCTCTGCTTCCCCTCTCAAAGAACTGCAATGAGGTCTCCCCTCAGTCTCCTCCAGGCTGAACAGACCAAGTGACCTCAGCCACACATCGTATGGCTTCCCCCCCAGACCCTTCACTATCTTCAAAGCCCTCTTTTGAATGGTCCCCTCCCCACGAGCAGGATCCCAGCCCTTTTCTCTGTGCCATGTGCCCAGGGAAGCACTATCAAGGGACAGAGAGGTGATCTTCCACAGGACACCACTGTGCGTAAGTACTCTTTCATTAAGAAGTTCAAAGGATTAAGGACTGGCTGAGATGTCAAAAACCAGAGGCAAGTAATGAGGGTTGCTTGCACTGAGGTTCTTTGGGGATTAATACTAATAGGGAAAATTTTTCAGTGCCAATCAGGACCTGGGATGTAAATGCAGAAACCTTGGTCATAAATGTGTGTGTGTGAGAAAGATAGATACATTTTAAATGAATACACTTTGGAAGTTCTCAGATGACAGATTTAAGGGTTTATCTGTGACATTAATTTGTCCCTCTCCTGTGTACTTTGTGGCACAGCCTTCAATTATACAGTTTTCAAGTCACAGTGAGACTGTAATACTCATATATGTCTTCCCCAGCGATGTTTTCAGTGTGAAAAGGCATGAACGTCTCTACAGATTTAAACTTGGCACCGTAATGCCTTTTGCATGGAGTAGTGAGCAAGTCTCCCTCTGGTCTTGCTGTAGGAGATTCCAGACCTGTGAGTGGCTCAGGCCTCTGATGGCTAGAAGTCTTTACCAGCTCATATGAAATATGTTGCTGGCCTCATTCCAGCAGTTCCTGATTAAACCCAAAATTTATCCCAGCTGGTGCCAGGCGAAATATTAGTTGGATAGCTCAAACCAGAAGCACAAGGGCCAGAGAACTGAGTGTGCCCTCTCCTTGGGCAGGCAGTACCTCCTGGCCAGGACAAAAACCAGTTAGTACAGAGCAAACAACTAGGAGGGCACTGCAGGGATGCTTTTTCTTGTTTTCTGTGGCATAGCTTACCTGAACACAAACAAGATGTGTTCTTCTGTGGTATTAGCAAATTAAAAAAAAAAAAAAATCAGCATACTAATTAAGTATCATTTTTGTTGTGGTGTTTCAGGAATTTAATGGTAATACAAGGAGACAGTGATCTATTTAAAAACATAACAAAGTGCTTTCTTTCCAGTTCCTCTGTTCAAAAGTGTTCAGGGATCCCAGATCCCATTTTCAGGTATACAGCAAGAGGCTTGCTTCCAGAGGAAAGGTTTCAGGAGGCCTCAAATGACTCAGATTTTCTGCAGGTGGTCTCCTGTGGAGACACCCCTGACTTTTGAAACGCTCTTTTCATGGCCAAAATTTTATCCCCTGTATTGGAAAACTGCATGTCTTTGTGTATGCTGACTTCAGTGCACTTACTTCCTGACTGTCTAGCGTTGGCACCACGGCTCTTTCCTGTTCCTTAAAAAAAAAAAAAACCACACACCCCTCAAAAAGCCCTTCCATTCTCTGCTTGCTCAATTACTCTGATTCTTGATCTTTCTGTACTTTCTGCTACATCTTTACATTATTTCTGCCGGATCATGAAATGTCTAGCAGAAATAAACTCTTAATCAGATGTGACTGCATTTCTATTTTTGAAGGCCATCCAATATGGCTAATTAAATCAGGGACGGAGTTGGGGGATTGGATTGTGCTGTGATCTCTGATATAGGTTGAAATATAGATTGAAAATAGGTTGAAAACTCCTCTGAATTAGTGCCCTCAGATGTAATACAGAATACGTAGCATTTCACAGCATCTTCTTAAATAAAGGTCAAGAAGAGAATGAAAATAAGTTCTATCCTGTTTGAAATATATGTCAGTAACAGTATGTTCATTATCTTAAGCTATTTTGCATATTTTTCATAGCGTAGTTATATTTAATCTATGAAACAGGTTTTTTTTTTTCAGTCGTCTTTTTGGCAAGATATTTTCAAGACTGTCTTTTAAAAATAATTTTTAAATCTACCTTTATGTGTATGTCTCAGGCTTAATTCTGCAGTCTGAAAACAAATTTCCAGTGGTCATGAAAATGCCAACTTGATTTATCTTGAGGTCAATAGGAATCTTGTTGAGGCTGTGGAACAGGATTGGCAATAAATGCCTCTGGTCTGTGTGCACAGCGATGGTTGATGCATGGTTCATGTGAGCCGTTTTAATCTCTGAAATAAAATAGATGGAAATGGTGGTTGGAGCCAGATCATTATAGCAAAGCATTAACAGCCTAGAGTCTTTGTGGCCTTCTTGCATCTCTTCGTGAACCAGGATGTTGTAACATCCAACTTCATACAGTAAATGGGCTCTAGAAATTTGTTCAGAAACTGTCTGCTGAAGGGGGTTACCTTCCCTGGGGCTTCCTGCGTGCACCTAGCAACTTTAAGACATTGCCTTGATTTAAAGCGTCTCCCACCCAAAGTCAGGGTGAATGTACTGTTTTGCTTCTTTTTAAGTTCTCAAAGTGTTTGATTATTTCCCAGCAAATCAGTTGTGCCTGCATCTTGCCATTTGGTAGCCCTGCCAAGTGATCGGTTCGGTTTAATTCACATGATTGTATTAGTTCACAGTAAGGTGTTTGTCCGGTGGAGCTCACAGAGGTCACGGGTGGTGGCACCTTTCAGCAGGCAGATACGAGGAATGAGGGGTGATGGGCAAGTGTGTCTGCGCCCTCCAGGGGTGTTTTACGTTTGAGGAGGGGCAGGAAAGGGTCAGGAGAGCTTGTGGTCTCCATCAGGACAAGAGAGACATGGAGCTCCTGGAGCATGTCCAGAGGAGGCCACAAAGATGATGAGGGGAGTGGAGCATCCCTCTGACAAGGAAAGGCTGAGGGAAGAGATGACTGAGAGGGGGCCTTACCAAGGGCTGTCGGTATCTGCAGGGTGGTGTCAGAGGATGGACCAGGCTCTGCTTGGTGGTGCTGAGCAATAGGAAGAGAGGCAATGGGCAGAAACTGCAGCCCAGGAAGTTCCACCTGAACATGAGACAGAATTTCTTTACTGTGCAGTGACCATGCACTGGAACAGATCACCCAGAGAGGGTGTAGAGCCTCCCCCACTGGACACATTCCAGAACCATCTGGATACAGTCCTATGCTATGTTCTCTAGGATAACCCTGCCTGAGGAGAGAGGTTGAACCAGTTGGCCCACTGTGGTCCCTTCCAAACTCACCCATTCTGTGAATCTGTGAAATATTCAGCAGTTCCCAGGGATCTTTCTTCTGTCATCATCCACCATAAGTAGCACGTGGAAAGGAAACTCATCCCACTGTGTGCCGGGCTCACCCGTGCCCGCATGGAGGTGACCACCCATCCCCAAGATCTCACACCGAGAGAAGGTGGCACTTAGCAAGGCAGGAGGGGATATGGTTTCAGATAGCCCGTTGGGTGGATTTTCGCAAGAAATAGGGTGTAGGAAAAAAACATCTTCTGTGAAGTGCTGTGATTCTGAACGTGAGTGACCTTCCCAACACTGGTACAAGTTTTGGAAAGCTTTCCTGTTTGGTGGGAGCCAGAGTAGTTTTATGCTGACGTGTGTTGTAATAATTCTTGAGCAGTTCTAAAAGGGCCAAAATGTTGTTAAAAATACTGTTTATTTTTTAGATGCAAATTTGTTGTTGTTGTTGTATCATTTGTAATGAACTTCTTTTAAAATCCGCTTGGTTTCTAACCTGGGTCCCAGTCCAGAGAATCAGCAGGAAGTTTCATGCTGTATTTCATGGGCTGTGGTGTAGGACATTGGGCCATCTTCTCCTCCTGTAGATGAGCAGAAGTGGTGTTTGCTTTTCACTTCATCTGCTGACTCCACCAGTCAGGATCACAGCTGGCATTGATTATATAATAGCCAGTTACAGCCTTTGGGACCTGGATCCCATTCGCTTCAGAAAGAGGACCAAAGCTATCAAACCATTTCCCTGCTGATCTTACAGAAATCATACAGGACTGATCACATGGATATAAATTTTATTGTAACTCCCCTGGATGTCTTAAGCTCTCAAACGCTGCATTTACAGATCAGTATAATTTCCATTTAGAACCTTAAGCAAAGTCATATACTAAACACAAGACTGCAGAGTTTGGCTCCAAGAGAGGTGCTTTGATGTGAAGCTGATACGGTTTGAGTCTACTCACTTAATGGCAGGCAGCAAAACAGTGAATATTGCAACATATAGCCCACATCTGGCAGTTTTCAGTGAATTGGCTATATAGAGTCACAGAATGATTTGGTTTGGAAGAGGGCTTAAAGATCATCTCATTCCAACCCCCTGCCATGCACAGGGATGCCATTCACCAGACCAGGTTGCTCAGAGCTCCATCCAGCCTGGCCTTTGAACACTTCCAGGGATGGGGCATCCACAGCTTCTCTGGGCAACCTGTGCCAGGGCCTCACCACCCTCACAGGGAAGAATTTCTCCTGTATACCCAATCTGGACCTACTCTCTGTCAGTTTCAAGCCATTCCCCCTTGTCCCGTCACTCCAGGCCCTTGTAAATAGTCTCTCTCCATCTTTCCTGTGGGTTCCCTTCAGGTACTGGAAGGCCACAATTAAGTCACCCCAAAGCCTTCTCTCTTCCAGTCTGAACAATCCAAATTCTCTCAGCCTTTCCTCATAGCCTCTGATCATCTTGGTGGCCTCCTCTGGACTCGCTCCAACAGGTCCATGTCCTTCCTGTGCTGGGACCCCAGAGCTGGAGGCAGCACTGCAGGTGGGGTCTCACCAGAGCAGAGCAGAGGGGCAGAATCCCCTCCCTGCCCTGCTGCCCACACTGCTTGGGATGCAGCCCAGGACACGGGGGGTTTCTGGGCTCCCAGTGCACATGGCTGGGTCGTGTCCAGCCTCTCACCCACCAGCACCCCCAAGCTCTTCTTGCAGGGCTGCTCTGGATCTGTTCATCCCCCAGCCTGGATTGACACTGGGGGTTGCCCTGACCCAGGCACAGCACCAGCACTTGGTCTTGTTAAACCTCATGAGATTCCCACTTCTCAAGCTTGTCCAGGTCCCTCTGGATGGCATCCTTTAGGTGTGTCACTGCACCGCTCAGCTTGGTGTCATCAGCAAATTTGCTAATGAAGAAGGTGAAGTGTAACAGAGACAACACCTGCAAAAATAGCTGGTGTGCTGTCATCTCCAGGGCTCCATTTGAAAGGCAGGGTGATAATGGAAGCACATAGTGTTGCTCAGACATGAGTATCTACTACCCTGGTCTGCCTGTCCTGCTGTAATTGCTCTCTAAATTTAAACAGGTACTTTCTGTATGTGTCTGCGTCAGCTGGCATAGGTTTAGCACAGCCTGTACTGCATGGAAAAATGGAGTCTTTTGTGTTGGTGCTGGTGAGGATATGTCCAGCAAGATAAATGAAGTATACAGTCTTGTTCCCCACATAGTACTTTTCACTGAGCTATCTGCCAGGGAAGCAAATGATGCTCTATAGGAATGAATGACTAAAGGGGGACTGATGACCCCAGATGGGAAAAAAGTTACCAACTTGAGCAAGTAGTTGATTTCCTGGAAGATTCATTGTACTGAGAAAAGTGGTTAAAGGCAAGCCATCTACACTTAAAGTAGAAATGTAATCTTTTTAGCAACTCACTTTAGTACTCTCCTATTATCGCTTTAGCAAGGCGATGCAAATGTCTTGCTTCAAAGGATTTGCATCTGCTAACCTACCTGTTGTGCATCTGTCCTGTTGTGTCCAAAGCAGGGATTTAAAATTCCTCGGATGATCCAAGTTAAAGCTATTTGTTAATGTTCTGTCACTGAACTTAATCTTTTTTTGTGGTCTGTTTAAACCAGGACGTTTGGGAATTGCCCACTCCCTCTGAAAACTGGCAGAGGCTGTGTGGCATGCTGGGTTGCTCAGCTGCATGCCCGTCTCCTGGCTGCCTGGGCTGGATTCACGGTGGTCCTGACATTTATAAGGATTTCTGCACACACAGTACCTCTGTGGAAGTCTATTTATAGTGCACACTTGAAGGAAATATAAATTAAGGCGTACACTAGCAGGTGACAGTGACAGGACGTGCTTTAGTGCTGAGTGGAAGGCACATCAGTTAACCTTTGTTGTGCCAAATAGAAAATACAAGAAATATGTATGAAATGTCTCCGTCTTTCATGAAAAATAGAAGTAATTATTTATTCTGTAATCAAACTACTTCGGAAATGCCAGAGGGTAACAGCTGCTGCATTCCTGCTTGTGAGATGCTACGCAGCTGGAATCATATTCCTGATGTTTCAAAGGAAGTAAAATTGGGTTTGTTCTCCTGAGAGTCAATTAGTTCTCTGCTGGTAAATATTTCTAAATCTGTAGGTAAAAAAGGATAAAGCTTCATCAGTGCTACAGAGAGCAGGTCAATTGTGTAACTGCTTCTGCAGAATTCATTAGCAAAGCAACATGTCGAAGCGGAAGGTTAATTTGCAGAGATTTGTGCTCCTCAGCCACAAGTGCTCCAAGCTGTAAGAATTCTGCACTCACCGAGAACCCCAGTGCCCTCAGGGGACCAGTTTACCAGCAGAAGTCCCATCATCTGGTTTCAAGTAAAACAGGAGTAACACATTTTATGGGTGTAATCTGGTGGAACGGGGTAATCTGCCCATCAGTGGCTTTTTCCACTGACAGATTTGTTTTATGGGAATACTGATTTGGCCCTTAAGTTGTCAGATTTGCCACTGTCAGTCTGTTATGCCTTTCCAAGGACCAGTTTTGTGACAGTGTGGTACTGTAGACTGTGACCACCATTTTAATTTCAGAATACAAACTGCTACCAGGGAAAAGATAATTATGGTACAAATGCTGTTGTTTTTTCTTTTCTACAAAAAAATATAAAGGTATGGTGTTGTGAGTTAATGTAAAGGAGAGCAAAATTAGCCCTAAGAGATAAAAATAGCTGCTTAGTCTAAGTTCAATTTTGAGAAAGAAATTGGTTACAGAGTAAGATCTCTGCTCCTTTTATGTGGATGAAGGGTGAGAGCAGAGCTGTTAAACCCAGGACCTCAAAAAAGTTGCAATTCTTACAAGTTGTGCTGATACATTTAAAAAAATCCATTACACTTTTTAAAGAAGGAGGCTGTCCCTGTTCTCCAGTTTATAAATATTTCATGCTGAAATAATGCATGAGGTAGCAGAGCTCACACCACGCTGCAGGGCTGGAGTCGCTCTTTTCGGATTCTGATTGAAGTGGATCACTGGGGAGCTGTGCACATGCTGAAGCTAGCGGACCCAAACCTGCCCCTGCAGGGTTTGCACTCACAGGGGTGTAGGAAGGAAGCCGTTTGGCTCTGGTGCTTGCTCTCTTACTCTGTAATAGAATTACAAATTCATTGCCCTTTTCACCAGGTAGTGGGTAAGTGCGTGACTTATTAAGAAAAAAGCTGCCTGTTTTTTCCTCTTCTTTTTTCCCCGTTCTCTGGCCCAGAGGTTCAAATTCTGGGCAGGTGGTGGTTAAGTAGGGTAATTAAAGAATCTGTCTCAGGAGACATTTATGGGGCAGAAGGAGAAAACCTCCTTTCCTTTTTGTGGCTTTGGGGTGGAAAGATAGATTCCCTGAGCATCAGGTCGGGAGTGTTTCATGGAAATGAGGTTTAGCTGCAGCAGCATGTGGTGGTGGAACCATGGATGGGTGGGTGTGCTGCCCCCAGCCCGAGCCCCAAGGGGGTGGCCAGCCCCATGGCTGCTGCTCTCTCAGCAGAGGTGCCCCCCAACCCCTGGGAAGCTCCGTCTGCCAGCTCCCAAGCAGGATGTGGGGAGAGGCAAAATGAAGTTCTGGGGATGCCGTGCAAGGAATGCATTAATGTCCATTACAGCTCGTAATTTATCATAGAAATTAGGTGTACAGGGCAGACTGTATAGTGTAATTTAGTACTATTTGTATTCCCCATGTCAGCTCATTTTATCTACGTAAACGTCTTAATTTCATGCACTCCGTCTCTCCTGGTTCTTGATTTTGTTATGAACCCCACAGAATATGGGGATTCCTGGAGGTCGTGTGTTTCTTGTTATCTGAGAGGGAAAATGTGAAAGAACTGAAGCTGAAATAAACACTGTCAATTAAAATATTATAATGCTTCCTCTTCTGAATCACTAGTAATTTGCATGATCTGGTGAGAACTACTGGGAAAAAGCCCTTGGAGAAATATTACAAAATGCCCAGATGATTTGCATATTTAAACAATTTATTCAGCTATCTGTTAAATCTTAAATGATCCATTGAAAGAGAAAATACAAATCACCCAATATTTTAGTACAAATGAGGTTTCTTTGTTGAAAGATAAAACTTAATTGTACAATTGTGCATTGTACAATTGTACATCTGTTAGCAGGATTTTTTATCCTGTTAGACCTTTATAAGGTCAGTGATTAATTGTTTTACCAAGCCAGTGGTTTGTTGGGGATTATCTGCATTGTCCCGGTTTCTGATACATGGAAGAGAAACACATGTTCCAGCCAGACTGTATTTCTTCTGATTCATCAGAATTATCTCAGGTAATACTGGGATTTCTTCCCTCTTGGTTCCTTCTGTGAAAGTGTCAAGGAGAGAATTTGGGTTGCAGTGCTGGATGAGGACTTGTGAAAGTCACAGATAAATTTTTGGCTCTGATGTTGACATCCCAGGCAACCTTGGGCAAGCTTGGCCTATAAATGCATTGAAGGAATCAAGTGGTCCCAAATCCGTGAGTGTGTATAGTCTTTTTATTTTCTTTATTCCTGGCTGAGTAGGTTCATAGTCTTAGTTGAAACCCTATGGTACTGTTAGTCATAATAAAGAATATTCCCTATTTACTGGATGCACTTTGATGGAATTTAAGAGTGAAATTAAATTGGAATTACCTCCACATTTCATGTTGCCCACAATCCCGAAGCTGCTAGGAACCAGATACTGCTTTACAGCTCCTTTTGGAAGTAGCAGAAAATAATTTCTCTCCCCCACCCTCCCCCGTGTTTGCAGTGAGGCACCATGAGGCGCAGTGAGTTGTCCAAACATTTTAAATGAGCAAGGGGTGGAACTGTATCAGCACTCACAGCCTATTTCTCCTGGTGTTTGGTCCCTTGCTCCACTAACTGCATTTGTATGCAGATGCAGATTGGCAGGGCCTGGCCTCTGTCCCTGATCTTACCCTGCAGATAGCTGGCCCTGAAGTTGGAATTTGGTTTCTTTAAAGGTCATTTCCATTGTTTGAAAAGAAACAGGTCGTTCTAGCTGCTGACACAGGAGACTTACAAACTGATTGGCAAATCTGAATGCAGAAAACAGACTCTGGTTAAAATCCAAGTGCATATGCAATACCGGTTGCTTTTAACCTTACTGAAATCAACTAATTTCTTGTGGATAATTAGGTACTTGGAATTCTTTTGTCTTGCATTAGTTGTTTCAGACATCAGGAACACAGCGGTAGTTGATTTTCTACAAAATGTAAACTCGTAATTAGGTTAGCAAGTAAAAATACTGACAGACTGGCAAGGAAGAATTACGAAATGTGAAACTTTAATCAGGGAAAAAGGGTAGCACGGGTGCTGCTGCCTCAGCAGCCTGAATTGGGCCAGCACCTCCTGTGTTTCTGTGATGGGTTGACTTTGGCTGGATGCCAGATGCCCACCCAGCCACTCTCTCACTCCCACTCTTCATCAGGTGGAAGAAAATAACATGGAAGAGCCCTTGGGTTAACATGAGGATGGGAAGATCACTTGCCCGGTACCATCATGGGCAAAACAGACTTGACCTGAGGAAAATTAATTTATTGCCAGTTAGAATGGAGTTGGATGGTAACAAGGGCAAAAACTGAAACACCTTACCCCTGCTACCCTCCTTTTCCCAGGCTCAACTTCACTCCTTCATCCCCAACTCCTCTGAGCAGTGCAGAGGGAATGGGAAGGTTGTGGTTGGTCCATAGCAGCTCCTCTCTGACCTCCTTTCTCTGCACACTTTTCCCGGATTACAGTGTGGGCTTTCCACGGGCTGCAGTCCTTTAGGACAAAGCTGCTCCAGAGTGGGTCCTGCCCATGGGCTGCATCTTCCTTCAGGGCATATTCTGCTCCAGCTGAGGCTTTTCCAGACAGCCATGGTTAAAAATGTGGTGGGGCGGAGTTGCCTGATGTTAAATCATGACATTAAAATTACATTAATTGGATTTAACACACAAAAATCCTCAAAACCTTTTATAAGTCAGAAATTAGATGTACAAATCCTTCCATGCCCTTACAGTACCAATCCTGCCAATAAATCCTAAATATACTTTCAAATATAAATCCTTTCTTTACCCTGGGGATGAAAATCCCTGATTTATGAATCAGGATGGTAAAAACCCTGAGGTTCTACCGGGTTTACAAATCCTGGCATAATTTTTAAATGGAAAATTCTGGTCTTGCTTTTCTGGGTTTTGTGTGACTTTATCCCTAGAAGAATATTGCATGGTTTACATTTACCTCCACTTCTGCAAGGTGCTGGAGTGGGTTCTGGTGTTTTATTTCAGCCTGGGTCATCAGGAAGAAGTGTCCTACTGAATATGGTAGGAAGGAGAGTTCTTTTCTTTCTCTGTAGACTTCAAAAGGTTACATGAGAGAGGCAGTGGAGTGTGGTTTGTTGATGGCCCTTTTGAGCAGTGCTGTGGCTCCCTTTGGCTGGTGTATTTAGGGGTCAGCTTCTCCCAGGGCTGACTTTGCAGGTCACCCCCTTGCTCCTGATCTTGAGAGGCAGGACTTGGGGAGGTCCTGTGAGGATTGGAGGGGTGGGGAGCTCAGCAGCAGCCCTTGGCAGGAGATCAGCCTGGCAAAATGTGGAAACCAGCAGGACAAAAATAATCCTGAGAGGCTGCTCAGAAGGAAAAATCACTTTTGCCAAAACTGTAGTGGAAACTGACATGTATTAAAAGGGATTTCTGATACAAGACTAAATTTGCCTCTGAACAGATTGGAAAATAACTTTTGCATGTAAGAAGATCTTTTCTCCTCTTCTGACCATCATGTTTGTGCCTTCCTGCAGACTGCCCTGGTCTCCATCTTCTCCACTGTCTTCCTACCTCGCTGCTCTCCCAGGCAGATTGTTTAGGTCCTGACAAAGTGAGAACATAAATATGCAAGATAGCTTCAACCACGTGTTCACACTGCACTGAAGTTGCATGGCTGTCCTTCTCCACGGGTCCATCTCCCCTGACTGTTTTCCCTTGCAAAGTTTGCTCCCCACAGCCAAGGGCGCAGCTGCGGCTCAGGTAACATGGCTGGGAGGCACTGGCTTGGCAGTAGCGGCGCTCCCTGTGTTGCTTCACACTTTGAAAGACTTGAGTAACTTTCTGGAACAGCTCCAGAGACTTTCCACATGAAACTGTGTTCCTGGAGGCATGGCAGAGGTGGCAGGAACCTCAGTCAGCAGTGGCTTTTATTGCAGCCCATCGCCTCATGGGAACAGAAGCTTTCAGAGCATTAGTCAGATAATTACGCTGTTTAAAAAAAATCACAGTGGTGAGATGGGAAAACCAAATACTTCTCTCCATCAGTGTACGTGTTGTCATTAATGAAAAGCTACCTTAAAGACCTCTTAGCTCCATTTTTTCAAGTGCTGAGAAAGTGTCGTGTGATATTTTGCATAATTTGCTAGTACAAATGTTGTCACTGTACTCCTTGTACTGTCATTGTACTTCATATAATCCTTGAAAGAAATATGGACTTGGATGTGATGAACAGCGCGGGGAGAACCTGATACACCTGGGTCAGAGGATTGAATGTTTAGTAGATCCATGCCAGCAGTAGTTGCCAGCTTGACTTCTGCTCCACAATTTAATTCTGCATGTTTATCCTGTTCATTCTGCTATTATCTAGTAAAAAGCCATGAATTTAAAGGAAAGCTCAACTGTGACTGTGTCTTGCCTTATAAAAGTGTGAAGAATATTAGCAGAATGTAGCCTTACAGATTTCAGAGGAAACAATGCACTTACCTCAGAGTAGCTTCATTTTTTATTTTGTTACAGCTGGAATTACCCCAGGAATGACTGGTATGTACCTTCTTTATAACCCATGCTGTTACTTGTCCTGTGGTTGTGCTTGTTGTGAGGTATGCTCTCTCTTTGTGTCATTTTGAAGGTGGTTTATGAACAATGCAACAAATTCAGAACTTGATGAGAAAGAAGAACAAGAATGACTCTTATACTGATGCCAAACTTTGAGTCAATGCTCAGAAATGGTAAATAAAAACATAGTTGAGAGGTCTTTCTTTATGAGAGATGTATGATTTTTTTTTTTTATTGTTTGCCAGGAATGCAGAACTTCCATGACAAAGGAAATAGGGAGTTGTGTCCAACTCCGCAATATTTATAATGTGTGGATAGTTTTGCCTGACTGCCAGTGAATTTCAGAAAAGGTTGCATTTATACTGCATAGGTACTATTGAAAGAATTATGTTGCCAATGCCATTGTGGCTTCCAGAGCATTTTGTGTTCATACAGACTCAATGCTGAGGTAAAATAACTGTTTCCAATCACCGAGTCCTGAGCCAAGAGCCTGCCTGGTTCCTGACGTTGAAGAAAATGCATTAATAATTCCTGCTTTATTTGAAACATGGGGAAGTTGACACAAAGATTAAAAGAACTGAAATGCTGAAGGAGGATGGGAACACATTAGTGGAGATTTTGATCAGACTTGTTCTACAAAATATATTTTACTATATACCCTCTTGGCTTTTCTCCCTGGCTCAAAAGTGCATGGCAGTGCCATTAAGATTCCCAGGGGAGCGGTACTGTCTTCTTGCATTACATTTGTGCCACCGTTTCACTCCTGGTTTTTTAAGGTGTGAGCACGGAATGCTGCTCTGAGAAATGCCTGTTGCTTGTCAAAGAACTCACTCTTTGCTACAGCACCAGTTGTGTGAAAGAAGGAGCATCACGGAGATTGACAGGGGCTTAGAGCCAGGCATGGCCCACAGGATCTCAGCATAGGAAGGTCTCGGTGTTGTGCTTAAATGCTCTTCTACAATCTGCCATGAGAATTTCATGGAAGCGTTACAGCCTCCTTTTTCCTACCACTTCTACCATGAATGCCAATTTGCTTCTCCCCCACCACCACCCTCCCCTCTGCTTTTCATTGTTCGTGTTTATACGGGAGCAAAGGAAGTGTAATCTCCTGCCCTTCTCATTTGCAGACTTTTTACTGTCATTTCACATGAATACACATGGCCACACCGAAGTACAAAACGCTGTGAGGAATGGTATGTGCTACCAGATTTTTTTCCCTGTTTATGAACAGACAGGTGAGAAGATCTATGCCTTTTCTCATGCTGAGTAACTCCATTCCCCACAGCTTCTTGCCCCATGACTAAGTGCCATGAAAAAGGAGTATTCTGTATTTATTTGGACCCCAAGAAAGCTGGAGGCCTTTTTCCCCCCCTTTTCCACAACAAGCAAACCTAGAGCGCTATTCTTTGCCTTAGATTCCTTCATACCATTCATCCTCGAATCAAAATCTAAGGGTTACTGTACAAAAGAGAGGAAATGCCTGAAGTTTACTACTTCCAGCAGCTACAGTAGCTTATCTGCAGCCATGGATGCTTCTGTTTTGAGCACATCCAGGCTTAGTGTTTCAGTACGTGTCCTTTTTGCCACAGGGCCTGAGACAGGAGAAGCATCCAATAAACCCAGAGTGGTTTTTTGAACTGAGATGCCTGGATGGGATTGCAACTACCTGGACTATGTTCTGGGGCTGCACTTTTCTGCTTGTTGCCAGCCTTGCTTATACATCAATGCCCTGACCTATGACTTCTTCAGTTTTGCTTCATATTTAGCCCAGATCCAAATTAAAGGATGATGGAAGTTTGCTGGTAACCACAAACTGCAACATGTTGGTTTATGTCTGTCAGCCTCTTCAGGTGGGAACTTCTTGCAAATAGGGAAGGAAATTCAAACCTAGAGTCAGACTGCATCACTGGAGGGCTCTTCAGCTCTTCTGGAGCACATTCTTTCTGTGCTAGAACCTTTGAATGCATATGCTGAGGGAAAGGAGAGGATCCTATGGCCTGCTCAGACTCAATATTCCTGTACAGAATCTGTATTCCTTTGTGCTCTGACTGTTGAGGAAGCCTCTAGCTCTGCTTTTCAGTATCTTCACATCAGTGCAGTAAAACACTTGGAAATTAGAAAGCTTTATTTTGCAGTCTGGAGATAGATGTTTGTGTGAATCAGGTAATATCTGCGTGGATTTCAGTCACGCTGGGTTTATTTTTTCAGGAACTGCTGCAGTTCAACCTCTTTGTGCCTCCTCTTTTTTGTAAAACAGGGTTATTGTTTACTTACCTTACAGGAGTGCTTTTAAAAGGCTACTTTGCTGTTCTAGACAAGATTTGTAAAACCCAGTTAGGGACACCACCATCAACTTCCACAACTTAAAAAATGTGATTTCTAGTGTTTATCTTGGCAACCCAAACCTGCTACTTAGGAGTAAATGTGTAAAGAATCAATTTGTCTTTTGATAGTGAAGAGTTAACAGGCACTGGAGGCGCAATCCAGCCTTTGACCTTTGGTTTGTCCATCCCTGCTGTCCCTTTCAGCATGACATCTCCATTTTATTTGATTGCTTTAGTCAAACTTACTCAGATCCTGTCCCCAGGAGTGGAGACTGGTAGGATGGAAAAGGACTAAATATCATCTACTTCTCCCTGTTTAGCCCCAGGACAGCAGTAAATCTTTTTTCTGTCACCACTGTCACTTTTAGGCTATGATTTTCTTGGCTGCATTTCCCAACTTTGCCCTTCTAGCACTTTTTCTTTCACAGCTCCATATAATAGGATGCTGCACTCGTACTAAAAAAAGCACCCAAGTTTTCCCTGTAGAAGGTTAACAGGGTGGGCACAGAAATTGGTGAGAGGTGTGATCTGGCTTTATCTTCATAAATTTAGGTGGTATACCAGTATTTGCTGAGTTCAGCCTTATAGACAGAGAATGTTTCTTTTCCTTTCATGCTGTTGGGGTTGTCTGTTTTTTCTCCTTCCCTATTAAATCATGGACATTTTTGTTGTGGGGTTTTTTTTCTGGAAATGGTGGTTGACCGGCAACTCACAAATCTTTGTAAATGTTATTGCACTGCTAAATAGGAAAATTTTTGCCCCTCGATTCTATTTTTGCTTTCTGTTTAAACTATTGTCACTTATCTCCAGTGTTTCAGTGTGACATTTTAATGAATGGCCTGTTCCCTCAGCTCGGTTCACAAAAGCTGTTCTACCACTGATTTTATGTCATGTCAGCTTGAGACCAGAATAGGTGAGCTTAACCTCTGAGCACCTGTGTGTGACATTTTTAAATATGATGTATTCTTTGCTGGTCTGTGCCAGTTCTGATATCTCTATAGGGATTTCTTCGTATTTGCTCTCACCACGCAGAAAATTTTGGAAGAGGTAGAACTTTCTACTGCCCTGATTTGGAAGTCACATTAACATTACCAAAACAAAAAACAAAAAGAGGAGGTCACTTGCCAGGTACCATCATGGGCAAAAAAAGGATCGACTAGGGGAAAACTTACTCAATTTATTGCCAATTAAATATAGAGTTGAAGGCTGAGAAACAAGACAAAAATTAAAACACCTTCCCCTTCCCTCCTCTCCTCCCTGAGGCTTTATCCCAAGCTCAACTTCACTCCTTCATCAGCTACTCTGCCTCCCTGCTCTGAGTGGCACAGGGGGGTGGGAAATGGGTGTATAGTCAGTCCATAAAAGCTTATCCTCACTGCTCCTTCCTCCTCCCGCTTTGCCTCGCTCCCGTGTGTGCTGGGCTGTGTGTGGGTACCTCCTTGGTACAGTGCTGTAGGAGTTGGAGAAACTATTTCTTCCCTCACTGGCCAGAGTTTTGCACAGAGGAAGTACAGTAAGGGTCATTTGAATGCTACGGAGGAGAAATTATTCTGAAACCCTCCGAGCGAGGTCCTTGGCTGGAGAGCCATCTGCATTAGTACATGTCATCTTCCACATTCTCTCAAGCCAGCTGGGGATCTGAAACAACTTTTTTGTCTTCTGGAAAGAGAGAAGAAGCTGTTTTCTGTATTGTGAATATTGTCACACATGCGTGATGTTGATTAGTTAAAAAGAGGTGAGGCCCTTCAGGAAGCTGGGAAAGAGATCATCTCAATTCCTGGCTCCTGCTTTCCCTCACCCCGAGATGGCATGTTCACTGAGGCTGAGCAGAAGCAGAGTGCAAAATGCTGGTCAAAGGCAGTCAAAACCCCAGTCTGGTATGGAAATCCAGCACAGCTGTAAGACTAGGAAAAGCAGAGTGTGTGATCATGACTTCTGTGTCTACTGCATTTAAACTCTTGGAGTTCAGACCTAACTGCTTGCTGGTAGTGTGAACTGTTAGTGGTTGATCAGGATTTACATTTTGGTTTTGTAGAGTTTAATTCTGTAAGGAAATAAGTATGCTGTGCAATTGGTAAATGAGGAAAAGGCAAAATCAAAATATGGCTGTTCCCTTTGACAATTAAAAAGGAACAAAGGAGCGCCATGGTTTAAATCTGTGAGCTTTCAGCTAAGCTGCTCGTTACTAGCAAAAACCTTTTTCTTCAGAATCTTCTGAACCCTGATTTTGAAGGGAGAAAAATAGGAAAAAATAACATTGTTAAATTGCTATTTTGAAATGGAAGGATTTAATTTATCTCTTTCTCTGCATCCCAGAAGTTAATGTTTACAACAGGGTCTCCAGACCACCCATAATCTGGTAATAGTTCCAGCACAACCTTCAGTCTGTAAACAGATGTTTGTCTGAGAATTATCTGATTTTCTTGTGTTGGGAGGGTCATAATCCCCAAACCCATTAAAGAAATGAGGGGGTTGTAAAAACATTTTGAAATAGATGAAACACCTTTCAAGATAAGTTGCTGATAATGGAAAGCAAAAGCACAGTGGGACTGAAATGATTCCATGGATACTTCTTTCTACTTTTTTGGCAGCTGCAGTATTTATATCTTACTGTGACTGTATTATGCGGCACGGGCTGACCAGTCATTCCAAAATAAATAACTTAGATGGTAGAAATACAGACCAATTACGTTTTATTTTACTACCTTATATTTACTTTAAAAAATGACAGTTGCTTCTTAAAAATAATGGTGGGTTGTCCTCGACACAGTCCTTTTAGGAGGTTTGCTGTCTTTGGCGAGTGGAGAAGATGAAGGATATGAAAATCAAGTGATATCGTGATGTTTGAAATGAAGGTCTTATAAAACATGAAGGCACGTGTGTTACTTTGTCCACATGAGTTCTCTGATCAGAAAAAAAGAAGCTGTAAATATCTTTCTTTGTTATAATCTATGTGGTAAAAGGAGGGTAGAAATACAATGCGGAAAAAAAAGGATTGTTAAAGAACTCCTAAGCAAAACCAAACTACAGAAATGTTATAGTAATTAAGTAGCTAGAAGATCATAAACTTCATTACTCACAAGCTGGCAGGCCGTAAGAAAGGCAGAAGTGCATTTTTATGGCAGGAAATACGTCCATTAAGTTACACCATTAAGTCATATACACCAGTTACTGTATTCTCTTGCTTTATGGGTTTTGTATCTACTTCCCCTTCTATTCAGGGCAATAGACAAGAGGGTACTATTAAAAACAGACAGATAAAAATGCATTTACCTGATTGATAAGTCATGTTTTTTGTTCAGGCATATGTGCATCAGTAAAGTGTGTCATGGTGAAGCTGCAGAAGAGCCACTCAGAGTGTAAGATGTCCATTACAAAAAAGCCTGAAAATCAGAGCTGTAGGATGAAACATCTTCATCTTTTTCCCTTTTTTCTCTTGTTTCTTTGTTATACACAGTAATGTTTTGCTTTCCTCCTGTTTTTGAAGTCTTAAATTTTTTTTCATGTTCCTGGTGGTTGCTCTGCTTCTGTGCAGTGAGTGAAAGTCCTCATATACGAGAGTATCTAATTTGCTAATTAATACAGCTGACTCAGCTGCTGTTCTCATTCTCCATAGGTCTTTTTGCAGTCTGTGCCTGGATGTGTCTTCCTTGTGTGGCCATCCCGTGACGGGATCTCGTTCAGTGATGGGAATATGTGTGTGCCAGGTGACACAGCCATGGGTTTCTGGTGTGTTTCTCATACTTACGGATGCTCTTGTGTCAGGTGTTTGGAATTGAAACATTCCCATTGCCCCCACGTTGCTGTCCTGTTCCTAAAGCATGCCTGTCCCAAACTTTCAGTCTGTTTGAAATGTTCACCATTCACATAAAGGTTGAGAAGCAGCAAGGCCTTTGCCTGAGAAGCGAGGCACAAGCTGAAGGGGGTGCACCACTGCTCATGCAATTCTGATCTGCTCTAGAGAAATCAGTGTGCCTCATCAGCTTCACGTCAGGATTAGACCTTCTCAGCCATTATGTCATCTAGACTGTTGGTTCTTAAAACCTTGTTAGTTCTTAACTCTGTCCCAGCAACTTCCATTTCAGCTGATGTCATGTACCAGACGCAGTACATTCTGCTGCCTCTGCCAAGTCTCTGCCACTTATTTTTCTGTTCCTGCTTTCCTCGTTCCCCTTAAGCTCTGGAGTCCCTGTGCCACAAAGATTTAAACATATGTTCAGCTGTGAGTGGTGAAGTGTTTTGTTGAGTCAGGACAGTTGCATTCAGCTCAGCCTTTGAGTGCAAGTAGCCTTTGAAGTTTGAAAGGCAAAAAAAAAAGAGAGATCCTCAGCAGCGCAGGGAGGACCAATTCATTCTTTCTTTTATTAGCCTCTTTGCTTCTTCAATGTAGTTGCTCTCAGATTCCCATTTTTTACTTTCTTTACCTTATTGTACCATCTGCCTTTTTGCTTCACATCACTCTGTTCTTTCATTTACCACTTGTCTTCTCCAGACTTGGAAAGTGTAATTCTACTTCGTACCTCAGAAAATTTACTGTACAGTCCAATTAGTTTAATTGACTGAGCAGTTCAGGCTGGCTGGTCTGTGACATGCTTCTGATACCATCAGGAAGGTGACCAAGAACACCCCTGCTATGCCATGAGACCTGTCCAAGGGTACTATCTCACCTCCACTTGTCATGATGGCACAAAAATATCTGTGCTGGAGTAAATATTAACTTAAGGCAAGAGTGTTCCTGTGTTTTGTGTGGGATCAGCTGATGCATGCAGCTGCTTCAGAAAAAAAAACAAAAAAAAACAAAAAAACAAATTTAGAGCAGTTTGGAGTGGAGGCTGCTAATTAGATCCCCCTCTCCATCTCTGAGCCTAGAGCTTTCCGAGAGCTTTGGTGACTTAGCGCTGACTCAGAGAGACGCGAGTCCTTTTGATATATTTTTTTTTTGAGCTTTTTTTTTTTTTTTCATACCTACTGCAGCTTAGCTCTGAATTCAGAACGTTTGCTTGCGTTGCACTCCCAGGTCACTGCAACCAGGCTGCTGCTTTCACAGGCAGCCCGTAAATGTGCCAAGCTCAACGTTCACACCCCTCCAGTAGCTCACGCCTGCTGCATCTACCGGAAAGCTGTTCCAGAGCCATATTCTTCTGATCATTGGGAAGCTTTTCTTTCTCAAGCTTCCTCTCCAAGTGTGTTAATTCTAGGAATACATCTCTAAATTGACTCTGAACGAGCCATTTTGATATAAAATTGTGAAAGAAGTTTTTTCATGCCTTCTTAAGTGATGGTTTCCAGATTGGGGTTGTTTTGGGGAGCTACTGTATGGCAGAGTATACATCCTTGTATGTATCACAGTATTCCCATTCAGTGTATTAGTTAACTGACACTAAAGTACATTTCTTGATTCAAAAATGTAATTCTCCTTTAGTCCGTGGGGTACATGGTTTTCTTATGTCAAGGAGCAGAATTCAGTCTGTTTTCCTGGGGAAACATTTTTTTGTGCCACTTGATCTCACTGTTGACTGACCTGTCTGCTCTTTCCAACAGCTGCACATGTATCTGAAGTGACTGTAATGGGCTGTGATCCTTGGGGGGGAAAAAAATGGGCCCCATGAGCATATACCTTAATGAAAACTGTATTAATATGTGGTTTAGTGGCTGTGGATGCTTTTGCAGTTTTGAATATTTCGCAAGCCATATAACAGCATTCAGTCTCTTCCTTCGCGCTGTTGCAAAATGGTGTCAAGTTTAGATTAGTAACAGGTCGTGACATGACAGCAGTACTTAAAGCCTCAAGGGAAACTTCACCAAGTGCTGTGTTTACGGATTGTTCTGTCAAAGTACTTCAGATTGTCACTACATCTCTGGTTTTGCTGCCAGAGATATTTGCACGGATACGAGCCCTCCTGGCCTGTGGATGCCGTTGCTGCTTCACGGAGCCACGACGAACGCTGGAGCCTTGTTAAGGAGCGTGGACTTACTAGAGAGTGCGGGATGGCAAAGGACACCTGAAGGTTGGCTGTGCTTCGGTGTTCCCGGTTGTGTTTAACTCCTGTCAAATGTGATAATTGCAGCATGGGAGAGCCTTCTGCCAGGCTTCCTCGGGCTTCCAAAAGGAGGGAGCGGAGCATTTAGTTTCAAATAGTAAAGCACACGTCAAAGCTGTTACCTGAGGCAAAACTGGAATGGAAGGATAACATTTTAATTGTCTGACAGGCAGTGGATTTAGGCTTTTATTCAGCAGAGCACATGAAGTCTGTTGGCTTCATTGGGTGTGTGATATTTAAACCTAAGCATATGCTTGAGTTTGTTTCGAGGTTCCCAAGCAAGGCCCTCAGAGAAGGCACTTCTCACCTTCCCTGCGTGAGAGGGGAAAAGGCATTAGGCTCTGTGCCCAAAGAAATCAGGGCACTTTATTTGCTACATCTCATTAGCATAAAAAGCAAGGAAAAATGACACCAAAACTGGGAAGAAGGGACCAGGGCAAAGGGATCTTTTCTACACAGCTTTACCAGAGCAAGCATTGTCCCATCTCCTGGGCAAGGAGAGGAAGGAACTGGGTCCTCCATCCGTGTTCCCTTGCTGCTCAGTGGGGTTTCTCTGTCCTCCCTCTGGGCTGTGCAGGCAGATGAGCAAGGATTTCGTGCACTTGCAAGGGAAGTTACTGCTGATTCATCAGTAACTGGCTCCTCTCCAGCCCCCAATAATCTCCTGAGGTGGGAGAGGTCAAACCTAGCTCAATGGTACTTAATGTAGCATGTGCACACGTTTTTATCGTGCGGCGACTTCTGCATCCTCAGCATAGCTGCCTTCAGAGAAAGCAGCTTTCATGGTTTTATGGAACCTGTAAGAGCCATGGCATGTTTTTGTAACTACGTTTTAATTTTCATGGTTTTTTTAGTTTTCTGACTCATAGTCCTTTCCACCAGAAACATAAAATGATTCATATACCCAGGCACTTAACTCCTTTTACATTTGTAAATGGCACTTCATGCATGCTTAATGAGGGTATTCCAAGCCACTAAAACCATAATTTGCTTATGCTACATAGTAAGGTTTGAATCCTGCAAAGACTTATGTAAATACTTTCAAGTTCATAGTAGGTTTTTGCAAATGGTGATTTAGAGCCAGAATGTCTGCTGGCTTAGCCTCAGTGGGTCTTTGTGGCCCACATAAGCTCTGACACAGCACCTGGGAGGAGAGAATGAGAAAGAAAGATGGAATTGGTGCTATAAATCTGACAGAAAGAAAAGAATGCCGAAGAGGCTCTTTTATTGCTTTCACGGGGTAAGATTTGAATATTGAAGTACATTAGAAAAAGAAGATGGAAAGAGAAGATGAAAAACATTTTTTTTTCTTTCACTCTGCTTCAGAATTTCTAAAATTAAACTCAGTGTCTTATTATTTTTATTGGAAGATATGAGGGAAAAATCCCTTTGCTGGATAATTCAAAGCTCCAATAGATTTATTTAGTCTCAAAATATACAGTACTAGCTAGCTCTGCACTTTAAAAAAGCTATTGCACTGTTATTCAGGCAGTGCACATATTTTATGATTTTCTTTTTTAAAATGAATCAAATAATTTATGATGCTGGGTTTTTAATCTCCTAATCCGGCCTTTTTCTCCCAGATCATTCAAGAACCACTCCAGATTATTCAATGTCAAAAAAAAACCCTACATCTTTTTCATTTGTCTAACACATAGAATTCTAAAAGCAGTAAAATCTTCTAATTTGAGTTGAATTTTAATAAATCATAGATGCATTTTGGAGGCACAGTTTGTGTTCTGAGAATCAGATTTCTGAAAATGTCAAAAGGCATTTTTTTCTGGTCCATAAAGTAGAGTTGTTTGCGGGCAGCTGTTCATTTTCAGATATTTTATTGCTTTGTCTTGTTCTATGTTATTTTCACGTCGTTGTTGTGAAAAAGGATTTTTTTGGTTACAATCTTCCTTTTCTTTGTTGCATCATATGGCCAAATTCTCTCCTTCATCCTCCCTCAATCTCCAATAATTTTAAAAAAAAAAGAGAAAAGTTAATAAGCTTCTGTTTCAGGCGTGATTTATATCTCGTTAATGTCAGTGAAAGAGAAGGGCTGAAGCGATGCTATTAGTTAGGAAAGGGCCATGAATTCCAGTTTCTGCAAAGCTCGACGCATGTCACGTGTGTTGAGCTTTGCGGGAACTGGAAGGGGTTTGGCCCTTCACCATCAGAGCTGGTTTCTGTTTGCAGAGGTTGTCACCAGGAACTGGCACCAGCCCTGACTCTGCTTCGGGAAGTGGGTCCCAGTGCTCCCTCCCTCGCCACACTGATGTCCACACAACATTCCATTAAAAGGAGCAGGAGCATTGCTGGTCTTTCCAAAAGGTGCAAGGAGAGCTAAAGCCTCCAGTTTGTTTATACGTTTTGATCCCTTTCCAGTGATGTTTTGGATAATTGTGGTTTGCACTCCTGGCACTGCTGCATTCTCAGGTGTGTCCTGATCTCTCCCAGGACAATACTTACTTCAGAGAGAGGCAATTTAGGAAGAAACAGTGTGTTCCTGAAAAGAAGCTGTTCTGGATGATCTGAGGTCCCATTCAGGATTTAAATAGATTATGAGGATATATAGCCTAAGATGCCAGAGGAAGATCCGTGATTCTGCTTGAGGGAAAATGATGGGCTCCTGAAAAATGGGCTGAGTGAGCAGGGAGCATTTCGAGGATGAGCATCTCCATCGTGCTCTTCTACTTCAGTTTGCACAAGAAAGAGCTGTAGTCAGTTTTGCATATCTAGTCTGTGGCACTTGCTTGGTGGCTTGTCCCTCGGCACTCTGTGGTCTTCATTCCTCTCACATTTGGCTTGGCTGTCTCTGTTGGGAGCTGATGGTGCGCTTCTTCGCAGTGACTCACTATGTGGTTATTTAGGGGCTACATGGCATTTAGGCAGAATCTTCAATATTAAAAATGTGTTTCAGCAATTTACCAGATTGGCTTCTCAGCTACTTTTGTCTTCAGAGCTGACCACCAAGAAGGAAAAAATTGCTTCTGCTGGCCTCAGCTTTCCTATAATGGGGAAGGAGATCTTCGGCCAGCGACATGAAATTTTATATGAAGCACAGAATAAATGCCAAGTTTGGGGTTTTGCCTCCATTAAGAGTATTTTGAGTCTGAATGTTTGAACCATGGCCTTCTTTGGGAGCCCCTGAAGGAATCCTAGAAAGTCCAGGGACACAGCCTGTAAGAGGTGCATCTTAGAGTTATATTCAGTGGCATTTTGCTTCTCAAAGAGAGAGATGTTATGGAAAGGATTTAACTGGCAAGGAAATAATATGTTTTTTCCTCGATTCACTCAGTTGTTGCATTTTAGCCAGAGATACATGGTCAGTTGAGTTCGGTATGAGTTCGTGCTGCCACCTAGAACAGGCAGGGGAAGTTTTTTCCAGCCTTGCACTCAAGAGCCACCCAGTCCTGCTCTCTGCTGCGCCAGCACATGAGCACTTCTGTGAAATGCCTGCAGAATGCCTTGTCTGGTGTGGTCTTCCTTACCAAGGAAGGCCTAAAATCAAAACCACCACATCTGGGAATTAGGTTCCAGCTCTTAACACCTGAGGAAAGTCACCCCGATGCCTGTCCTTTTTCACCCTGCCCTCCAAGTGAAACACGTAAAGGAGAGTGCTACTGCTATTTTTGTTTTGGGTTTTATTGTTATTTTCCAGAAACTGCAGTAAATGATTGTGATGTTAAGGGCTGGAGGGTTTTCTGCCCACAACCATTTAATTCTCTTTCATTGGTTAAGAAACCCATGAAACAAAGATGTTCCAGCTGAAGGAAATGTGGCAGCAGAGGATGGATGGTCAGCTCCCAGCTCTGCCAGCAGCTCCAGCTGGGGCTGCTGTGCTGGCGGTAGTGGCTGGATGGCACACAAGAGGCTGTTAAGGAAACAGTGTTACATGAAGAAAATGAAACACGGCAAGGCGCAAGGCCCAGCCTTCACCATGCAAAACTTTGCAAGTGTAGTTGATTGGAAATGGTAGAGCCGTGTGAAACAATGAAAACATTATCTCCTGCTTGTTGGCACAGCAATAAATGGAAGGGAGGGCAGGAAGACGTCCTGGGGCATGGCAGGGCTCTCCGTTGGTTTCCATATCGAGATTTAATTCTCTCTTTAGGTCATTGCCTTGGAAACCTTGAGGAACTGCTCTTTTTGATACAGCCATTGCAGTTCTTCCTTTTTTTTTAAAAATCAGTTAATCTGTGCATTACCACCAGCAACCTGCCTTGGTGCTCTTCTGCCTCACAAAGCAGGAGTTAAGAGCCCCATCTTTTGACCCTTTCCAAGTGTCTGCACACTTGTTTCACTGACCAAAAATTAGCTTTGGTGCAGGATGTTCCCTGGCACATCAAAATCACATCACATGTGACTGTCCTTGGGTTTTGTTACAAAAGTACAAAGCAGGCAGCAGACGTGCCAAAGGGTTCTGAAGCATCACCCTTTATGGCAACTATGACTTGACAGGTTTGGCTTCAGGCTGGGTAAAAATGTACTCTAGATATATGCCTGGGTAAAATTAAGGTGGATTGACTGTCGATAGCTCAGAGATTTCTGGATCTGACAAGTAAGATGTCCAGAAGTCACAATAGTAAGTCAGGCTCCTACAACAAGAACTTCCCTGAAGGGGAGCTGCAGGATTCACCTGTACTGAGTTCATGGAATGTGCAAGCATTTGCAGAAGCTAGTATGAATAAAATCACTGTCAGAAAGACCATGTTAAGAATTACTGAAAATGTAATGTTTCTGGATTCTCTTAAGTGTCTACACTCAGTAACCAGTTGCTAAAAGTGAGCTATAACTAGGGCTTATTACCTTGTGGTTGCCTTGGAAGCCTACCTTCTCATCCTGACCCCTCTCATGCTTTGATGCTCAGAGGGCTAGAGGTTGGGCAGGAATTTCAGCTTCTCCCATCGCTGTTGATACAGGAAGTATTTTACATGGCAGGCTCAGCCAGCAATGCAAGACTGCTGGCATGGAAAATAAATATCCCTACATTAAAGCAAAGGCTGTGTTAGGTACAGTTGTGCCATGTTTTTCTATTTAAGTAAACATCAGGTTGGGCCTTGAATTTGTGAGCACAGCGAGGAACGTTTTGGAAAGTGGAAATTGCATTATGGCTCTGTTTCCTTTCCAGGGAAGCATGTGAAGGACATTACAGAGCAAGGGAGGGTCATGACTGCAGGGAACAGGATGTCTGAGAGGGAAAGGTGGGGCGAGAGGAGCTGCTGCAAAACAAGGGCAGAGAAACAGCAGGAGAGCATGAGGGTGAAAAGCGGTAACTGGAAACCTTGCAATATCTTAATCAGAATTCTTTCACATAAAAGGTCAAAAAAACCTCTTCTCCTGCATTACTTATGTATTTCTGACTTTTTTTAAAATCTCTTTTTTTAATTCAAATAAGCATTGTTGGGTTGGGGTTTTTCAGATTCTGTCAGTGTTCTGAGATTTTGGAACTGCCAGACAGATAGACTCAGGGTTTCAAAGCCAGCATCTGCATGTGTGCACGTGTTGGTCTGATGAAAATGCTGGACAGGCTGGGACTGATGAAAATGTATTTGCTTAGCTGTATTATATTAGCTGTATTTCAGTGTGCTCCCCCCAGCTCTATTTCGTGCATCATTCCCTCTGTCCGTAAAATTATTTCTGGGCCAGGCCTGCACTGGGTCATAAGCAGAGTGCAAGTGATGGCATCCCTCCCTCTAACCCCTCTGTCTAGGGGTGCAGGAGGATCTCAGGCAGGGGTAGCAGTTCAGAAGCCAGCTAGAGCAGGAGCTCACTTTCTCTATGCTCCTTTTACTGTGGCAGCTACCGTGGCCTTTCTGGGGACTGCTTATTTGAAGCGCTTTTGCAGCACTGCTGGCCAAGCAGCACCTCCGGCAGTGTGTTGGGGAGAACAGCGTATGGTTTGGCGTAAAGGAGGCAAGCATAAAATGTGTACATATTTTTCAAAAGGCAAATTGTCTGAAAAGTCTGTCTGACGATAGCCCAAACCAGAACAAGCTGTAATTACATATCCTTTGGGTTCACAGTTAATATGGTATTTCTCTCTGGTTTTGCAAGCGTGCCACAGTTATGCTTCAGTGGCTCGGCAGCCTTTTAACGAGCAGTAGAAGGTGCCCCGTTGCTCAGGCCCTGCCAGTACTGAAAGGCAGCATATCCTTTAACCCTTTGCAAGATTGTGTAGCTTAACAGCATGGAGCAGGCTCAGAGCGGTGACCTGTCCACGTGGAGCTGGGAGAAGGGAGGCTGAGAATTGGGATGATTACCCACTACCTTTTCATTGTACAGCTGCTAGTCAGGGTATTTTGGTGCTGGAGTTAATAGTCCTGCAAATATAATGAGGTAGAGAGGGAATGGCACGGAGGAAACTATGTGGAAGGAATTAAACATTAACAACACACCTTAAAGACAGCAAAAATAAGGAGCGAAAGAAGGGAAATAACTGTCCAAGTACAGTCTGTACCCAGTTTTAACATAGGCAGACGGGATTTGTTTACGGAAGCAGACAGTCAGTACCTTCCTCCCTGTGGTAAAAAGTGGATTTAGAAAACGTACTAGTTGGAATTTTGTATAAATACACCTTGCAAAGTAAAACCTCAAAGGCAAGTCCAGTCCATTTGAGTTGCCACTGTGTAAACTAATGATTTGATTTAAAACAGGAGACAGCAACTCTCTTGACTACTTAGTTGATTCCAAATTTGGGTGGCTTTTCAGTCCACTCTACGCCGGTGACTCTGTTTCAGGGCTGTAAAACTGTGGTAAGAAGGCTGCTAGCTCAGCTCTGGGGTACCCCTCTGATACAGCCACTCCTCCAACAGCTTTTGCTGTGAAGTTCTCAAGGTACCTGAGCTGTAAAGCCAAAATGCCCTGGATAGCAAAGCCAGTCCCTTAGAGGATCACTCACTAGGTGGTTTTGTCCTCATGAAAATAAAGGGACAACTGTGGGGAGGGGCAAACCCTCCAGAACAGGCCTGCCTGCTCTGGTGGAGGCAGGAAGAAAAGTGACCTGTCAGTCCAAGTAACCCAGGGTTTACCAACCACATCAAATAAATAGCCCAACACCGCCTCTCTCCAAATCACATCAAGTCTGATTAAGAGTCCAAGGAGTACTTTTTCTCAAACATGAATGGCTCAATCAGAATATCAAAGATCATTGATTTTTTGGTGTGTTTTATTTTATCTCAGAGAATGAGTTTAAAAAAATCCCTTATCAGCTTTTTTTTTTTGAATGCCTGAAAGGGGAAAAAAATAAAGGGCATTTATTAATATTAGCAGTAGTATTCCGAAGTGTATTACATGCATTATTATTAATATTATTCTAGAGATGCAGTGCCAGCAGATCATAGATACAGAGTTGGCAATAAATTAATTGGAGAACTAATAAAGTACTGGAAATTAGGAAAGATGATGAGATGGAAGAGATCAACTGAGCAAAGAGAAGACTGAGAATGGCATGTCTTCCTTGCAGTAATATGGTAATGAACATAGCAAAGGCAGAGTGGGAATACTGGTCCTCACATGCTTCTCACAACTTGCCGTGCTCGGTCAAATTGCTGTAAAATTGCTAACGTGAGCAGTTACAGGATGAAAAGACCTTTATGCCAGTATAAATGCATCTCTGGTGCAGAGCACTGCCCCTTCTGCAGTGATAGTTTCTAAATTGATACAGTACGATGGAGTGAGCTGGGCTTTGGCAAAACTGGTGGCTCAAGTTCACCTATGCTAGTTGGAGCCTGTGTCCTCTGGTAGAGGACATGAGTCCAGGCACCGTGTCAGAAGATCCAGGGCCCATAAATACTACATAATGCATCCAGGGAAAAAAACCCCAAACTCCCACACGACTTGTTGGGCTCTGGACTGACATTACATCCCAGAAATGAGACTTGGTTCTGTGGTAAGTAGTGCCATAAACCCTTAGTTCCCCGCTGTTTGATAGCCAAGAGAAAAATAAATCTAATATTGTGGATTATTTAGGAAGGAGATAGTGAGGAATACAAAAACGTTAGTGTGCAGCTCTCAGAAAACAACAGAAGAGGTTAAGAAAAAGTGCATGGAGGGATGCCTGGGGTGATCAAGTTATGAAGAGGTCCCTCTCTAGACAGAACAGCCAAGAGATACTGGGCTCCTGCAGGACATGGAAGAGTTGGCTGCCAGGGGGGGATGCTAAAGGTCTGTAAAACCACAGGCTATGCAGAAGGAAGGGCTTGCTGGTGGGGGCTGGGAGCCTCTCGTGAAACTACTGGACATTCAGTTCAGAATAGTCCAGAGGGGACAGTTTGTCAGATACACGATGGTTTTAAACTGACACAGGGCTTGTTTATATTAGCTATTAGGGAGAAATTGTTTACTCAGGGGGTGGTGAAGCACTGGCACAGGTTGCCCACAGAAGCTGTGGATGCCCCATACCTGAAGGTGTTCAAGGCCAGGTTGGGCAAGGCTTGGAGCAACCTGGTCTGCTGTAAGGTGTCCCTCCCTGCCCACAGTAGGGGGTTTGGAATGAGGTGATCTTGAAGGTTCCATGCAGCCCTAACCATGCTGTGATTCTGTGAATCTATTACAATTAAGCTGGGGAACTCTTTGCCACGTGAAGCTGTGGATGCTAAAATTTGCATGAGTTTAGGATGAGGCTGCACAGTTTTATAGTTAAAAATGAAACCAACTGTCTGTGTCAGAAAGTTGTTGAAGAGGCAACTCTTCGGAGAAGGCCAGGAGGGAATGTTTTCTCCTGTTTTTAAACTCCATGCCATACCACGCGTGAAGTTAGGGCAGAACCCAAGGAGCAGACATGGAGGCCGATGGATGACGAAGTCCGTGCCGTACAGAGGTGCAGGCCATGTACACCTGGCTCCCAAATTTGGGCAATGCATTTAAAAATTGATTCCTTTTCAGCAATCATCCTTCCTTCAGAAAACACTTACCTGTTGAGCCATAAGATTTTTAGGCCTCCAAGACCCGCTGTCCCCAAAGTGGAGGTGACTGCAGAGACAGTATTTGTCTTGAGCAAGTCCAGCATCCACTTTACTTGTCTAACTTCCAAATAAGTAGTATTTTAGAGAGGGAAGGGACACTAAATGAACTCCATTCCCACAAATAAGGACCTGAAGGAGCAGGACTGCTCTTAAGTCTCTCTCTTCCAGTCAACTCCACCCTTGCCATCGCAGGCTGGAGCAACCTCTGGTGATGTCTCTGCTACTTGTAAAACACCCAAGTTACTGGCTCCAAGAGCAGTGAGAGCCCAGCCTGGCTCCAGTAATGCCAAGGCCTGGGTGCCACCCAGCAAAAGGCCTGGGCTTCTGCCTGGGGTTCCGCTGGGCCAGAAATGTTAAGCCGGGAAGGAGATTTAGGTTCTTTACGTTGGAATGTTGCTGAAAACGGGTTGAAAGCTTTTTCTTTAAATAGCTGATTTTCGTCTCAACAATGTCTCCTGACATTCCCACAGCTTTAAAATTAGTTTTTCCCCTTTCCATCTTTACTTTCCGTGCGTTGTTTTTCTGTGACAGTCCTCTTCATTGGCTTTGCTTCTGTGAAGGTCTTCACATAATATTTTCCTTCAAATTGTTCAATTTCAAAATTTTCCCTTTTTTTTTCAAACTTGCAGTTCTCTATGAATCTGCTGTGGGGTTTCTAGGTCCTTTTGCTTTCCAGTGTCCTTTTTCTCTTAGGCACTTTCCCTTGAACAGCTCTACAGTGGCGATAGCACAAAAACCCCCTGTATCCCTCTGTGTCTCTATACAGAAGGCTAAAATATCAGGGAGAGAAAGAGGGACAAAGCAAACAGGTTTAATATAAAATAAGGGATATTTACTTATAGGATATTTATTTTCAAAAATCCCATAATAGGTCAAAGAGAAACCTCACCATTTCATAGTAAATACACACTTATTTTTCTTCATACATTCTAGTCATACCATAGGCTTTCCACAAAAAGAACAACATTTGTTTCTGTGCTGTGTGCCCAGGACAGCTACTGCATGACCACTGTCCTGCCAGGATTTGGTGCTGAAAAGGTGCGCTCTGATGTGTGGAGTCAGACTGCTTCTGGTTTCACTGGGGTCCACTGTGAGGGGCTGCAGGTCTCAGAATCAGGGTGGGTTTACGTTTTGACTCATTGTCAGAGAGTGGCATAGTGTTATATTTGTGTTCTGTTGTATACATGTGCGAGAGTACATCTCCCTAAGTCGTCTCAAACAGGTCCTTTTCAACTCTAACACTTGATTCCTGGAGCAGTTTCATGTCCATGGCACTGGGTCTGATCTGAAGCCCACCAGGACCCATGAGCACCTGCTTGTCAGCCAGGCTGTAACTGGATTTTAAAAGTGACCTGTATCTTCTGCTCTGTCTCTGAGGCTCTCTTTGCGTAACCATCCATAGGTGCTCTAAATTTACCACTGCAGTGTGAAAACCTGAATCCACAGGCAGAAGTGCGTCTGCCTATTTAAACCACTTTTTGTCCTGATTTCAGAACTGTGAGCAAGACTTGCATTTGCCAGTTTTGTCAGCAAAGATCAGCTGGTGAATATTTTCTTTGGTGACCATTTTTGTTTCTGGTTCATGGCTATACCAGCAGGAGCTATGCTGGGGACCAGCAAAAAAATGCCTTAGAATTCCTTGTTTTACTTACTGACCTCGGTTTGCTAGGCTGGCAGAAGTGGCTTTTGCTTTTCAGTATAGTTCTGCTTAGGCTGAGAGGCCTTCACGTGCAGGCAGATGCAGAGGGGCTTTCTACAGCTGTCTTGCCCATGGAGAGTGCAGCACATCTCTCAGGGCAGATGGCATGTGGCATCTGGCTGACCACTTCTGGAGCAAAACAGGATACCTTTGCCTTTGGAGACAGCTGAGACAAACTGTTTAAAACTCTGTTAAAAATGGGCTTTGTTAATCCAGGAATTTTGATCTAGCAGTGGGAAGATAACATGTGCTGTGTGTTACCCACTTCAGTGAGTTTTTATGATGGAGGTTGAGTTTTCAGGGTGCAGCTGGTTGGAAGTGCAAGAAACTGTTGTGTTCTCTGGGATTTGAGAAGGTTAGCCAGGCAGAGTGTCCCAGGGATTCAGGAGCATGCCCAGGATGCGTAGGCAGCAGTGGACCATGAACAAAGCAGAAGTGCAGTTCAGGACAGGAGGCCAGTGGTCAGCAGTGGCTGGTTCTGCTGCTGGGAATCCACCTGGGAGAGGGATTATTTCGGTGTAATCGAGATCCCTGCAACTCTGGGATGCAGAGCTCTCATAAGTCATCCCCTAAGTGGATGGAGCAAGAGCAGATGCTAATCACTGTTGTTTATAATAGGGATATTGTGATTTTTTTATCGTGGTATTATTAGAAAACCTTCTGGAATGGAGAGAGTATTGTGTTAAAGTGTGTCCTGAATCAGACTGTTGTCTCGTATGGCAGTTTCTCTCAATGTTGTGATATTGTTCCCAGAGAGAGCAGGATGGGAAAACTGGAGGTCTCTCGGTCACATCTTCCAAGAGCATCAGACTTCCTTCTTGTTAGATGCAGGCTATTATAGGTGTGTTCCTCAGTTACTCATGGTGGTTAATACCAAAGCACTTTATCACATCAGTGTTTTGAGCTACTGGTTTTATAGCCAGGTGCTTGCTGTCATGTAAAATAGGCTTTTGTAAAATAGGTCTTTATATATTCCACAAAATATTAACAGGTTTGCTCTCCTTGCACACTCTTCATTCATTGCTACACAACAGCAGAGAACAATTTAGCTCTCTGGAAGTGTATTTCAGTAAGACAGCAAGTGGTCTGTGTTTACTTATGCTGTACAATTCAATGATTGTACTGCAAATCTTGGCCAAGTTCCTGAATAGTTGGGGCCTAAAAACAACCTCTTAAATTCATATTTAGGTTCCTGCACAAAAGGTCTTGTTTTTCAGCTATTGAGTCCATCCTGACTCTTGCCGAGTGTTTGGAAGCCAACAGGCTATCAGCATTTTCAAAATTGGGCCTGCCATGTGTTCCCATGCCTGTATGGGGGAGCTAAACTATGGTTTAGACTCCTTTTAATGTTTTCAGTATTGCAGAGCCTGTTTTATTCTCTAGATTGCAATAATTCCTAGTGGGGCTTATTCACATTCACAAACTATCAGTTTGGATTGATTAAAATATCCAGTGAAAAGGTTGCCAGCAAAGTTGCTATTGGAAGACTTTGCTGGGAGATGAAGAGATGCATAGAGTAGGAATATTTCTGGCAAGTCCCTGGGCTTTTTTCATAAAAGGGTAGGCTGTAAATACCATCTTTCATGTAACATATGCTTCACTGCCTGTGGCTGACAACAAACCTGAGTGAAGTAGGGTTCATCAGAAAGGCTGATTTTACCCTCAGTATTAGTGGGAGCTCTTCAGTGCTCTTGGTGAGGTTTTTCTCCATTGTGTCAGTGCAATAGGGCTTTCTTTCCTTTCTCTATATTATAATTTCGAGAAAAGTCTGATTCATTACTTCAGGGACTGAGCTAAATTTCCTCTGGACCATTTTAAAAGAAATCGTATAAGCCTCAAATACTTGTGCTGGCTGCAGTGGCAGATGTGTGAAAGAGTGGGCATTCACTTTGCTTCGTGCCACTCATCCTGGAGAAGAGGAGGCTCTCCTTAATCTGTGGGCTTAGAAGCACAACAGAAGGACTTTTTGACCTAAGATAAAACAATGACAGTATTCCTGTGGAAGCACAGCATGCACATGGATGCTTCTGGAATATATTACTGGGGATAACTTGTGCTTTCTTTTCAAAAGAATATCATACCAATGCCTCTGGGGGAAAAAAAGTCTTGTATGATGAGGGGAAAGGGAAGGAATTATTCTTGATAGTATTTAAAAGTAGTTAAATTCAAATGGCCCTGGAATGGGAGGATTTAATATATGGTAAATCAGCAGTGATCTGGCACAATTGCAAAGGAAACTTTGGAAGTGTTTCTCATTTTGGTCTCTGAGATCTTTCATTTTTTTCTATTCACATGCCCTGATGGATCAAAATTTGCAGCATTTTCAATTGTCAGTATGCATTTATTTTCTTAAATATGGGCTGTTCCTGAGAAGAAAATTTTGTTTTGTAAACATTATTTGGCTGAGACTGACTGCATGTTTCCATTCCCCTTGCAGAGGCACAGCAATAGCTGGAATTGTTTTTGGCATAGTGTTTATAATGGGAGTGATAGCTGGGATTGCCATCTGTATCTGCATGTGCATGAAGAGCAACCGTGGGACTCGCGTAGGGGTCATCCGGACCACGCACATCAACACCATCAGCACGTACCCAGGTAAGGGGGCAACGTGGCAGCCCTGCAAGAATGCCCGTGGTCATCATGGCAGGAGTGTTGTCTTTGGGTGCCTGCAGCTCCACAGTGAGCGAGGGATGCGACTGCAGCAGGAGGCTCCTCTCGGTCCGGAGGGGAGCGGCAGAGCTCCCTGCTGAGAAACACGGGACAGCTCCGGGTGTGCCGTGTCTGTCAGTGCATCACTCTGCCCGGGCTGATTTATTCAGCTGCTCGGTGGGCTAATGAGGTCTGGCCAGGTGCCACACTGACACAGCTGTGTGCCTTGCAGTGCCTGCAGGAGCGTGTTGGGTCCTCGCTCAGGGCAGTGCTGCATTGTGCAGAACAGACCTCCCTGAGCCAGAGGCTCTCTGGCAACAGATCAGTTGTTCTTCTTTTGTGATCTGGTTCTTGTATTTGTTCTTGTTCACGTGCAGCCAGCTCCTTTCCATTGTCCAATATAATGGGGGCCCAGCATACCACAAAGAGGGGAAAACCTGGACAATAAGGTCTGTGGATCAGAGCACGAAGGCTTAAAGTAGTGGTGTGGGGACTGATGCAACCTGACCTGGCTGGTACTTGGCCAGAGCTCACGAGCCCTGCTGAGTGCTGCAGGATTCCAGATGACTTCTACAAGGGCACACGGGCATCCCCGCAGGGTGTTCTGTGCCGTGTGTCCCAGGAGGGACTGCTGGCTGGGATACAGGGCTGGATCCAAGTTGCTCTCTATATCCGCCTGGCACCGTGCCTACACTGAACTGATAGGAATTTGGAGAGTCATCATAGAATCTTAGAATGGCTTGGGTTGGAATGGACCTTACAGATCTTCTCTTTCTAGCCCCCTGCACCAGGCAGGGACATGGTGCAGAGGTGCCTGTTGTGCCTTGGTCAAAGTTGGCTGAGTGTTTTGATGTAGTGGTTTTTTAGGTGCAGGCAGGAGCAGGGGAGGCACAAAGCCTAAGCCAGGTCTAGCACTGAGCTGATAGGCTGTCACAGGCTCTGGGGCATCCCAGAGGACAGCAGGGACCCCTCATGGGTCTGGTGCAGCGCAGCTGTGTCCGTAATGGGTGCGAGCTGGTACATCAGGCTCTATCTGAGCCAGCTGTGTTGCAGAGCCACCCACTGCACCACACCTGTCAACTCAGACCAGTCTGGGACTGGGGAACAGGAGCACCAAAAGAGGTGACGCTGAGCCAGCTGGGGTCTGCAAGGCTCATTTGTCTGGACTCCCCACTTAGCACATGAAAGTGGCTGCATTGTTGAAGAGCAAAGCAGACCCTGGAAGCAGCATAATGGTGTTTATGCAATTCAGTGACATTGTTAATTATAAATCCAGGAGTGATTGCCTTGAGGTAACTCTGAGAGTTCACAGTAAAAAAATTCAGAGGTGTTTCATGCATGAAGTCCCCTCATCCCACTCTTAGAGATTCCCTGACTTTATATTCCCTCCTGTTGCAAAGGTTGCAGCAAACCCCAGGTGGATTATGTATACTTATAGGCAAGCTATGCAATATTTATTATGTATTCCTTTATCACACTTACCAGTCTTAGTGTCTGTTTTCTCCCTCATGCTCTTACTTTTCAGTTAAACTGAAAGCCTCTATAATCATCTTCGTAATTGCAACATTGTTTTGCATAGAGAGATGTGAAATGAAAGAAAACAGCAATATTCTCAACCGTGAATTGCTGAAGAGCTACTTCAGAAACTAATAGTCACTGCAAGCTGTAAAAACAAGAGCAAAATGAAAACTCCAGGGCTCTAGCCTTTTCCTCCCCAAGTCTGCTCCTGCAATGACTCACCCTTATCTCTCCACGTCCAGGCAGTTTGACTCCACATGCTCCCAGTTCCTGGTGCAAACATTAGTTCGAGCAGTTCTTCCTCTCAGCAGCAGCAGCACATTTTGGAGGATGGGGAAGCTCTGAAATGATTTTTGTGTTCCCTGCTGTCGTGAACACTTCTGAAGTAATGACTGATCTGGCTTTGGCTGAAGGGCTTGTGACCAACCCTCTCTCTGTTTTGGACAGGAATGGCCTCAGCCATAGCAATAGCCCAGTTTTCTGAGAGCAGGGTGTGCTTTCCATGGTATACTGGGATTTGAGTCTCTTCCCCCCCTCACAAACATCCCAGGCTTCTGTTTTCTCTCTAGGCAAGTGCTATTTCACTGCCAGTCGGCCTGAGACATCTAGGGAGGGAACAGGAAAGCATCTATGGTGACATAAATGGAGACATGAGCAGACGCAGGACCTTAACAGTGGCATGGTCACATGAGCAGACTCTGGACCTTAAAATTTTAGAGACTGCTCTAGTGGGATGTTGATATGGAGCCTGCAGTTCCTACCATGCAGTTGCTGTCGTTTGTCACTGAATGGATCTGTCTTCTCTGAGGTAAATAGAAGTAGTTGAGCAAAATGTTTTCAGCTGCTTATGAATATTTTTGTTGTCTCCTAAATGCCTGACCCAGTTTACAAATGCTGGGCTCTCCTCAGATGTCTCCATAGATGTGAACAAGGGGAAGGCTTTGTTCCTCCTTGGTCCAAGCCATGGTGGCGTGTCAGGTATTCGCCCTGGGAGGTGTGATGCTGCTGTGCTTCCCGTGGTGTGGAATGTCACACATCTCCTGGGGATCCAGAGGGTGTTTGAGAGGTCTGTGGAAATCAAGAGCCCTGGCTGCCCTGTCATTTTGGGACAACGTAAATTCCGTGTTGCTGCTGAAGGAGGTGGAAGGGAGTGGATCTGATAAACACCCAGCCTTTCTCCCCTGAAAAAGTTTAGCTCTGCCACATTCCCTTGGTGACCTCTGCTACACAGCCACTCCAACACTGTTACCAGCACAGCACGTTCGTGGCACACGGCTAAGAAGGGAAGGAAAGGGCAATAAGCAAAGGCTTGCATTGATGTGAAGTGACTCTATAAGGGCAGCCTGAAAAACAACTGAGTGTACTGCCAGGAGATTTTGTATCAGTTGTGTGGATATCTGGATGTCAACAAGGAAATACTTGAGGCCTGCATCTGAAAAAGAGATTTTTAACTATGTCTTCTTTTTTCTCCCATTTCAGTGGCTCCACCACCATACAGTTATGAATTCGAAATGGAGTACCCAGCTGACCTACCTCCACCTTATACTCCAACCCCACAGACTTCGATACAGTATCCCCCACCCCCTCCATACCCTGGATATTCAGGGAAATAAGTACATGTCTTCACATGGATATTGAGTGCCTGTTGCAACAGCCAGCACTGTTAGGACAATGATACAGCTCAGGGACAAAGAGGGTGGGGTGTGCATCAACATGTATGGCCCGGCATTGGAATAACCTTGGAAAGGTTGCCATGGCTCAGGATAAAGAAAAATCCTGTCCACTGTGGACCGTCATGTTTCATGAGTAAAAATGCATGACCAAAGAAACAGTTCCTGAAAGTTAGCATCTGCTGAGTAGTGCTCAGCATCAGCCTTATCTTCAGCTGCAGCACGTGGGAGTGGGGCTTTTCCTGTGTGGGAGCATGCAAGTGGTGCAAGTGGTTCAGCAGGCTGTTTCAAAAGCACAAGAGCAAGGTGCTGGGGCTTATTTCAGGGGGAAAACTCCAACTGTTGTCTTGAAGTAACCACTACACCTTCCTTGAAACAAGGAGAGTAAGGAAGAACAAGGAATACCGAAGCTGTTTTCATATTTCAGTTCCAGCTGATAATTCCCAATGATCACTGTGCGTATTGGTCTGATAAGCCTGTTACAAAGAGAAATGCTGTTGGAGTTACGGAGTAACTAAAAAATGATGGGTATTATTTTTGGCCAAGTGCAGGTTGTTTAAATTGCCAGCAGTTTGAGACTAGTTTGTAAACTAAAGTGTTAACATAAAAAACATTTTTGTATGTGAAATCCACTAATTTATAGCTGATTTACTTTTGCCTGGCCTTAAATACTGTATACATTGGAAATATGCTACAATGCCTTTTTTATCAGCAAATGATACTTGGATTTTATTATAAAAATACTGAATGGTAAAACTCACAAGTGATAGAAGAAATGCAAACCAAGTATAAAACATCTTAGGTTTGTCTTCAGTTGGATTGCATAAAGGCTATTTTTTTTTTTTTTAAATCATATTGTTTACCAGTAATGAGGATGTTCAGCCTGACCAAAGAGATGAGCAGAGAGACTGTGAGGATCCTGTTACTTCTGAATGTTGTCTTGGGCATTTTAAAACTCTAGGTCACTAAGTAATAGTTTTTGCATTTGTCATGCATATTGTTCAAAATTACTTACTCTCTGCTATATACAGTCCAGACCTTTATGATTTAAAATGTTCTGTGTCCTTAGGAGGCTAACTATAATTCAGCAGCAGCTGTTTGACTTCAGAAAAGAATATTCCATTGCCTAAAGCATCATCCTTCAGTGATAAGACTGTTACTTTTCTCAGATTTATATGCAAACTACAAAGACAGTGGTTCTCTTCAGGGGTTTAAAAGTGCTGAATGCCCTTAGCTTGAATGGGGTGTCTGAGCAGTTTAAGAATGCTACAGCCAAAAATACAGCACCTAGAGTTCAGGGCAGCTGTGACAGTAGGTCCGTCTCAGATGGAGAGACTGCAGGTTACTGCTGATTCCTGGAGATCAGAATGCATTTAAATGTTTTCTGGTGTAGCCCTCATCTTATTTTCAGGTGTATTCACACGATAATGAATAAAAAAGCAGCTTGCAAAACACGGTACTGTGTCCCAGTGAAGTCAACTGACAACCTCTCATTACCCCCCAGGTCTGATACTTTTGGCATTCAGTCCTCATTCAGGGAAGAACTTAAGCAACATTTAACTTTGTGCATAAAAGTTATTCAAAGGCTTTCTCGAAACAAGACCTTACTGACTGTTCTTGCTCAGATTTTGCAGTTGTATTTGTCCTTTGCAGGCTGACTAAACTTATCCCCTTGAAACCCCACTTAAAAGCACAAATGGCCTCAGTCCTCACCAGTATGAGGTCAGAAGATCTGTGTTGTGGCCCTTGACCAAGCTGAGCCTTGGGTCATCAGCCCATTAGCTCCAAGGCATTTGTGACCCCCTCAGAGGAAAACTGAGCTGCGTCCCAGGTTTTTGGTGGCTGCTGATTAACGAGAGTTAAATTCTCATTTCTGTTTTGCTGTTCAGAGGTGACAAGTCCTGAACTGGCTTATCCTTACAATTACTTCTGCTCTGTGCTGTCTCCTGTGACGTTTCAGCTGTTGCCCCTGACCTCTCAAGAGATCCCAGTTGAAATCCTCCCATGAAGGGGGCAACCTTCTTTCTGCGTGCGGTGTTTTGGCAGTCCCTACTCAAAACCATCTGCTGCTGTTGACAGCAGGCAGGCACTGCCAACATGGTGACCAGCATGAAGAACAGAGCAAACCCGGTTCCTACTGCATCATTCTGTGCTAGTACCTCAGCACTTTCTAGTTGATCACACTGGGTGATATTTTGGTGCCTAGAAGTTACCTGTAGATAATGAGTATTGTCATTTTCCCATTCCTGTATTTTATTTCTTTGTCCGGAACATGGAGACACACAAATCAATGAGCAGTTTGTATTCGTTGAATCCGTTCTTCTGAAGAATACTGAGAAAGAAAACTATCCTATGGATCATAAATCTTCCCTGAGAGAAAGAATTTCTCCAGCCGTGACATTTGTCAGAACAAGTTATGAAACGGATTTCTTACATAAAAAGGAATTTCTGGAAAATGACTAAAAGTCTTTGATCACAGTGTTCCCTATTTTTCAGCCTTGGGATTACATGTTGCCTCTGATGATGTTGCATGAAGGTCATAGTGACCAAAGTATCTACAATGTTTACATGACTTATTCCGGGGAAAAGGATGGAAATGAGAATTTCGTACTGATTGAGAACTATTTCTTTGCTATAAAACAGCAGTGGGAATGTTGATTTTCAGATGTTAATTAATGTTCTGCAGATCCACATAGTACTGGGACATACCAGACATTGATTTTGATCTCAGGGGACACCACATGTCTTGTCCTCGCTAAGGGCATAAAACAGAGGTGTTGGCATTTCAGCAAACCAGGTAGAACTTATACAGAGTAGCTTGATTTCAGAAAGAGGTGATGATTGCACTGAAAATAAGTAAAACTGAGAGAAACGGAGAGGAGGAGGGAGTCTGAGAGATTTACAAAAGTAAAAGAAGTTGCTGCTAAGCAAATGGAAGCACTTGCCAATAGTGAAGTTATATCAGTTAAGTTTAGTTGAAAAAATTGAAGTGTTCCAGTACTTGAAGGGGGCTACTAGAAGCCTGGAGTAGGGCTTTTTACAAAAGCGTGTAGGGGACAAGCAGGAATGGTTTCAGAGGGTAGAATTAGATTAGGTATTAGGAAGAAATTTTTCACTGTGAGGGTGATGAAACATTGGAACAGGTTGCCCAGAGAAGCTGTGGCTGCCCCATCCCAGGAAGCGTTCAGGGCTGCGTTGGATGGGGCTTGGAGCAGCCTGGTCTAGTGGGAGGTGTCCCTGCCCATGGCAGGGGGATGGAGTAAGATGAGCTTTAAGGTCCCTTCCAACCCAGACCACTCTATGGTGCTGTGATTCTTTGCGTGGAAACGTAATTTTTTCAACACCTCCTTACTCAAATTTCCTGCAGCTCGGATATTGCCAGCCAGTGGTCACTTACTCTGTTTGGCAGGAATAGCTTGTGGATCAGTGCATTAGTACAAACAGTTTTTACTCAGTCACACTGACTTTTTCATCTCATTGCCCTACATCATGTTGTAAAGAAAAAAACCCACAAACCTGGACATGTAACCTATGGCCAAGAAAGGCCAAAGGGTCTTTTGCTTTTCTCCCTTGGCAGCAGACATTATCACTAATTGGTTGGTCAGTGTAGCATTGCCCTGGGTGTTCATGGACTTGAACCAAATGCTGCTGGTCCTGCACTCTCAGGTTGCTCTGCCTTCGGTTCAGACAATTTCCTGTCTGCACTGGGGAAGCCGAGAGGGAAGGTCTCTGTGTGAGGAGCACAGGGCCTTGTCCCTTGAGCCTTTCTCCTTGGTTTCCTAGTTTAGCACATTAGATGGCTGCCTGGTTGCACAATTGCTGTTAGGGATTGGGAGCAGCAGGAATTGCAGGTGCTTACAAGGGCACATATGCTGGCATATGCTTTGCTGCCAGTCCTCTTCTGTGGGGAAAAAAAAAATCTGTGTGATGTCTTACTTAGTCATGTATTGGGGATATTTCAAGCCATGATTCATTTCACAAACTTGATTTAATGTGGCATTTCTTTAACTTTTTTTTTTTCCCCCAGAAAGAGCTGGTTTGAAACCAGCTCTCTTTCTGACAGCCTAGTGTTTCTAGGGTATATACCAAACAGCAGGAGACATCTCTTTAAGAGCTAATGACCCATTTGGGAGACTTTATAAATTAGGTAATAATCAGTTGGAGGAGTTAGAAGGCCAAGGTAAAGCCAGGGGAAGTTAATGGGGTAGGCTGCCATTACCTAAATTACATACTCTGATGAAAAGATCATTAATGTTATTATAAGCCATTTTTAATTAATGAAAAATGTAACAATTTGCTTTCTCAATGTTGGTAACTTTGAAAGATGCAGTTTTACCAGTGTATTAGACCAGATTTTCAATAGTGTCACAATGAAAAGATTAGTTTGCTCTGTAGAGCACCGGGATCGATATTAACGGTGTTCTTGATATAGCAGAAATAGAGTCTTTCAATTTAAAGCAAATGTTCTCAAGATTTCATTTGTGAAATCACAATGATATTTTTTTGGATGTAATGGGATTGTTCATAAAGCACTGATGGCTGTCTATTAGAATAGTAAATGTTTGGCATTTCTATATTCACTTTCATCCTGGAAGCTCTCCAAATGCTTTAGTAACTAGAAAAATAATCATTTTAGTCACCGTGGAATAAACCCAATAGATATTTAACAGCACGCAGTAATAGCGTCTAACACCCTGGGGCAGAAATTGCACGAAAGAATTAAGGGTAGTTAAATATATTTCTTGTGTTTCACTGAAACATCAATATTTGGAGAAAACACCTTAAGAAAATAATGACCAGGACCTTATATCAAGTGGCTCCTGTGATTACTTTCCAATGGCTACACCCAATTTTTCACTGCAGCGATGTCTGAGAAGCCCCTGTCCCAGCCTGACTTGTGATGCACCCACTGTAATCCCCTCCCACTCTGTTGTGATTTTGGTGTATAGCCACAATGGACAAACAAGCAGAGAAGAAAGGAGAGGTGATGGTCCTTTCAAAAAGGGAGACATGGGGAAGGAGAGATGGGGAAAAACAAAATGGTCAAGACTTTTTTTGTTCTGCAGAAGACAGCTCAGCGTCACTTTATGAAGAGAAGAGTGAGCAGGGAGCATGTTGAAGACCTGCCACAGAGTCAGGAGAACAGCCAAGGGAAGGATTCAGGGAGCTCCAGCTCTGGGATCATGTAATTTAGGGTTCTGGAGACAGTAACTAGTTTTCCAGTTTGCTGTGAAGATTAGATGGTCAATATTTACACAGCTCTGAAAATGAAACTGTTAATTATTTTGTTACGCTGTGCACCATTAATATTTGCATCCATAGTGGAGAGTAGGAAAGGGCAGGCTTTGGATGCCATTGCTACCACAGTGATGACTAAGAGTGGACTAAAGCCAACAGAAACAAAAGAGAAGCCAAGGACTTAGGTGTTTCTGAAGAAAGTGTTTTTTAGGGGTTTTTTTGTCAGCCTAGCATATGGAGCTGGTTCCTTCATGGAGGCAAGCTGGCCTGCTGCCAGCAAAGGCAGCTGATTTTAGGCAGCTGAAGCCTGCAGGAGGGAGGCTGAGTGGGAGCTGTGCAGTGCTGGTTTTCCCTCAGCCTGCGACTTCACCTGACCCCTCTGCTCACCTGCAGGAAGCAGGTCTGGTGGGAGACTTCAGGGCAGTCCTTCTCTGTGGCACTAGTGCCAAGCTGGCCATCTTAGCTCATAACCTTCACAACACATCAGTGATGCCCTCATTTTCAGGAACATGGGCAAAGCCATTTTTTCATGGCCAGTAAGCAATCCCCAGATTTCTCCCAGTAGTTTCCATGTTGTATTGGTGGGAAGTCCTCCGTTACAGGAACTAATCTGGGGACTGGTACCACCTTTCCCCAGTTTATCCAAATTGTCTCGTCTTTGTTATATTACAACATATTTACCAGTGGCTCATCTCATCGCCCTTATTCTACATGCTCCCTCCAGGTCCCTCAGGGCTGTGTCCTTATTTTATTGCCAAAGAGCTGTTCCAAAGAGCTCTGATCACCTTCCAAGCAGACTCTTGTTCCCCTGCATCACCACCACGTGGAGGCTTGGCTCTGCAAATCATCTGTACCCTGGTGTTAACATCACCTTCTCTGCAGGGGAGGAAGGCCAGATGTTCAGCAGCTACCCTGAGTTCATCCTTAGCCCAGACTTTGCTTGTGATGAAACTCTACTTTCTCTCCAGAAATCCAAATGTGGACAGTAAGTTTAGAAAGAAGAGAAAGAAGTCAAGCCCACGTCTGCTTTCTGGTTTAGCTCAGGTCTGAGGGATGTCTTTTTCCCCGTACGTTACCAGCTATCAGGTTAACAGCATGTCTCCAATTTCTTGAATGTTGCTGTTTTCCTTTGCTGTAGAGCATCTTTAACAGAAGGGGAGGGTGTGTTACAGGCATCTGTGCAACTGCAAAGCCCAAACATTTCCTGGGGATGCCTTGTGATTTTGGTAGCTATAGCTCCCTCCTTTGCATCTGGACCTTTATAAACAATCACTCAAGTGGGAAATTGTTTTTATCCTTTTTGTTGAGGTATAATACACTTCCTGGCTTAACTTTTAGATATTTAATGTACCTTTGGTCTTGTGCAGGCGGTGAGGTGCTGGTTACTGGGCTGTGCTTAAACAAAATGGTAATCTGTGCTGGGATTTCAGCAAACCCATGTAGTGGGACTCAAATTCCTTCGTTATACCCTGAAACTTGAATAATAAATCGACAACTACAGATTATATAGATTGTACAGCAGGATATGCAGAACATACATGTGCATTAAATCTGTATGCTTGTGACTGGCCTGTGTTTGAGGCTGAGCATCATCGAAGTGAGTTACTTTGTTATGGTAATGGGCTTGTGGAGGTTGAGGACTTTCCTAGACATTAAGGGATGCCATGGTACCTGCCATGTATTGACAGCTAAGAGACAAGGTTGCTTCTGTACCTGCTGCCTCACATAACAAGAATTTATGGAATCACCTCCAGCTGTCTTTGTCAATTATCATCATCATTATTTCTGTGTTTAAAAAACAAGACCAAGTTCTTGCAGGCATTCATCCAAAAAGTGCTTTGGTAGTGCAGTGTCCAGGACTGAGCCTTAGCTGACACCTTATCTGGTAAATTCTGAAGATTGAGGAATGAAATTAAATATATATGTGCTGCATTGCTGTTCTTTGTTTGGTGGTGCTCTTCCTCTGAGGTGGAGGGTGGGGGATTGGGAAATCAGCCGATAGGGGTGTGTGCACATAATGAATTTGGAGATAAACAATAATAGCTTCTTGCCAAGTAACTGTGACCCTTTGTTCAAGACATCTGCCATAGCTATGGTATTTTGTATATCCATCTTCAAAATCTACAAGAGACTGTAGTGAGGTAGAAATGGTCCCTGACAAATCTGGGAGACTGCTAAAGTAAAACAAGCTTTTCCCCAGGTCTCATTATGCGATATGATCAAACCAGGGCAGCTGAGCAAGCCTTCCCTGCTGGGGTGGTCTCCCTCTCCATAGCCATGAGTCCTCCCTCCCCACTGTACCAGTACAAGAAGTCTGGGAAAAGTCACAGCATAAACATGTAGATTTATTGATGCTTACCTTTAAAGCCAGAAGAGTAGCAGCCTGATGTTCCCATCCTTTCCACAACTGCCATCCTCATTTAAAAAAAGATCTGGAGCCCAACCTGTCTTCTCTCTCTAGCTGCTGAAGGCAAAGAAGTTATTTTTGAAGCCTGATCTACTCAGTGATAAACTTGGATAGTGATCCTTCTGACATGAATAAGGATAATAAAAGGGACTGATTCAGAGCTTAAATCTTGGCTTTATGTGAAGTGAGGGAAAACAAAGCATCCCACTAGTTGGAGCTCAAGAGTCACTGAAGTTATAAAGCCCTTCTCCATCCATGGGTAATAGACTTGCCTTTGATCTTGATAGTGAAGATACCTGATGAGTTTTCATAAATGAATTAAGACAACAGTGATCAGCTCAGTCTGCAACTGAATAATAATTCTGGTCTAGGGAGATAATTCTGTCTGTTTTCCCTGTGCCCTGTTCACCATGACCTTCACATAAGACTTGTGAGAGTGATGAAGTTGAATTAAGCAAAGTGGGAGTCTGCATCCAGAAATACACTTACTCATTCTGTATCAGTATGATGAGCTGGTATTTTCAACCTTTGCTATTGAAAAAGGCAATAACTCTCTGCCATTTTTTTATTCCATGCCCCACAAGTAAGAAAGGGGAGTGCGGGCTGACCTCTGGCAGTAGCTCTGCCTATCCTTGCTTTCCTGCAGAGCCTGGTGACAGCACAGGTGGAGCCTGAAGGGAATGGACACAGCTCTGAGGATCTGCATCCAGCGTTGGGAACTGTTTGGAAATTGCATGGCCAGCTCTGCAACCTCTATTCTGTTAATTTTTGAGACAGTATAGTTACATTGCCTAAGTTGTCTATATCTGTGTATCTATCCAGGAGTTGATAATATTTTCTTTGCCTTCCCAGCTTCTGGAAAAAAAAAAAAAGCCTACAAAAATCCTTCTTCCTGTATGAGTGATCTATTGCTATAAAAGGCCAGTTCCAGTGGCTCTAAGGGCTAAACAAACAAAATGATAAATCTCCCCTGGGCTTCACCTGAAGACTTCCTCACTTCAGGTAATTAGCTCCAGTCTACCCTGGGTACAAGGGCTGGAAAATGACAGCCAAAGATTTCTGCTAAGGGGAATTTCTCATGCTGGGCAGCGAGAGTGACTTTGGTGCTACTTCTTTAAAATATGGTAATACTATCTGTAATTTAGAAATATTTCATTTATCCTGGTTATGAAAAAGAAACAGAACAACAGGAGGTAAGGGAAATTTTCAAGTGCAAATAAATCTTTCTGTTCTTCATATCTTGGAGGTCGGTGTTTGAAAGTAAGAAGCCATAGATAAAGATCTTCCAACAATTTTCAGTCTTCTCTTGCTTATATATTTCCCAAGTGGCTGTCAAGTATTATTTCTTCCTGGTGTTGTCAGCTTCTATTGCCTGGTACAGGATATATATTTTAATTGACAGCCAGTAACAGCCATTCCAATCATAGTGAAAACCATATTTTATAGCCAGTACGGATGGAAGTCATAACTTGAGAATGTGTCCGTTACTTGTTGGAAATATGAATAATTGATACCGAACATAATACCTTTTCACAGTCTCTATTTATTAGAGACAATGCAATCAAAAACAGCTTTTTTTTTTTTTTTTTTTTTTTCCCAATGGTTTCCTTTATGTGTGATTTGGTAGTCTGTGTGATTTGGTAGTCCGTGTAATTCAGGAAGAAAAGCGCTCGGCATCTAGTCAGGGTCTGAGTGAAGACTTGAACTTAGAAATGTAATCAGGCATGACAAAATATCCCGTTTTGCTCACAGTAATATTGAATACAAGGTTGACAGGTAAAAGTGTCATCATTCATTGACGTGTGCTGGCTAGAATTCAGGTGAGGGGTCTGCCTGGCAACGTGGAAGTGTGATTTTCACACTTCCCCTCACCAGGGAGGGCAGCCAGACCCACAGTGGGGAGTTCCACTGAGGTTTTGGGGAGACTGCACCACACGTCAGGACCACTGCCCCCAGCCCCTGGTCCCTGCGTTTTTGCTGCTGCCACTGCTTGTGTTGTTACCTGTAACTTTGAGTCTGCACTGAGTTGAGTGAGATCTGATATCCCACCAAAGGCAGCGTGAGGACAGAGCCTTTTAAAGAAACCTTTTGGTCTGAGCATCCACTCACATGGAAGATGAAGCTCCTGAGGTGTATCGGGCTTCACTGGCAATTAACATATTTCATGTGACCTGTGGTATTTCTGAGCTTGGCTAAGGCTCACCATTGGCTTTCATCTTGAAATTTAATTTTTACTGGGGCTGCAGTATGATTCAGAAACTATTTAAACCTTTTGCTGAGAACATGCCACCAGCATCAGCTCTCGTGATGGCTGCAGGCCACCAAACCTGCCCTAAGTCCCTTAGTGGGAGGAAGGATTGTTACCCTGCATGTCAAGACCAGAAGGAATTTCAAACCATCTCAGTGGGTTGGGAGGCATCCTTTTCCTAAACTTTGTACCTGATGCTGTATGTTACCCAACAGACAGCGCACAAGAAGGTTGTCCTTTGATAAATGGAGGATGAATACCCATTGGAAAGGTTTCATTTTGTTTGTTGACCCTTAAAATGAACACTTGGCCTGTGATTTCAGGAAAAGAAGGGGGGGGGGGCTGCCCCTTTATTTTCCATAATTGTTGAAAGCTGAATAAGCTTTCAAGACCTTGAGGCAAAAGTAATGAAATCACTAAATACTGGAAAGCTTTCCACCTACTCTGGGTTTGTGGCCCGCTTGAGCTGAGCTGAACTCATCTCCAAGTTTTTATCAGTTTTTCCTGTGTCTTCCTTATCCACTCAGAGCGTTTTTCCATGGCAGATTTGGAAGACCTTCCAGAGTTTCCTGGGAATTTGCAGCAGATCCATTTGAGGGCGAGTCAGAGGCTGGAGAGTGGCTGTCTGTCACACTGTCTGTCTGCACACACCCCCCAAAACTGATGGGTCTGGGAGGGGCAGAAGGGTCTTCAGCTCAGAGGCTGCTGATTGCCTGCTGCTGGTGGTACATTAATTTTATCTTTGAAAGAGATTTACTGCATCTTTGCAGAGCTTTCCAGAAAATTCAGATTTATTGTGTGTGCGTTAATATATCTGTCCGGGAAAGCTCCAGGCTTAAATAAAGGTTGATGGAAAAAAAAGGGAGGAAAAAAAATAATGTTTTACCACAGGCTAAGCTAATAACCAGTCCGAGTGCAAAATCAAGTGGAAATGAAAGTCAGAGTTCTTTGTTTTAATACTGACAGCAACTTTCCTCAACCACACTCTGCAAACAACAGGAGTCACTCCTACACACACAGTTTTTCAGTGGAATAATTAGCCATCTCAGAGATTAAAAAACACAGGCAAATTCCTGTCTTTCACAGAGGGAAGACACAGGCTGAGCTGAAGGAAGGAAGAGCTCTCTTGCCATCTAAACCCGAACCAAAGCTGTAATTTTAGGATTTATGCAGCGAACAGGATGGATCCTGGTGGCTGCCCCGTGGCAGCACAACACAGCACCACAGTCCCTCACGCTCTTTGATGGTGTCACCGGCGCCTGCATTTGGCAGGGTCCCTGTGCCGGGGGGACTTGGGAGGGGGGACATGGTGGAGCCAGTCAGCACCGCCAGCACAGCCGTGGCTGCCCCCGCCAGCCCCTCTCCTTGGACTGCCTCCATCCCTGGCGGCTGGCACCTCATATCCAGCTGGGATATGCCAGCTTCTTCACGAAACATTGACGGAAATGGGAGGTTAATGAGACTGAAGTCAGCAGGTAGTTTGGCAAATTATCTTTTTATGTCCATAGCTGATTTTCACACATCAGTTCTCTCTCCCGTTCCTCTAAAAGCTGCCTGTTGAGCCAAAATATGAGAGTAAAAGTCCCTTGGCACCAACTCTTCTGATCTGAGTGTATTTCCTCCTCTCCACAGGGTGCCCAGCTTTGAGCCTTTTTTTTCTTCTTTTTCGAAAGAGGAACGTGAATGTTCTGACAGGTGAAATCCCAGCACAAGGTGACTGGATCATCCACAGACACAGTCCTTCATTGTGCCACATCAAAGCAAGCACAGGAAAATGCCATAAAAAAACCCTTTCAGGTGGAAATATTATACAGTGAGACCTGAACTGTGCTCATTTGCTGTCACTGAGCAGTCAATTCATGGGTGCCCAAGCCCAAATTTTGGCAAACTCCATGAGAAACCATAGCAAACACGTTTGCTCTGGAAAAGAACCTTCCTCTCCTGGGGATCAGGGGCCAGTGGTCCGTGTTTTGGGGGCTACCGATCATGCAGCATTCAGCTCTCCATGCCATCGAATTTCTTCTTTCTGACTTCATTCTTCTTTTTGAGCTGAAACATTCCTATTTTATGGTAATAGCTGCTTTAGTAACGGAGATTTTCTTTTCCATTTTCTTCACTCCCCAACAAATAATTAGGGTTTCTGTTGGCATGTGGATGCCTCATTTAGCTACTTTGTACTGTTCTTCCTGGTTGGAAGTAACTGTATGGGGATTAGCTACCTTATACCATAGTTACACTGAAAGTAAGTTGTACTGCTTCACATGCACTGTCTGTTATTTAGTTGTAAATGCTTTTCAGAAAGTCAAGGAAACTGCACATCCCTCTTATGTTACTCTCCAAGGCAGAGCCCTATCCCCTTTTTGGGGACTTAGCAGACACAATCTGAAAAAAAATCCCGAACTAAGACAAAAACCAGATGTCATTTATCTGGACTTCCATAAGGCCTTTAACATGGTCCCCCACAATATCCTTCTCTTTAAATTAGAGAGAGATGGGTTCAATGGGTGGACTGTTAGATGGATAACAGAGTGATTGCATGGTCACATCCAGAGCGTGTTGGGTCAACAGCTCAGAGTCCCAATGGACATCAGTGACAAGTGCTGTCCCTCAGGAGTCTGTACTGGCACCAGTGTTCTTTAATATCTTCACCAATGACATAGACACAGGGATCGAGAGCACCCTCAGCAGATTGGCTGATGACACCAAGCTGAGTGGTGCAGTGACACACCAGAAGGATGGGATGCCTCCAGAAGGACCTGGAAAAGCTTGAGAAATGGGACCATGGGAATCTCGTGTGGTTTAACAAGACCAAGTCCAAGGTGCTGCACCTGGGTCAGGGCAACCCCCAGTGTCAATNTGTGCACTGGGAGCCCAGAAACCCCCCGTGTCCTGGGCTGCATCCCAAGCAGTGTGGGCAGCAGGGCAGGGAGGGGATTCTGCCCCTCTGCTCTGCTCTGGTGAGACCCCACCTGCAGTGCTGCCTCCAGCTCTGGGGTCCCAGCACAGGAAGGACATGGACCTGTTGGAGCGAGTCCAGAGGAGGCCACCAGGATGATCAGAGGGATGGAGCATCTCTGCTATGGGGAAAGGCTGAGAGATTTGGGACTGTTCAGCCTGGAGAAGAAAAGGCTTTGGGGTGACCTAATAGCAACCTTCCAGTACCTGAAGGGAGCCCACAGGAAAGATGGAGAGAGACTATTTACAAGGGCCTGGAGGGACAGGTCAAGGGCGAATGGCGTCAAACTAAAAGAGAGTAGGTTTAGATTGGGTATACAGAAGAAATTCTTCCCTGTGAGAGTGCTGAGGCCCTGGCACAGGTTGCCCTGAGAAGTTGTGGCTGCCCTATCCCAGGAAGTGTTCAAGGACATGTTAGACGGGGCTTGGAGCAACCTGGCTTGGGAAAAGATGTTCCCCCATGGCAGTAGGGTTGGAATGAGATGATCTTTAAGGTCTGTTCCAACCCATTCTGTTATTCTATGATCTCCTCTTCCAGAGGCAGCTCAACCTTCTGGGCTTTGCCTTGGTACAGGCCAGACGAGATCTTGGCTCCAAATACAAGGTAGGACACCACTGCAAGCACAATATATGCCAATCTTTTTTCTTAGATTGAAACATAACTATTATATAAATATATATTATAGTTTGTTGGGTTTTGGGGGTTTTTTTTGTGGTTTTTTTGTTTGGTTGGTTTTTTTGTTTGTTTTTTGGGGGGTTTTTTGTTTGTTTTTTTTGTTTGTTTTTTGTTGTTGTTGTTGTTGTTGTTGTTGTTGTTTTAAGGAAGACTTTTCTCCTAGTATTTTTCAAATTCTTATTGGGTGGTATTTCCCAAAGGGCAAGGTGCTATGTTGTTATCTCTAAGCAGCTGCTGTTCCTCTGTTGTATGAAGTTTGGAGAAACATTTACACTAAATAGTTCTTAAGAGAAACACTGTGTCATAAGTGGGCACGGTCAAGTCTTGCCCACCACATAGAAGTCTTGCCCACAGTGGCATAGAAGGAGTGCCTTTTGCAGGGCAGAGAGTAGATGGTGTACAGCACAATCTACCTCCCAGCTCCGAATAAAAACCCAGCACATTTATTTTAGTCATCTTTCTGGGAGGGACAGTTAGCTCCCTGACGTCAAAAAAGTTTGGAGGATGAAGAGCTTCTCTCATGCCTGACCCCGTTCTTGTCCCCAAATAACAGTGGTGCGTTTCAGGATCTCTGCAGAGCGTGGCAAAGCGCTTACAGCTGAAGAAAAGGAGAGACATTTCTATGAATGCCACATAGACATGAGGTGGGTGTCACCTCCCTGCATCCCTGCATTTTTAGAATTTCAGACCCTTTTTTTTTTAATATGGATTTCCCTCAGGATTTCTAGGATAGGAAAAATTCTCAGAAGTAAACTGCTAATGCAGCTTTCCTTGACTAGGCACACAAGGACAAGGGGTTTTGGTGTTCATGGTGGTGTGGTGCTCATATCCCCAACTCTCATACGTTATAGCTCTGGGGCCAATGTTTCTCCCTGGAATTACAGGCTGCAGAGGATCCTTCACCTCTCCCACCTCCCACCACCCTGGTGCTGGACCACTGGCCCAAGCCCACAGTCCTACACAGGTCATGTCTCAGCAACACAGACCCCCTCTGAGAATTTCTAATCTGTTCCTCCCTCTCTTCAGAGGGGAAACTCTCCTCTAGAGAAGAGTATTAAGTCAAGGCTGAGGCATTCAAAGGCATGAAGTCACTGCTGGGTTGGGGGTGGCTTCAGGAGGGGCTTGGGAATGCACATGCAGAATGGCAGGTGTCAGCACTAAGGACATTAGGAGTTTTCTTGGCATCTCGCAGAAAACAGAACTTTCTTCAGAGGCAGACTGCATCGAATTCCTCCAGAGCCCAGGGCCTTCACTAAGCAGGTTCCATTAGGGATGAAATGCTCCTGTGTTAATTAAAGCACCAGCTCCTGCCAGGCAACTGTAGCCGAAGAGCAGAACACCCAGCCCTGCTAACACTGGCTTGTGCTGCCTGGGGTGGGGCTGTGCTGTTGAGGGCTCTGTCCTGGTCTGCACAGTGGAATGGCAGAATCCACCAAAATCAGTGGAAATACTCTCACTGCAGCGTGCAAAGTGCATCCCTTGTTCTTTAAGGTATGAGGACCCGTGGTTATTACGTTGCCTTCTTGATGTCAGCCTTATTTTACATCAATTATTTGAAATGCGTCGTTCCTCCAGAAGTAACACGCGAAGTCCTTTCTCTTCTGCGTGCCATCTCTCATTGTTTCAGATCCAGAAAGCTTTTGCAATAAGCAGTTATTTGTTACACAGACGTTACACGCTGATGTGAAGCCTAATTTCCCCGCAGCGCAGAGGAGAGGTGGAATAGTTAATATCCCCTCGCTCCAAGAAAGGCTGCGGAATAATAACATGGGGAAGCTGAAATAATCACTCTGCCATCAGTTGTTCTCCCCTGGGCCTGCCCACAAGAAATCATATGGAGAACTGTTAGAGGCAGGCATTGCCAAAGATTGCCTGCTAATTTTACTCCCTGTAACATAGTCTGTTTATTCAGGAGATGTGCTCTATCTTCTCTGCTGTGATTCAGAAGAATCTTAATCTGATGTGATTGCTTTCGTTGCCTCCCCTCAGTAATTAATATTGCTGCACAAAATGGGAGGCTTACTCTTTATTGCAAGCAATATATTATGAACTGATTCTTTGTGCTCAAGAAAACATAATCTATATTATTAACTCTCTAAATCTGCTTTTTTATATAAAATAGCATTGTCTTGGGAGGTGGTTGTTAAATGTCTAGATTTTTGCTTTTATTGCAGAAGAAAACTTAGTTAAAATGGGGGCAGGAATAGTCTAGAGAAGTCTAGTTTATATAGTTATTTAAACACAGCCTTTGTTTGAATTTGAAATGGGTTCCCAAAGGTTTCTGTTAACAACCCTATTTATGAAATACCCAAGGGACAGTGGTTCTAGCTCACTTTGCAGAATGACTAATTTACCTTCTCTTATTTTTCTGTTCTGGGGGGTTTTTTATGTTCAATTTGAGTTTGGCCTGAGTTTCTGAAACCCGAGTGCCCGAAGCTGTGAGCCATTTCCTCAGCACAAATCCAAGACCCAGTGCCTCAGTTTGAATTAAGCAGTGCCCGGAGCTCAGTATGCTCACAGTGTTTGGAAGCAGCTGCCCAGTGATCAGTGTTTATTAACCTATTTACAGGACATGTTCTCAAACCAGTAACCAGAGGTTTTCTTCTCACTGTCATGCTTTTCTCTTTTCTGCTTTCCCCCAGGGTCCTGGATCAAGTCCGATAATTCTCCCTCCTTCCAGCAGTGCTTCTCATTCCCAAACATCCCACATCCACAGCAGCAGTAAATGAAATATGAAAACGTGCCTCAAATGCCACTTTAGTTATGTGACAGGGGACACTCTCAAGCAGTTGCCTGATTACACAGTAAAATCAGTTGATGATAAATCTTTCTTTACCGTGGTCCCTTTCTTTCTGTTAACGTCTCCTTCCCTCATTATTTTACCCTCAATATTCTCTCCAAATATGTGACTCTTAATAGGACAGTTGAACGAATAGGACACTCACCTGGGATGTGCTTTGATTTTGCCCGTGACTCTGCTGCAGGTATGATTTTCAACAGCTAATCTTTGCCATGCCTCAGTTCCCTGTCTGTGAGGCAGAGAAGGCATTTCTCCAGAACACAGGAGCATTGTAAAACAGATCCACTTAAAGTCATCAAGTTGGCTCAGGTGTGGTTCTGGGGAGGCCCTTAAATAACCTGAATAGATTAATGGAGTGGTGTGCCCCTGTCTGCTAGTTAAAAAGCTTTTAGGAGACTTCCATTCATGTCATCTGTACTTACATTACCTGTAATAACCGGGCAAAAGGGGCTGAGGAGGGGTGAGGGGGGTGTGTGTGTGGGGGGGGGATGTATGTGCTTGTATAAAAAAATTGCTTTTGACCAAAAAAAAATAATTGTGAGTTCCCCAAACTTGGCTTAGGGATGGTGGAGGGGTTTTTTGCAGAGGAAATAGTGTTCCCTAGCAACAGCTGAATTTGCAAGACCCCTTAATGCTCCCTCGAAGCCCTGTCTCACCTCAAGACACTTCCTCTGGGATGGGCATTTCTCAGCCAACAGAGTGTTAGGAGGTCGAGAGGGCCTGGAACTAGAAAGGCTTGCCTAGGCTGCCCATGCAGAGTAAAATGAAAAATGTGAATATCAGTGTTGGGAGAAATAAGTGAGATTCCCCTGTGAAACGCTGAGCTCAGCTCGTAGCCCAAGGAAACCCGTCACCAGCAAGGCTGATTCATGGGTCAGCTCCCTGGGCCAGGTGAGTCGCTGTCACAGTGAGTTGTCCCCTGCTTCACTCAGGATCGATACAGTCACGTGCCTCCTGGCAAAACCCTTCTCTGCTTCTCAGCGCTTCTGACACTTGTAACTGCACACACAAGCAGTTGTTCCTCTGCATGTGCGCTGTGTTCTGCGTAAGCATCACAGTGGCAACACCAGGGACTTAATATTTCAGTCAATCCAGGAATAAATTACTGTTCAGGACTATAAAAAGGGCAAAGATAGGTGGTTTAAAAAAAAGATGGTACAGCTCTGTGGGCCTTTTGGGAGAATCACTTGGAGGGTAACCAGAGATATCCTTGTTTTGCTTGACCTTAAGAGTCCTGCTTGTGCTAATTTTTTCCTCCTTGCTTTGGTTCTACAGCATTATTTTAATTCTTTTTTTTGTCTCTAGTTTTCTTTCAGAACCGCAGCATTCTGTAAAAATGATGGCAGGGCAAATAATAATAAAACTGTATTTTGTGGCACATACGCCCTTGTGAGCTGGGGATTGCTCTGTAATTGTGTATTAGCACTGTAAAATGGTTTGCCACATGGCTGTGTTGGCTTAAACCCCCAAAGAGTCTGTGGGCACAGGCAGAAAGGGGGCAAAAAGGCCTTTAGATTCTTGTTCAGCCTCACTTTGAACATGCAGGAACTCATTTCTTCCCGGTCCAGAGAACAGAAGCTGGAAGACTATGAGGACTCTGACAGATGTTAAAAATTCATCTTCCCTCAAGGAAGGTGATCAGCTGAGTTCTGGACCAGACTGGTGCCTCACCTGGCGATGAGCTTCTGAATGTAAGAGACTGATTCATGTGGTTGATTTGTTCTCGGGTCCTTTCTCCATATATCAAAACAGGTTGATCCTGCTTTTCAAAACAATTGACTGAGTTATATATCCCACTGGGATTATTGCAGGGATTATTGTAAGGAGGACCAGGACATGCCTGAACTCGTGCAGATCTGGTGGATCAGCACGGTGGATACACCCCACGCTCGTGTCAAGAGCACGGCCAAAGTGGTCACGAGCGTGAGGATGCTTCAGGAGCAGATCTCAGCAGCTTGGTGGAGAGGAGGGGTCAGAGCTCATGAGGTGATGCTGGGGAGGTGGTGTTACACCCACAGGCACGGCACGTGGGGCACTTGGCTATGCGGGTTGGCCTAACTCCTGTGGGAGCTCATTTCCAAGAAGAGTGTTCTCGACAAGAAATCTGAAATCCGTGAAAGGTGGGCAGAACTGGTGTAACCATCTGAAGTCTTAGAAAATATGAATGAATATTCATGCAAAAATGTTTTCATTGTTCGGCTCAGCCAAAAACCTCACTCTGACTCTGTTGTTCTCCTTGTTGAGTAAAATGGGTTGCAAAAAGCACTGCTTTTCAGACCACGGTTTCCTGTATTTGTGTCATTCTTTGGACTTGTAATTAAATATTGAAGAGACAAAGGAGATTTGGCAGGCAGTCATGCAGCAGTCTAATGTCATACGGTTTCTCTGAAAGAAAAATGTTCTGAAACAGATGAGACAATGTACTTAAATCTGAAAAAAAAAGCCACTGAGCACTCACTGGACAAATACTCTCATAACATTTTATCATCAGTACAAGAAAATCAATGTTTCTAAAACATCTGACTGTGGCAATGGCAGCTGAAGGTCCATGTTTATGTTAAACCAGATTTTTGCACTGCAATCTTGAGTTTTCAAGGACCACTATTTTTCTGCTTCCCTCCAAGCAAATTAGGCTCAAAGAGGTGGGAGGCCAGCTTGCAGACATCTCTTGAACAGTGTATTACTTTTTATGCAGTGATGAGTAAGAGGGTTTTTTTCAGGTTCTCCTGCTTTTGGTGAAAGGCCATCTTTTCTTCTCTTTCCCATTGAGATTTTCAAAAGAATCTCCAGTAAAACGGTACAAACAGAACTGCAATAATTATATTTGGCTTGGTGAAAATAAAGGGTTGTTGTCTGCCTTTCCCAGAAGAAGGGATAAACCCGATGCTTTCCTGGAAGCATGTGATCGTTACACATGCATGTATCCCTGACCTCCCATTTGCCCTCAACTAAAGATTGCTGAGACTGAAAGAGAGAATAAATAAATACAAATTTTTAAAAAGTTTGCAACTACCTGAAATGCTCCTGCCACAAGCAGCCCCCAGATAAAAGACTGCAATAGGAAAGTTCTGTCTTACAGTCTATTCCATTTAATTGGCATAATTCTTCACACAGTTTAAGCACAGAACGAATAACTCCAAAAGCTTAATTCTAAGTAAAACATGGCTTATATTTGCATAATACTTTCTTCTGGAGGATTCCACAAGCTTGTGTTCCTGCTAGGTACCTTTTTATACCTTTTCTTCTGAAGAAAAAGAATGTGCTTTCTTGTCCCTAACAGCAGGAATCAGATCCTGACCTGCGTAGCTCAGCTGATGTCCATACAGCTAAATCCCTTCCCAGCTCTGGCCTGCCCCATCCTTTCCATGGTGAAGGCTCTCTTCCCCATGAAACTAGGGAAGAAGCACATGTCTTCCTCCTCTTTTAGGTCCTCACTAACCTGAACATCACTTAATGGCTTAGTTGTGTGTTTATGCTTTGTGAAAGTTAAACCACTAAAAACTCAGCTGAATAGGTCATTGCTTGCACTAAAGCTGCTTTCGCAACTTTTTAATTACTAGGAGTTGAATTTCTTGTTTTGGCATCATTAATTAATACCACTGTTGCCTGTGGAAGTGGCTATAGCTAATCATGTTCCTCCTGGGTTTTTTCCAATTATGAGTCCTGAAGGTCTTTTATTTTTCTTTACATGACAGAAATTTCATGTCTGGACTCTGAAATTTAATCAAGCTGAACCCTGCCCTATAATCTGTCAGTCTTTTGGTGAAGAGAAGGTTGCTTCTTTGGGGAAACAGGGACACCCCCAGACTCTTGACATCTCTACAGAAAGGCAAGCAGACAACAAGATCCTGTTTCATACTAAACTGGAGACCAAAGCCAGGTCTCAGGTTTATCTCTGTGGATGCAGAGGACAGGACCTGGTTAGAACAACTCAGCAACTCGACTCTGACAACCTTCAATCTCTCTCTGTATAATGCCAACCAGGTAGATCTGATGTACTGTGTGAATTATTTTCCCATAAACCAAATCTAAATTTGAGCTTATTACACCCTATCACTTAAACTGTCATCTGAAGATAAGACATTGTTTGTGTGAGTTCTGTTCTGTGCCGTACATTAAAACAAGACAAAACTCAGATTCTTGTAGCCAAAATGACACACAGGATTTGTAGTATGCAGCACTAATGAAAACTCTATTTCCTCATTTTCTCCCGTCCTCTCTGATTCAGTAAATTCCATTTCAGAAGCTAATCATATTAAGTAGCTTAACTTATTATAGGCCTGATGGCAAGCAAGCACACATAAGTCTAATACCCCAATTATTCTCAGGGAGACAATCCATTGTGTCAGCTAATGATCAAAGTGTCCATTTATATTCACAGTGCTGTATACAAAATGATTTAATTTCAACATCTAATTTTTTATTTATTTTTTTTAACCAGAAATGATTATGTGATAAACAAATCATTTGGAACCTAAAAGAGTGGGATCATTGTAAATATCTCTCCGTATCTCAAGTTACTCAATAAGGGATGTTGAAAACCTAGGAAGCTGTGATCCAAAATGGTTCTTTTCGCTGCTCAAGAAAGAGAGAGGATCCAGGATATCTTTACTAGATATTTTCTTTACTACATTTCTGAAGGCACGTATAAAGAGGAAACATTATTAGAAGTGATCCTGCTGTTTTCTGTCCTCCCTGAAGTTGTACTCCAAGCACAGGTATTTTTATGTTTTTGCTTTATACTGTAAGCCTTGTTTTAAATAAGGAACGGAGAGCTCTTATGGCCAGCCTTTCCTTTGTATTGTCCATTAAAATAAATAACTGGGCCTCTTTTCTGAGTAAGATTTCACATTTATAGCAGAAGAAGTATCCTCTTCCTGAGACACTGCAGAATTGATTGATCTCTTGGAAGCAAAGGAGACAAAGTTTCTTTGAATTCTGGGATAAAGTATTGTAAAATAAGACTGGCTCCTTCTTAGCTGTTTCGCGATTGAATAAAACATCATCTCCACTAAACACTTATAGCACTTTAGTCCAACAGTCAGCATTTGCCCCCACATCCCTGTCTCAGTGAGAAAAAGATCAGTCAGTACAGCTGCCACTCATGAAAATCTTTTGTGGGCTTCGGTTTGTATTCCCGTGTTTACATGTAGCTAGAGTTGAACATCCTTGGGATTATTAACCTTAAACAGGAGAAGCAGCTATAGAAAGAATCATGAAAAGTCTTAAAAACAACCCAAAGTGCTCTTGAAATATGAGCACTTGTAGAAAATATTGAAGAAAAACACGTGGGTCTTTCTTCAACCCAGTCACAGATTTAATTCAAAATTTCATTTTCCTTTCATCAGCTCTGAGCACAGGCAGTATCTGTGCTGGTTTTTTGCTGGCTCCCCTTTAGTTGTGGCCAACGCTGAATGTCTGATTACTGATGCAGATTTTGGGTAACACCACTCTGAGTCTCAGGGTGTGAGGAACCTCCTGTTTCCTCAGCATGCAGCTCTCTACCATTTGCACAACTGGATCCTCATCTTCCTCAGGAAAAATTTCCCTTTCCAGAAGCTCCTGCAAGAGCTCCCTTGCTCCTGCTGCAGATGCCGCGCTCTCGTGGGGCACAGCCCTGCCAGCACCAGGGCTCAGCGCCGAGGTTTGGGTCCTCTTCACCTCCCCAGCCTGTCTGTCAGTGTTGGTAGTCAGAGGGGCTTCGCACCAGCCCCAGAGAACAGTTCCTGGGTGTGATTGTGTGAGTCAATGTGGACCAGGAAGCCCATGGACAACCAGGACACACAGGGGAGCCGGGGCTCAGGGTGCACCGTGGCCTCAGGCTGCTCCATGTCTCCTGGTCCCAAGGCCAGGGGACAGTCATAGACAGGTTTGATTTACTAGTACACATCCACCTTATATATATTGGCTTTGATTTTGAAAACTGCCATAAATTTTGAGTCTGTGGAAAGTCCTTTCTCTGCTATGTATTGTGTATATATATATGTATGCACTGAGCAAATAGAGATGTTTTTGTTTCATTTCTTCGTTTGAAATTCTCCACAAAATTTGAGGTTCATGTAGCCAGCGATGCATGATAACAAAAATGTCATCTGATACTTGGTAGCAGAATAATTGTTTCCTGCCTTTTATTCAGGCCACTGTCAATTTGCCACCTTGGTTTCAGTTTGGGGTTTTTTCTAAGGCCACTGAATTGGCCTCATACAGGCAGAAAGTCACCCTGCTGCCATGAAAAGAAAACAAGAAAACAAATAAAAGCTACATCTGTCATGTTGCTTAAACTATATTGACAAGAAAGGAAACCAGGCCATGGAAGTGATTATGTGTATCAGATGTCTGACAGCCTATGCTGTCAGTATTCTCTGACTTAAATACTTAGCTAGAAAGAGAACAATAGTGCCTATAAAAAAAGATTATCTGAAGAGGAAGTATGCCCTGATTTTCAAGGGGTTTTTACTCAGGCTTTTTTACTCTGCTTTTTTTTTTTAATTGTTTTTTTTTCCCTCACTGATATCTTTAAGGTAGGTAAATATGAAATTTACTGACCTTCATAGCAATAGAAGGCATTGGCACATGTCTTTTAAAATGTGCTTTTTTAGGCTATCTGAGACTCAGCTCCTAAAGAAAAAAACCCCACCCATTACAGCCTAGCTGTTAGATAGCTGATAAGTTAGATGAATCACCTGCTGAAGGCATCTTGTTCTCCTCATTGCCTGCAGATGGATCCTAGATAAAGTGTGTACTCTGAACACCTGGGGTGGGTTTCACTTGCTTAAATATCAGTCCTCATACTAATCCTGCTTTCAGCTCCTGTAAAGGGTAGTGTGGGGCTGGTGGAGGTGACCTGAGACTGGTAGAGCCACACATCTTCTGAAGTAGCAGGTAGGTTAGGCAGAGAGTGTCCAAATGATAGTGGATATTTGTGGCTTTGTTATGGATTTGTGCCTGTAATGCTGCAATTAGCAGAGGGGAGTATTCCTGGGGTCTCTCCCTCTGTGTTACTCAGGAATGTGCCTTGTTAAGAGATCTGCAGCTCTTGAAATTTGAAGTGAAAGGCAAGAAAAGCAACATAAATCTCTTGACTGTTTCAGTGTGGAGAAAAAGCTTTCATTAAGTATGTGATAAAAAATAAGCTTTAGGCCACAAGGAATTACTGCAGCCGCAGGAATCGTTCTTAGCATTCCCTGTAGCTCTGGGTAACATCCATTGTGATCTGCTGTTGTGACAGCAATGAAATCAGCTGTAGGTGTGTGGGTGTTCATCTATGTGTCTATAAATTGTGGTGGGTCTCTGACACCTCTGTAACTACAAGAACTCCGGACTGGTGAATCTATTGAGTCTCTGGTTCCTTTTTTGAGACAACGAGAGATGTTTTTTAAACATGACCCTTTGCTTCTGCAGTGGTGTCAGTAGTGCCCAGGTCTTCTGTTTCTGGAGCTCCTCAGCCACATACACTTTGGCTGTGGTACCTATTAAGGCTCTTATTTACACATTGGCATGGTGAGTCGTTCGTTGAGCTTTAGACCCATAACTGTTTGCTGGGTTTTGTTTTCTGATACAACAAATAAACTTTTTGCTTTAGTGCCACAGAGACAGGGTCGGCTCTGTGTATAAACGTATTTTTACACGTATATATGTGCCTTTGGGTAAGAGTGTGTAAAAATCCTGGAGGAGAGAGGGGAAGGCACAGAAGTAAATCATTCCCTATCACAGCAACACAATAATTCAAATGGACAGGAAAATCCCTCTGGCTGGGAAGTGATTTGCTTGCTAGGACACTGCAGTCTGTAAGATCCAGCAGGCAGTATGAATTCTGGCCCTTCCCCAGCATGCATGGGGAAGAAAAAGTTCACTGGTTAGAAAAAATAAGGTTTTTCTGTTGTCAGTTCCAATTTTTTTTTAACTTCTTTTTTATGCTTCTGCATTTCTGATGTAAACAGTGCTAGTGACAAAAATGAGAAAAAACAAAATCGGAGGGAAGGAAGGGATAACTGTGGAACAAAGCCGGTGGTATCTCATAAAACACGTGGCAGGAAGATTTCTTAATTCTTCAAATGCTTAGCATTGCCCTTGAATATCCTTAAAACACTCCCACCTCACTTTTTGTAAATAAGTATCTACCAGGTGGCAGAACTCTGCCCAGCTGTGCAGAGCCTCGGGGCTGTGCCCCCTTGCAGAAACTCCCCAGGCTGTGTCAGGGAGCTGTGTGCCTCAGTAGAGGTGAGTGAGTCCTCAGCCACTGCAGCTTCTGCCTTCTGGGTCTCTGAAGAGCTGGGGAGTTCAGCTCCCTGTCTGGTAATCCCATTTAGTTGGATATAGCCTCTTAATTATGCCACGAATTTGTGAGGAAACTGCTCGTATCTTTACAGCATGGACATCTAATTTTTTATTTACAGTTTCCTCTGTTATTGTCAGTTCAACAAACTTACATGGAACAGGGAACTATCCATGGAGAAGTCACAAAGGCAGTCGTTGCAGCAGCTGGAAAGGCTGCTATTGACTTTATTGCTGAAGGAAATGTTTGCTTAGACTGCGTCTGCAGGTAACAATGAATCTATTAAAATAAACCCTGCATTCATTTCCTGGCACTTCACATTTCCTGAATGCCTAATCTCTGCATAGAAAATAGCCTTGTTGCTGTTTGGGTTTTCAAGGATGAAACATAACAGGTCTCTAAAGATATATATGTTTAAATATTATGTTTATTAACACTAGCAGGGAGAGACCTCTTGCCTCTTCCATTTATTATTCTTGCGATCAGCCAGGAGCTGTGGTGTAAAGATTTCGGATTGGATGTATTTCAGGAAGGCAGTTGTTGTGTGATGAGTTCCCTTCTTGTGTTTCTGGTATGTACCAGTTCAAAAGAAACAACCATTTCTTGGGTTTAATCTGTCAACCTTATCATTCTGAAGGCAATAGTATAATTATTAAGTAGAAAATGAGGGGATGATCACTTTATTCACCTGCTCTGTGCAGGGAAAAACTGCTGTTCCACAGTGAGACTTACCCATGAATGTGAAAGAAAGGGGCAGCACAAGAACCATAAGTGTATTTGGGGACATCACCTGGAAGGTGAATAGGATGTGCCCTCATGTCAACTGTCATTCAGCAGAATTTACTTCTTTTATGCTTTCTGGTTAGTGTTCTGAATTTTATTTCATGTAAGAATGAGATCTAATTAGAAGATCAGTTAGGAGAAATACCAAATATTTCATTACAGATGCCAGATGTTCTCAGTATAAATTATAAGTAGCGGAAGCTCTTGCTGCTATAATACCTCAGAAGTACCAGACAGTGCTTGCTGCAGAGTACTCTAAGACAGTATATTTCCTCTCATTCTTGATAAACAGCTCTTTGTCCAGAGAGAAGCTCTAAATGACTACAGGATTATATAAGTTTGGGATGCAGCTTGTATTAATAGAAGGCAAATCTTTCAGAGCTGTGAAATCCCCCTATACTTACCATTTCACTGTTTCACTGGATTAGTCCAATTGTATTTCTTCCTAATCAGAAATCATCTTGAAGTGGTGTTGTGGTTTAATCCCTGCTGGCAACTAAGTACCACATGGCTGCTTGCTCACTTCCCCACCCAGGGTGGGATGGGCAGGAGGATTGGAGAGGGCAAACCTCATGGACTGAAATAGGAACCATTTAATAATTAAAACAAAATACAAAAATAATATGCTTTTAATAATAATAATAATTGTCATGAAGAGGAGAGAGAGTAACAGAACCCAAGTGATGCACCACACAGTTTCTCACCACCCACTGAGCAATGCCCTGCCCGTTCCCTGGCAGTGCTTGGCCCCTCAGACAACTGGCCCAGTTTATGTTCTGGATGTGATGGTGCACAGTGTGGAATATCCCCCTGGCCAGCTCAGGTCAGGTGTCGCAGCCTTGCTCCCTCAGGGTAAACACCAGCATGTTATCAACATTATTCTCACATTAAATCCAAAACACAGCACTGTACCAGCTACTAAGACGAGAATGAACTCTATCCCAGCCAAAACCGGGACAAATGGGATCTGGGGTACAGACTATTGACCAGCTTTAATCACATGAGGCCCAGCCCAGCCCCTTACTGGCTGTGGGATGTCCCTTCTACATGTCATGGTTTAGCCCCAGCCAGCAGCCAAGAGCAATGGAGCTGCTTGCTTCTTCTTCCCCAGAGGGATGGAGGAGAGAATGAGAAGAATAAAACTCATGGGTTGAGGTAAAGACAGTTCAATAGGGAATGCAAAACAAGGAATTAATTCATTGCTTCCCATGGGCAGGCAGGAGTTCGGCCATCCCTTTGAGAGCAGAGCCTCATCACAGACACTTTGAATGTCCCCCTCCTTCCTTCTTTCCCCAGCTCTCCATGCTGAGCATGATGCCATGTGGTGTGGGATATCCCCTCGGTCTTTAGGGTCAGCTTTCATGGTGGTGCCCCCTCACAACTTTTTATCCACCATCAGCCTACCTGCTTTTGGGGTGAGGGGCAGCAAAGGCCTTGACTTTGTGCAAGCACAGTTCAGCAATAATGAAAACATCCCTCTGTTATCAACATTGTTTTCAGCACAAGTCCAAAACATAGCCCCAACCAGCTACTATGAAGAAAATTACCTGTACCCCAGCCAAAACCAGCACAGTGCACAAGGTTAAAATTCATAAGTACAGAAATTTCACTTCTAACAATTATACATCAAAATATTATTTGACTTCATGGAAGAGACAAAAAAATTACTGTAATGCAAATAGCCATTGGAGTGCTCTAATAAATGGGAATAAACTCTTTAAATAGTGCCTATAAATGGTGCTGATAATCATGGGTAGTTTTAAGAAGATGTGTATTGAGAGTCTCAATTCTATCCTAGAATAAAAAACTAAGGATTCTTCTGTATAGCTGGAGGAAAAAAACCTGTTCTCTAAAAATAAAATTCCAACTCTACATCTTTGCACTGAGTAAGTGCATAGCATCACAAGTTGGTGGTTTGTTTTTATGAGTGGCTTTTTTTCCAGCCACTCATTTTTTTTTTTTCTGGTGAAAGAATTGTTGCATGGCTTTAGTTCTCATGGTGCATGCAAAGGGTGGTTTCCACAAGACTTTCTAAATGCGAAGCTGGTATGGTGCATTGATGGAATGTACTTCCTGATGCGCTGTCTGGAAGTGGAAGGAAAGCAGCCAGTACGGCTTCTGAGGTGTTGAAGGATGAAACTAGGAAATGGTCTGAACCTTTCTCTTTAGGGAGAGAAAACCATCAACACATTGAATCTGAGGTTCAAGTTCACCTGCCCAGTGCAAGTGCATCTTTGGGGAAAAAAGGGGAAATACTGGATTAAGCTGAAAGCATTGTTATATATTGAGGAAAACATGGAGTTACCAGTGCCTGGAAGAAAGACCAACCCTGTAGTGGAATAGCTGTTAAAGAAAATGATGCATTATATTCAAGATAAGAAATTACTCAAAATAATCTTAGAGGCTGGATCTTCTAGAAGCAGATTAAAAGCAGGAGTTTAATTTAGATGCAGTCAGTCGATCTTGCAGGACAGATGTATTTCTGGAGATAAAAGTTTGCCTTTGAATAATCTCAAAATCAGGCTTTGGCAACATTGTGATCATATCCCTTAACCTTGGTATGACTCTTCAACTCAGGAATGAATAGTACTGTTTTATTTGCTGCCAAGCTCTCAGTTGCTGGAAAGGAGATGGTGAGGTTTGCTATGGTAACATCTGCTTTCTGAGTTAAGTATTCAGCAAACAGGGCAGAAGTTGAGTGTGGTGTATGTGATGTTTAGTTTGATAAACCATTGAGCTGTTACCCCAGGCTTTGACTGATTGTAGATGCTGTCTGCAGGAATGATGGAATATAGTTAGTTAATGGCTGATTTGCCTTATCTTTCATTATGTGTAGCACAGTGCTACGTTTAATGTACTTATATTTCATCTTAAACCACTTGGCATATGCTTATTGTCCACAAAAATCTGCCTCTGCCTCTCCAGAATTATGACCTTTTCTCATTTTATTTTGATCAACCTTTTTTGTGGGAGGAGACAGTAGGAGGAGATTCTTTGACTGTGATGCATTAATACGTTTTTAAGTAGAGGCAAGTTAGAACTATGTGGATATGTGGTACAGTGCTCTGCAGTTTTGCTCAAGCAGAAAAGGGGGCTGGGGTAGGGAGCACAGAGGAGTTGTTCTTTTTGCTCTCATGAACACACTAGACTCTTCTCAGGGATCCACACTGAAGTCCAACTCACATGATGAACACAGGGTGCAAGTGGGGTGTGCATCCAGCCCTAGAGCTCAGCAGGTGCTTCAGGTCCCTCCAATTGCATGGAGTTCTAGTTGGTAGCACCTGTAGATTGATGGGTTCAGGGTATGGGGGTAAGGGTATTTAACACTGTTTTGAGACATTCTTCTCTTGAGATGCAGAATTATCTCCTCCTCTCTGTTGGGTTGGTGTTACGTGGTGTCCTATGTGATTTATGTGAGTGACATTAAAAGACACAAAATACAGAAAATGCACTCGGTGTTGTGTAAAAATCAAACACCAAATAGCCAAACATGGCCTGAAGAGACTGAATGATAATTTCAAGTGAGAATATTTCTTCTTAATCATCAGTTTGACTTTATAAAGTGGACTGGTCAGTCTTTGCTTCTTACCATAGGTGTTTTCCAGCCTCTCTACAAGCTTAATGGAATCACTGCATCTGCTTGTACTATACCATTTTAAGTTTACTTTGTGCCATGTACACAAGAAATACAGCTTAAAATAAAAGCCTGCTTATATCATAGAGTGTATTCCTTTGGGAAAAAGCAAAATGGATTTTGTGGTAAATTTTATAAGCGTGAATTCTTAAGACAAAATAAACTGAGTATAGTGTCACCCCAGACTTGGCAACAGCAGTGTCTTGCTGGACAATGAAAAGGCTATGACAGGTAAAACTCAGTTATAACTGCTTGTATCTTCTTTGTTTGTGGTTTTGTTTTATAGGCAGGGGAAGAGACAGAGCTGCTGGTTTTAATTAATCCCTAAAAGATAAAGTGTAGTAAATGAAAGATGGGAGTGGCTAAACAACAGTAATGAGAATCGTCTGTAAGTGTTAAAATACAGTAAGTGTTTGGGGAATACAGACTGAATCTTAGGGATAAATTATTTTCATGTTCTTCCGGGGAATCCTAAGCCAGTCCAGCTCTCAGTGATTTTTTTTGCCCCACATCCAAATTAATTCCTCCCCGTGTGTCCAAGTGCTGCCAAGTGGAAATGCAGGATTGCTGGTAAGAGCCTGTAAAGCGCCCCATCGCCTCCCTTTCATGGGCCTCTGGAAATGCTGTGCTACACATTTGCTGCTGTCCCTTTGGCTAATCCTGTGAGGAGCAGCTCCAGTGAAATAAACAACTACAAATTGACTTTCAAGTGGCCATCAGACACCTAGAAACCCACAGCTTCTGCTTAATGGCAGCACAGAGCCAGCGCTGTGAAATCCTAAAGTCAGCCAGAGTTACAAATGTGGACTGTATCCCATCGAGATACAAAACCACCGGATTTGGAGCCAGGCTTGCCATCGAGCTCACAGCAGAGCTCAGTGTCGTGAGTTATAATTCAGAGGATTTAATCCTTCTAAAGCAATAATTGTAGGAGCACAGAGAAAGGAACCTCTTACCTTCATTATAAGATGTTATAAATAGCTCCCCAGAAAAAACAAACCTTTGCTACATCCCTTAAATCTAATAAATGTAGTATTTTAGTCTTTGACACAGCATGGCTTCAGCCGCTGATTAGATCTGTCTCTGCATATGCATGCATAAAATCCAGCCATAGCAATGGATATGCCTTCTCAGTTGAAACTGTATCTGAACACTAATTTTTTTTATTTTAAGCGTATGGTGAAATAAACCTTAATTTGGTTTATCCTAATCGTTAAACCAAACAGATACAAAATGTGTGCCCATATCTTGCCTTGTTCCTTTTTTTAAAAAGTCTGTAGGAACATTAATCTTCACATTGACCATGTCTGCAGCTTTCCTCCTGAGCTCAGCAGGAAGGAGAGGTGCCTGAGGAAGGTCTCACAGGAGCCAAAGCTGCATGTTTTTAGCGTTAGCTTTACTGAGGGCTTTCTCTTACGGATTCTCATTGCAAATAAAATGGTCCTGGGGGAAAGGGAAAACACTCAGGGGCTGGAAAATAACAAAATCATAATCCAGCTTTTCCAGCAGTGCTCGTAAAACTGCAGAGAGGAGGAAGCCTGTAAAACAACATCTAAAAAAATATTTAATTACTATGTTAACCCTCCTTACACTGGCTTTTCCCCCAATAACCTATTGTAAAAAAAAAAGGCTCAGAATCCCAAACAGTCTTGCACAAGCTCATATGATTTTTACATACCACTTTACAACTAATGTGTTGCGCAGGAAACCTTTATAAATTCAAGGAAGTGTTTTGCATTTAGAGTTTCTGATTTTTTGATACTTCCTTGTTAAGGAGCAAGGACTTTGCAACCTATTACGTTGCTAAAAAAAAAAAATCCATTTTAATTCAGAATGGGAGTGAATATATAGCCTTTTCACTAGTCTAGCTGGGCTGGGTTTAGCTTTAACTTGATCCAAGGCAACTTGCTCTTGTTGCCTCAGGTATCAGCTATTTCCAGAAGTGAACAAGAATGTTTTCTTTGGGAAGGCATTGTACTTAATGATCTGAAAAATATTCTTTCAAATATGTATACTCAGCCTCCTAAAAGAGTGTGTTAAAGGAGGTAATGTACTCCTAATAGTGTTATTCTTTCTTGGCTTAACCATTAACTCTCTGCAAGCTGCAATAAAGAAAAACCTGACCTGTGTGGAATGGGGGCTGACAAAAGATGAGTAAAGCTGCAGGGTACTTTTGAGGGAGGAAGAAGTCACACTGCCCATCTTCAGCTCACACGGACTAATTCCCCAGGCACATGAACCTTCCGTTCTGTGACCAGCACATACCTGAAAAACCTTTTCAGTTTCTCAGTGTGTTTGTGAGGTGGGAATTCTCGACAGCTTGTAGTGAGGAAAGCTGAAGAACTGAGAGGATACGTGACTTAACGTTTCTGGAAGTCTGTACTAGTCAGCCTTCAAAACAGACTTTCCAGGCTCATAATCCTGCACCTTGAGAGAAACCCAACTGAAATTTTATGAGTGCTACTTCAGGGACTTTGTGGCACTTCAGTACAACATTTTTTCTTTCTGGCCAGTTCTCCAGGACGTTCCTATTTGTGCGATGTTTTCATAGGACAGCCCTGTATTAATGAATGAGTATGGAATTAGGCTGGCTTTGTTGATGTCCTAGTCTGTACTAACAGAAGTACAAAGTAGGGTGAAACCTTGGCTGTCCAAAAAAATGCTGCATTCCCAAACTTTCACTAACTTTACTGGAGTCAGATGTTTTACACACAACACTTCAGTTGTTTGCGTGATATACTGATAATCTATCTTTTGAGGAGCATAAGGCTTCCAAAATCCATAGTTTCTAAGTAGCAATCATGATTAAATGGTCTTGATTTATTGTACGGAATTCACAATATTCTGTGATATATAAGTGCTCAGGCTATGCAGTTTTTCTGTCACCAGGACAGACAAGGAAATATTGCTCACATATCTCTTTAACTCTGTAATTTCTCCCATGCCTAAGAAAGAGTTGTCATTAAAGATCTTAACTACAAATCATGCTATAATTTTGCTTGATGATGTAGCAGACCTCACTCAAACTTTAGGAGACAGAACTGTCTCTTGTAAGAGTGAGCTCTTTGGAGCTGTTGGAAGGTCTACCTAAACGAAATCCAAAGCAAAATGGATTATTGAGAAATGCTACTTTCTGCTGGTAAGCAAAGCTGCCTCAACATGTGGCCTGAGAGAAGGAAGAAACAAGGAGGGATTTGTGAAAGCTTCAGTGAAAGAATCTCAATTTGGGCTTTGGGGTGGGGGCTGTGGAGGAGAGTTCAAAATACACCATATAGCTAACCTGGAACTGAAGTGTTATAGGGGTGTGCAATCTCTACTCTGCTCATACGCTGTGTTCTTTTACTTATATCACTTGTCCTGAAAGACAGGGATGTGAGCAGTGTCTGTAAAGTGCACTCAGGGACCGCTAGAAGCAACTCAGACCTTTCCCTTGGCCCTGCATAGCCTGGGCTTCCTCTGACACCCAGAGGTTTGCAGATTGAAGGGAATAACTTTGTTGGTCAGTCTCAGCCTGGAATACCAAGACTCTTCACAGCTCTCACGTGGTGCTGAGATGGGCCTGTGGCACGGCCCAGCAGTGTGTTCATAAGAGATTTTATGGCATTTTGTGCACCATTTATTTCCCAACTAGGTGTGCTCAGAGCTTCACTGTAACTTCCTAAGATGCTGCCACACGGCCAAATATAATTCAGTGCCAGAAGAATGTTGATGGCTTGTCAAAAACAAGGGAAGGTGGACTCTGAATTGCCAGAGGGAGAGCTCCTGACTGCTGAGATATGTCTTGCTGAGGGGAACTTTGTCACAAGCTTCATCCGTTTTTCCTGAGAAATGCTCAGGTTGCACTTGCGGTGGGATATCACTCTGGGATGTTGCTGGCTGTTGATGCCTGCTCTGTCACCACCCTGCAGCAACCATGGTTTATCCATCGCTCGAAGCTGAGGATGAAAAGTCACTGGAGACCACAAATACAGACAATCTGCGTGATCAGCCTCTCTGTGTCAGCTTTGGGGGCCTGTTTTTAATCTGCTGGGATAGCACTTGATCTTTGACAGATGTATACTGGAAATAGAAGTATGATTAAGGAGACAGAGTGTAGCCAGAGCTGATAAAGGGCTTTATTTACTTTTCATCAGGTCTTATTTCAAGAAGATTCTAATCTTCTCTTAAAATAGATACATAAAAAGGGAGACAACCATCCTGCCTTGTTGTGAATGAGCGACCTTAAAAAGCACCCGTTCATAAGTACTATAATGATTAACATTAATTAGCAAGACTATAAGGACTAACAGGGCTACAATATTACTGGCATGTGGTGGGATGACTCCTATGACTGAAGTGTTGGAATGGAAGGACGCAAGCTCTTTAGGAATGACAGACAAGAGAAACCTTAGAGCAGCCCTCCAGTACCTAAAGGGGTTCCAAAAGAAAAGCACAAAGGGACTTTTTACGAGGCCATATAGTGATAGGACAAGGGGAGAATGGCTTTGAACTGAAAGAGGGTAGGTTTACATTAGATATTAGGAAGAAATTCTTTACTGTGTGGGTGATGAGACACTGGTACAGGTCGCCCAGAGAACCTCTGGCTGCCCCAACCCTGGAAGTGTTCAAAGGCAGGTTGGAAGGGGTTTTGAGCAGCCTGATACAATAGAAGGTACCCCTGCCCATGGCAAGGGGGTGGAACTGGGTGATCCTTAAGGTCCCTTCCAACCTAAACCATTCTGTGATTGCCTTGCTACCTTTCAGCTGCTGGTGCACTGCTCTCCTCTCTCCTGCTGAAATCTAGAGCAAAATTTCTAGGCAAAGCTTATGACCATGTTCCTTAAGTGCCCTTTGCTAATCAAAAGTAATTGCCGGCTTAGAAGGGTTTCTCTGATCATCTTCAAATGCTTTTGCAGGTGGGGTTCTGTAGGCTCGTTCTCATGGGGCTGAAGAAAGCTCACTAAAAATGGAAATACCAGACTTTCTGCAAAGCTTATTTGGATTTGGTTGGTTCTGTGTTTTGGGTTTTTTTGTTTTTGTTTTTTTTTTCTAAAAACAACTTGTTCTAATCCTAGAGCAAAGAACCTAACTCTTATGCACAAGGAAGGTAATTTATGTTGAACCTTTGATGTTCAGTAATCAAATCACTGAGATTTGATGATGGGATTATGTACCAAGGGTATGTAAGTCTGTACCAAGTTAGAGCAAGAACATTTCAAGTGATGAATTTCCCTTTCTTCCTTCAGCTAACACTTTTGTCATAGAAATTACTTCCAGTATGTCTGACTTCACATAGGAACTAGGACTGTTCCACAGTTATTTTAGCCAATTACTTAAACCAGGTAAGAAGTTTTTAATCAGAGTTTACTGAAATAAACCAAAGAATTGCAAGGTTATTTTGTTTGTACATGTCTTTGACTTAACATATGTAGCTTTGATAGATTTGTTTGTAATTTGCCAATTTTTATTGAAACCAGTGCTGCAGTCATTTTCAAATTTTAAAAAATGGTAGCACTAGGAAAAATAATGGAAGATTGAAAGGGTGTGTTTTCTTACTGCATGAATACCTAGCATTTATTAGCATTATTTTTAGAAAATAATTAGGAATAAAAAATAATCAGGACAACCTGCCTTAAAAATACTGAGCTGCTCAGGTTCTTGCTGGGATTAATGTTTCTGGGGCAGCAGAACAAGGACGCTTGCCTAAGACAGTATTTGACATCAGACTACACCTATGGGGACAGTACACTTGGGATCATAATGTGAAAATCACCTTTATTCCACAAGTAAGGCTTATTATATTGTGTTTTTCCTCTCTTTTTCATGAAACATAATCATTACTCTTTTTTTTTTTTAAGAAACTGCTTGCTCGAATGAATTCAAGGGAACTGTTTTTCATTTTTTAAATTTTATTCGGTGCTTGCAGGCCCCAGGCTGCAGGGAATTGTTATTTGGTGCTTTAAACTTGAGCTGTGGAGGTTAGCTGGAATTGATCTCAAAGCTTTCTCCTTGTTTCCTGACTGACCACACAATGCCATTTTGTTTCTGTTGCCAGCTGCTGGAGCAGCAATTCCTGTAATCAAGATGAGGGTGCTGCTGCTGTGTTTCTGTTCGGGGGCAGTATCAAATGGTTAAGAATTCTTTAAAAACCGAGAATCACTTCCTTTGAACTCCCCAGGTCTTGTTTCTGTGCAGGTTGGGCTGCTTTAAGACTTCTTGGTTCAGACGCAAGTTTGAAGTGTAAGCAGGGGTCACATCACATTCCAGTGAAGGTCTGTGTGTGTGTGCACGGGTGCCTGGAGAAATCCCTGGCTGTTCCATGGAGCTGCTGTGCAGTTCTGGCAGAAGGCCTGGGCTGAGTGGTCCCCCACTGCCACGGTCCTCTCCTGCTGAGAAACTCCTGCTGCTCCAGTCTGGCTTTAATTCCTTCCCCCCCACCCCAAATAGGCAATTTATTCCCAGCAAATTTATTCCCCTTTTCACTGTTTAGAGATGGTAGTTCAGGGGATAGAAACAGCAGAAAGTCAACCATACACAGATTCTCAGACTTCCCAAATTCCTCAGGAGTTCTAGTCCACCAGGAAATGTTGGCAAACCTTTTCTCGCCTACCTGAGCAAAAATTCTCTTTAGCAGAGGTAAGTGCCCATCATCTGTTCAATCATCTATTCTTACATGACACCGTGAGAAGACTGAGTAAAAAGCACAGGGATTTACTCTCAGAGCATGGTCACGAGTCTGTAACTCCAGAAACTCCAGAGGTGAATGTGATCCTCTGTCTCAGGAACAGAGGGATACTGAGGACTGAAGTCACAGTAGTGTGACAAGGATTATGAAAGAGCAACTTTCAGTGCCAGGTTTGTGTTCTGAAACTTAGTAACTCATTTCTGTCTTCTAAAACGGCTTTTGTCCTTCAAAAACTTTGGTTTGAATGGTGGAAAATTGACACTGTGCCCTTCTAACAGGGTAAAACACCCTGTATCTGTCAGCAAGCTTTGAATATTTCTGTTTTACCATGGAAAAATCACCTGCACTTTAGTTGATCGTGGTGATCTGTGCTGGTGTTTCTGCAAGCTTATAGTTGATCGTGGTGATCTGTGCTGGTGTTTCTGCAAGCTTATATGTTTGGGAAACCATTTTGTGAGGCATGATATAGTTTATCACTACCAAGATTTTCTGCAAGTTTATTTCTGATTGACATGGGGTTTTATTGTGAAGTTGTTACATGTTTACTGTTGTGGGCTGCTTTGATATCCCTGTGTTCTTTCAGAGCAGGCACTCCATAGAATTGAAGAACAAATAAAAGTAAGTCTCACACATCAGGTATTCTCATAAACCCACCCCAAACTTGTTCTGCCCTCTAACCAAACAAAGGAGTGTTCCAATTGCTTCCTCTTAATGCACTAGATTTTTTTTTTTTTGTGGGCTTACTGTCTTATTCTACCCTCACACAGACATAGATTAGCAAAGTTTATTCCAAGCCATATTGGTCTGCAAAGTACAGAAGTGGCCTGTGCACATTTGAACCCCTTGAAAAAGTGCTGTATGTGATAGAATGGTGACAGTGTTACGCAGTGGTGAGGAATTAAAGAGGAAGGAGACAGCCACGGTACCAGGGCCTCACAAGCTTTTTGTATATAGTCACAGCTTCCAGTTCCATTAATGTTGTGAGACATTGCTGGCCTCCTCTGCAGTCACCAGCTGAGGAGGCTGGGTATGCACAACAGCAGAGCTGAGCTCAAATTGTAGGCTGGCATTGATGCAGCCTCTGACTTAACTGGCTACGACTGAGAGCAGCATGAGGTGACTCAGGAGATAGGCTGGGCCTATGCTTTCCATATGTAATTGTGGATCTCTCCCCTCAGAAGCTGCTTGTGCGTTATAAACAGAAGAGAGGGATTTACCTCTCTGTAGGCACAGTTGAGGGATGTGAAAACCGGAGGGGAATGGGATGCAGGCACACAAAGGGTTTCTCTTCTGATCTTTAGACCACCCTTGAAGGTTCTGAATTGCAAACAGGGCCACTTATCGGGTCAGCAGATGATGCATCTACCCTCACTTCATGGAGGCTGTGCAGACTTGGTTTTGTCTGAACGCACTATGTTGCCATCTGCAGTAGAGAAAGCTCGGTGGTTCATGAGTGACTTGTCCTTCCCTGCAGGAAGAGAAAACGGAATCCTATGAGAGAAAGGTGCTGTAAGAAGTGAGAGACACCCATGTCACCCACTATTGCAACATGAGATGGTCCCTACTTGTAAGGCAGAGCTGCATTCTCCTGTTGGTAGATTTGGAACTGAGCTCTGGATCGTAAGTCCCTAAAATCTGTGAGTATGGACATAGGTGTTGGGTTTAATCAGTGAGAGATGATTTAAAAACAAAAAGATGCAGTATGGCCCAGTAGTCTGTCAGAGGTGTCTGATCTTACAGCTGGAATAGTGAAACGGCTTGTGAAATAATTCAGTTACATCCTCACAGTGCAGTGGGACTAGTGTTGGGTTAGAGTGAAAACCTGAGAATGCTGAAAAGCAGATATTTTTATTTAGAAGCATACAAGTACAGAAGGGAATGTACAAAGGCTGTATGTGAAGATTTGCACCTGCCTGGGTTCTCAGTTTCAGCTTTCCAAGTTAAAGATGCCACGGTGATGGTAAAAGACATGCTGTGTTTTGTATCATCATTTATGGTTGTGGATTTCCTTCCATCTCTAAACTGCAATTAAATGTTCCTATCATCCTGTAAATTAGCCTTTCTCTTTTAAACATCACATTTGCAACTCTATGTTCATGTAATCCTGTAATTATGTAACTATTTTTGTTTCAGCACTGATTCAGCAATGTACTTAAGCATATGAATAATCTCATTGAACCCAATGGGACTCCTCACATGCTTAAAATTAGGCATAGTTTAATTACTTTGCTAAATCAGCATCTATGCTGGTGTACAGAAATGGGGATAAAGGCAGTGGATTGCATCTACTGTAAGCACCGTTATTGAACTGGACATTTCTAAATTCTAATTTTATCTTGCTACTTTTAATGATTTCAGCTGAATCATGTTACTGGAGACACCACATGTGAAGTATTTGGATTGAATCATGTCTTTTGAAACTATTTTCTCTAGAGGCAAAGCAGTTTTAAGAGGTTTGAGCCCTCCCTTGCCCTGTGTTCTCTCTTGAAGCTGGCTGCCCTTTCAGGCATGCCATTGCAACTGGTTGGACATCAGTGCCAGAGAGAGCCTCATTTTTTTCCAATAAAAGTGGAATGCTGTGCAACATGATCGCGTGTTGCAGAGGGATACTTTACATGGGGATAAATTGATAGGCACTGATAGTGGAGATGGAGAGGCTGGGGGCCACCTCAGGCCACTACACTACTGAAGAAAATATTTTGTATATGCCTACATCCCGACAAAGCTCTACTGTGGTCTTCAATCCTAAAATTGCACATTGCCCAGGGTCTATAACATTTCTAACCAAAGCTTATCCATGAGGTCTCTAGCATTTACCTTATGATGAAATAGGAGACTTAAATTCTAGCCACTGGGTTGGAATTACAGCTCTTCCATATTCAAACTGAACTTCAAGAAGTATCCTCTAGGAAAGAGGGAATGTCAAAGAGTGAAATGAAACATTGCAGACTGCCTTTTGTAACAGAATATGTAAGTCTGTACCAAGTATTTCCAATTTTTACCGTAGGAAATGGAGGCAAACAGGCAAAGTTCTTTGGAATTAAGTAAAAATGAATGATTTCTACAAGGCACAGAGTTGTGATAATTTTAAAGGGTTTTTCTCCACTGTCATAATGTCTCATACAAGCATAGAAGAGTTTTCAGAGAACAATGGCCTTGCCCTGAGTCAAAACAGGACTGATAGGTTTGATGTCTTTGGTACTTACACAGGGATTATTTTACAAAACTATCAAGACAATCAAAATTCTCTACAACAGGACAGACAAGGACAGAATTCTGTCCCAAAGTCAGCATTTAATCTTAGCACACAGAGAAAACAAAAAGTGCCAAAATATGGTTAAGGACTATTTTAGAGACAGAATCCATACAATGGTGTTTAAGGTTCCTGTTTGTGGCTTAATAAGCACTAATGGAGATGGAATTACCCAAAGCTGTGAATAATGAGAGGCTTCCCAGACAAATGTTTATAGGACAAGGTGGCAGCCTGCAGGAAGCCTGGCTCTCAATTAAAAAGCCAGCACACAGTTCCATTAAAAAAAAAAAAAAAAAAGGAGCACAGGAGGGATATTTGATTTGTACTTCTTGGCTAGGAGAGCTGTTTGGGGATATTCACAGAGAAAATGGGAATGGACCCCTTGTGAGGAAAAGAGGATTTAGAAAGGATCAAACAAGAGGGGATTTGATCTATTTATTTCACAGATTAGGTTCTAAAAAAGAGACCAGTCTGTGAAGAAAAGGCCTGATTATTGTTTTCTAGTTGAAATTCTGTTTCATACAGATTTTAGTGGTAGCAAACTGGTGGTGGTAACACTGCTGTGAGCAAAATGACAAATGCCCTGGAAGGCATTACTGGAATAATTTGCCATCTTGCATAGCTCAGTCCATAACTTGACCAATAATTCTTTGCATCAAATCTTTACCTTCTGCCTGAACGTGCCTTCTAAGCATGTAATGTTGATTCACAGATTTGCTTGGATAGAGAATAAATACCCTTCATCTAGTAAAATGTGTGGTTTTGCCTGAATTTCTCTAGCTTTAGCTATCAGACATCATGTGAGTCAGTTAAATAGGTCTTTTTATATCTCATTCCACCAAAAAGGTCACTGAATTACTATATATTATATAAAAAACCTGCTTTGCCTTCTGATGTTCTCATAGCAGTCACCTCTGACTCCAGAGCTGGGCTACTGTGGTCCAGGTAATCCAATTAAACAGCCTCTGTCTAAGGAAAACATAATGTTTAGCAGTCCAGAATGTAATTTAGTTACCTAAAACCTATTTTATGTGGCCTAAAATTGAATTTGTAAGGCTCCTGTTCCCATTCACCTATGCAGACTAGACATAAATGGTGTTTTACGTAAAAAAAAAGAGTTTTGCAAGTGAGAAGACCAAAAATGGTTATTTATTTAATTAATTATTTATTTGGTGTTTGTTTTGATGTCAAGCACTGGGACCACAGTGTCTTCACAAACTGGATGATGCCCCTGTGAATTTTTAGGCTCTTGGCCTCAGTGGAGTGAAGTATTTACTGGTTTCTCACACAATAGAAAGAGCTGGAAGGGACCTGAAAATGATACAGCTCCTCAGTCTGTATTTTGTCTGAATATAATCTTAAAGAAAATTAGGATAAGGGTATGGCACAAGTTCTGCCTCTTTAGGGCTCTGGAGTTTACTTGTCGCTCCATGTCTTCCTCCAGCTAGAATCTGTATTTCCTTGCGAAAATAAATCAAGGATTGTTTTCTCTTTTAAAATATCCCTCAAGAGAAGTTTTTCTGCATTCTGTTGCAAGTTTTGACTGCTGAGTGTGGAAGGTCCTTGGTGATGTACTCTGGAACATGGGTCCCTCCTCATTTTCTGTGAGATGACTGTATGGGACATATGGTACTCATATTATTTGCTTTCTCAGATTTTTCATCTATCTAAAGCGTCAGGCTTTAGATAGATGAAAAATGGTTATGGCTCCTTGTTCCTGTGTCTCCTTTCTCATGGAATCCTTTGGGTTAGAAGGGCCCTCAGGAGGTCTCTGGTCCAATCCTGTGCCCAAACCAGGACCAGCTCCGGGATCGGGACAGGTTTCTCAGGGCTTTATTCTGGCAGGTCTTGAAATCCCCATGGACGGAGGTTTCTTTTCCTTTCTTCTCCCGTGGATGACAGCCATTACGCTGAGAATCAGACCATTCTCTTGAAGTAAGTAGACTGAACAGGCCCTGGCAGAATGGGAGCTTTGATGTTTTATAGAACAAAGGGTATTAGCAACATCCGCCTTTCCTACCAGACCTGCAGCCCCTACACATCCAGGTCTGCCAGTGGTTGTCCAGTGCCTTCTGTGTTTGCTGAAGTAGGGGTTTCAGGAGGTGCATTTATTGTTGATGTAATGACAGTAAAGAAAGCAACTTCTATTAGTATTTACCTGTGGTTTTATTTACAAACACAGGCACATGTCTTCTCTGTAATGTGCTCTTCTCCTGTCAGTGGTTGTCTCCACTTTCAGCTCTTTGACGTTCTCAAAACATCCTTCAAAAATTGTACTGGAGTTACGTTGTGAGCAAAAATCTTTATCAAAATTAAAGGACAATAGGTTCATTAATATTGATGAAAAATGAATCATAGGATGTTGCCCTTTGATAAACCAGCTATAAACATTAATACAAGTGACCATTTAATGTAAACAGAAGTATGATGTTCTAATTTATTTTCTGTTTCCCTCTATTTGCTAATTCATCAATGTATTAAATTGCTTAGCTGAAAACAGACTTTGCAAATAACAATTTCATTTGTTACACACTTATAAATGTTTAATATTAATAGTTTAGGAATTGAAGAGGGGACGTCTGGAATGACACGACCACCTGTGCAGCATGATTTTCCCAGCTTGCCCTTATCTTCCCATTGCTCAAGGTTTGGATCACAGGGTTCATAATAATCTGACTTGTGTGTGCCCTATCTGTGCAGGACAGGGATGAAACAGCTGAGAGGAACCTCCTGTCTGCCATGTGGCCCACCATCAGTGTGCTGAAGGAAGAAGACAAATATCTCAGGCCCCCATGTAAGGTAGCAGATGGGTTGAGACGTAACAGATTTAAGGACTGTACACATTAGAATCTGTTTGTTCTGCTGAATTGCATGCCATGCAAGGTACAGAAAATTTATGCTTGGTGCATATGTCAGATTCTTACTAGTGTTGCTTTGCTTTCTCACTGCTTATTAAGAAATTGTTCACACTTGTGATGAGCATCACACAATGATGAGTCATAGAACATCTTTTTTATGCTACATCTTTCCAGCATTCACAAAGCTGTTTGGGGTTGCTTTAGGAAAGGGAAGTGAGTTCGAGTAGCTGCTTAGCTCCTGTCTCTTCCACTTTTTCTACTTAATTTTCTCACGACTTAAGTTTTCAGATGTTGTGCATCGAATTGTTATGATGCAACTCATGATCAGTAGCTCACTATCATATTACTGAGGTGATTCATTATGGATCATAACTTTTTGCAATAGGAGGGCTGGTTTCTAGCTGAGTAGCTTCAGTGCAGTTAGACCACAAGCAACTGCCTCTGTTTCTCTGCTCATGGAGTTCGTTGGAGCGGAGAAGCTGCCTAATGAGAGCTCATTAAGAATCCTGTGGGTTTGTGAAGCATAAACAAGCAAGTTGTATCATGATCAACTTCCACAAATAATGTTTCCCTATTCGTTCAATAAAAATGAATTAATAAGCTTTCTGTACTCCTAAACTCTTTATTCTGTCCGTTGCTTCTTTAGGATAGCCTGCCTTTTCCTTTTGTTAAAAAAAAAAAAAAGACCTAATTTTGCCTCATAATTTCTGTTCAATTAACCACTCCATTCATGATATGACTCAATTGATCTTAATAAAGCTATAGCATTAAAGCATGTGATCCAGTGAGTTTTAAAGCAATAGACTGTTTACTTATTTTCTCCTACATGCACTTGTTTCTTTAATTTTTTTCCTTACAAGTCATCTGATGGCAACATTCCTATTTTGTATTATAAATACATGGGTATTTGTCTTCATGGGCTTGAGGTTGGTTTGTTCAGCACATCCTAATAAACACCCTGATTACCATGAGGCTCTGATTATAACCCATACTCAGCATGTTATCTTCAATCTTCTGAAGTAAGAATTTCCTAAAATTTCACAATGCTATTCAGAAAAAAAAGTAAATATTTTTGTGTTTTGTCTTGTTAGCAGTTATTGTCTCTGCTCTGTGGCTACTATAGTTTGCCTCAGAGGATTTATGTAGTGGTTAAAAGAATTTCTGGGAAGACAAATTCTTTACTGTGAGTGGGGTGAGGCCCTGGCACAGGTTGGCCAGAGAAGCTGTGGCTGCCCCATCCCTGAAAGTGTTCGAGGCTGGTTGGAAGGAGCTCTGAGCAACCTGGTCCTAGTGGAAGGTGTCCCTGTCCCTGCTCATGGAAATGGATCGGAATGAGATGATCATTAAGGTCCCTTCCAACCTGAACCATTCTGTGATTCTCTGACAAATCTGTTTAATCATTAGAGCCTAAAAGAGCCTTGACATCTTCTGTGAAAACACACATAGTGCCCATGTTGAGATTCTCTGTGAAAGCTGACAGGTGCTTGCAGCAGGAACACATTGTGTGCTGAGATGCACCAAGTGTTTGTCATGACTGCTATAAAAATAACTGTTATTTTTCTAGAGGTAATTGGTAAAGATTTAATATCCCCAGTTTTGTTTTTATAACACCTAGAAATCTACTTAAAAAGTGACAGTGGAGTTTTCTGGAAGACGCTTGAAAGCAAAAGAAAAACAGCACTGGAACTTCTCTTGTTCTTATTTTGCTGTGGGTGCTTTTTCAGCACCCTGAGAGATGACAAAGGGAAGTATGGTCTTGGACTGTTGTGACATAAGGAGGAGCTGAAAAAAGCTGCATAAGGAAGCATGACCAGAAGGTCAAGAGGGTTCATTCTCCACCTCTACTGTCTATACCCTGTGAGCCCCCTTTACCGTACTGCAGTTGTGAGGTCCCCAGCACAAGAAAGACATGGACCTGTTTGGAGCAATGCCAGAGGAGGGCCATGAAGAGGATCAGGGGGCTCGAGCACTTCTCCTAGTAAGAAAGGCTGACAGGATTGGGGTTGTTCAGCCTGGAGATGGGAAGGCTCCATGGAGACCTCATGGCACCTTCCGGTACCTAAAGGGGGCTTCTAAAAATGATAGAGAGAGACTTTTTACCCGGCCCTTTAGTGACAGGTTAAGGGTTTTAAGCTGAAAGAGGGTTGATTCAGATCAGATGGAAGGAATGGAGTTTTTTACAATGAGGGTGGTAAGAAACTGGAACAGTTGCCCAGAGATACTGTGGATACCCCATCACTGAAAGTGTTCAAGGGCAGTTTGGATGGGGCTTTGAGAAACCTGATACAATGGAAGGTGTCTCTATCCACAGCAGGGATTTGGAACTAGACGGTCTTTAAGGTCCCTTCCAATCAAAACCATTCTATGATTATATGAAGAGTGTAAATGAATGAATTTCACACTGCCTACAAAAGAAAGGAATGACTCAGTCCTTTATATAATGCACTGTTATATGAAATTAAGAAAAATGTGACTGTTGACTTTTGTTCTTATGTACTTTTTAATTCTCAACTAGGAAAAACCTCTGAAAAATTCCATGCTGGCTAGCACCTGCAAAATTTACTTTTCTGCTTAAAAGTTTGTTTTAATGAATTGAAACCTGCCTTTACAATTTTGTAGCTGCTGCTTGGGCCTTGTATGTAACTTTCTATTTACTGTCAGTGCTCCATGGAAGTTCAAAGCCTCTGCCTTGTAGCATAGCCACCGAGGTTTGGGGTTTCAGAGTAGGTATGCCATACATTTTCCATGAAAAGTAATGGAAAATTAGTGTGTCTTGTCTAGAAAACCTTAGCCAGGACATTTATTTCATAGACTTAACTTGGTAAAGCAGTCTAGGCATGTAATCACTTGAGATGTCTCCTAGACAAGAGATAAGTGCTGTTACACGCAGATGTGTTGCTAATACTGATGGGCAGATACTGATCGCTTTGTGATTCCTGGTGATGTATCCCTGCATACGCACCCCGAGTGCAGGAAGCAGGGAATGATGAATTTTAAAAGGTACTTTTGATAATGTCTTTGCTGTTCTACTGAATTATTAAGGGTTGAGTGCTCTGGGTATCTATCATGCAGCCTCCAGGAAGCACTCCAAGTGCGCCCGAGTAAAACGCTCCCAGGTCACCACCCCTGTCCCAAAGCCTCCCAGTTACCTCCAGGCAGCTGCTCTCGGGTTTTTGCCCAGGTGCTGGCTCACAGCCCATTTAAAGCCTTGTATCCCACCAGGACAGGTGTCAGAAAGGACACCGGGAAAGCATCTCCTGAGGCTGCCCCTGTGGAGAGCATGGTTCCCACTCCAGCATGGCACTGCCCGGGGGTCCAAGGTGCCATCCGAGCAGGACAGCCACCTCTGCCCGTGCCATACTGTGGGGTGGAGGGGAGAGCCAAGGAGAAGCCAAACTGCCACGTCTCTTCTCTGCTGGGACTGGATGGCAGGAAGGAGCCAGTTAGGGCAGGCAGGAATGCCCTGGAAAGGGATGATCTCATGTGGTGACAGTGGAGCTGCCCAACAGCCCAAACTCCGGTCTGAGCCAGACTCCCTGAATCTCCTTAAAGGTGTACGGTTCACGTGAAAGGATGACTTGTGCTACACAAGCCTGTCCTGGGCAGAGGATTGCTATTTATTTCCCCCAGCAAGAGTCAGCCTGGATAAATCAGCCCATTTGCAGTGGCTGCCACACAGCCACCATACTTGTTTATTGGTTTTCTGGTTTGGGATTTTTTTGTGTGTGTTTT
>VXAY01000898.1:131135-168175 GCA_013399855.1 Oxyruncus cristatus | reverse complement strand
GTGGTGGAGCTGACGGTGGGAGTGGTTGTTGTTATTGTTGTGGAGGTTTTTATGGGAATTGTAGTAGTTGTTTCTTTTTGCGTTTGCGTCGTTGGTTTTGTTGTAATTTTTGTATGAATGTAATCTGTTTCTGGTTTAGCCGTCTCTTGCGTTGTAGTCTTGTGTTTTGTTATTAAGTGTGGAGTTGTTGATACTTCTGTGGATGTTGTACTGAATAGTGTTGAAGAAAGTGTAGTTGGTTCTGTTGTTTTTGTAGTAGTAATGCTTTCATTGGTTGTTGTGCATGGTACTGTTATATTTACACAGCATTTAAATCTTAGTTCATAATTGTAGCAAATGGGTGGCAATTGGTCTTTATTGTAACATTTCAAGCCTTCTTCTGTATTGCACAAGATGTTTTGCTCCAGGAGGGGATATGGTGTGTTTGGGAACCTCACTGCTCTGCATTCCACATCCTTTCTGTTAGCACAGACTTTGTATCCTTTTTTTTTAATATTCTGAATGGTGTCAAAATCTCCATCATCATAACCAGACCCTGGATAACTGACATCATACCATCTGGACCAGTAACATTCTTCTTTAAAGCAAAGAGAAGGTGTTGAAGGTAATGTGGTGGTAGGTGGTGTTATTATGGTTGTCGTCGTTTCTTCAGATGTTGAATGTATCAATGTTGTACTTTCTGAAGTTGTAGGAACTGGATATGTTGAAGAAGAGCATGGTACAAAAACACAGCATAGGACTCTGATCTCATAATTGTTGCACATTGTTGAAATTTGGTCCTTGTTGTAACATATAAGCCCAGCTGTTGTACTGCATTCTACTTTTTGGCCAAGGTCTTTCAGTGGTATATCAGGGAATTTTTCTGCTCTGCATTGAACATCCCGTGGAGCTTTACAGACTTCATAACCTTTAGCTCTTAAATCATCAAAGGTTTCAAAATCTCCACCATCATAGCCAGGGGTTTGCAGACTGCCATCATACCATTCTGACCACGCACAGACCTCATGAACACATACTGATGTAGTTGGTGACACTGCAAAGGAGAAAAGGAAGAGACCATGAAACTTAAAATACATTTTTGTAGATATGATTTTTTTTGTTATTTTGAATGGGTGGACAATTTTCGTAGTGTCATTTTTCTTGCATTGTGATCCTGTAGGGCATCAGTTGAGCATGCTTTTAATTCAATATGATTAATATTTATTTAAAAGGATGCAATTTAATATGGTGTTTCAGAAGCGGATTTGTTTTCTATGTTTATTTCCTTGTTACTGCTCTCATTTATTGTGAGATTGTATTAATTCATTCATGCTGCGAGTGTGGACGTGGTTTTGTAGCTAAATTTTACTCACTAGTAAGCAGAATACACTCTTACGGGCTATGAAGGATTTACCTGTGGAAGTAGTGGCAGGTGGTGTAGTGCTGAAATGAAATGTTGTTGCTGTTGTGGGTGATGTTGAGATTGGACATTCATGGATAATTCTTTCCAGTGTTCCATTGGGACCACAGACTGCAACAATACACCCTCCTGTTCCATCTGTAGTGTTGTAGACCACATCTTTGTAGTTGTATTTCTGTCCCTCATAGAAGCAGACACATTCTGTAAATCAGAATAGGATGTTATTCCTTGCTATCTGAAACACAGAGCAGAATACCTTAAATTCATCCTCATCACATAAGAACAACTTTGTCAACATACCATATTCGTCATATCTGCATTCTTTGCCATGAATTGTGCATGCACTGTAAAAGAGAAAAAATGAGATTATGAATGTGAATGTATCAGTTCATGACATTTTTTTGTTTCACCTTTTTTTTTTAATCAATCTATTAATTGTCTGTTTAAATGTAGAATGCCCTTATCTTCTCTGAGTTAGATATGCAGTTCTGCTGTACAAATTCAAGCTAGGTATCTTCACACAGTTCTCTGGCAAGAAAGGTAACTCTTCTATGCCAGCCCATGAAACATGCAGCAACCTTATCAGTGCTTTTGGGAGCTGGGCAAAGGTGTGAACAAGGGTCATCTGCAATGTTCTCATCACCCTGATAGATCTACTTATTTTTTGGAAGGGAAAATGCAGTAAGTGTATCATTTACATTCATAAGGATATATACAAAGGATCACTGTATCATGGATGTTCAAGTAATCTACACAGGCAAATTTCCATCAGACTTCCAAAAGATGCAAGAACGTGTTCTGGTTTTAAATGGTATTTATCTATTATCTTCTAAGAATCTTGATGTACTTATTTACAGTGACTAAGGGCATCCATATATTGAATAAACTTAAATATAAATATGTACTTATTGCTTTAGGTTTAGGGCTGTTAAGGGCCTAGATGATGTAGGCAAAGCTGTCTGTGAACTGCAAAATATCCCAAGAAAGTTGGGTTAGCTCAAATAGTCTTTGTGTTAAGATTTTTTGCCATTTGCATTGCACTGCTTACTGTATTCAAGTGTAGGTACTTTAAAGGTGTCTTAAGACAGTTGTTAACTGCTTAACAACTGGCTCTGCTAACTTTGCAATATTTTATAGAAGGCTTAGCAGCACTTGTCCCAACTTGTCATCAATAATGTATGGGAATGCTTGCTGACAGTTGCAACTATTCAAGTACCAGTGAAATAGCAGAAACAAGCTCAAGACCATGTAAATTAGTTGGCTACTAACTTCTAAAGGATTTCATATGATGAGTTTAGGGATATCTTAATACAAATTGTAGGACTATTCTTTAACTATTGTTATTTTAATTTATTTTTATTTTGTTTAATAATGATCATAATATTTTAAAAGCACTTTAATAAATATACAGAGTAAGTAGTGAATTAATCTCTCAATGGTAAAATGTTTCACCATGTTATCATTAAAGTTCCTGGGAAGGGAAGAAAGTTAGACATTATTCATCAACCTCTGACTAGCCTGCTTCTGTTGGTAAACAACAAATTTAATGTGTGATGAATTATGTTCCACAACTTTAAACTTAATTTTTAAAAATCTTTAGTAATCTTACCATGATTCACAATTCTGCTTTGGAGGCATCTCTGTTCCTGGTTTGTAATTTTTCCCATTTTCGTAACAACCACAATTAGAAACACAGGTCATGGTTTCTTCATCAAAATAGGGCTTATTTTTTGGACAGTGTGGATAGCAGCCTGCAATAAAGAGTCATGTTCAAACTAGGCCTTTCACAAGTAGAAGTAACTCTACACTCATATCTGCTTTCCCCAGATTGTCCCATGTGGTAAGTGGAATTTCAGACCCTCTTACTGCTGTTTTGATGCACATTAAGCTTTGGTGCATTTTCTCCTCATCTTCACTCCAAACAAGTACATGATTCATTTGGTAGTAAGATACTAAATTAGAAAGTCTCTTCTTATAATTTCTGCTACAAGCATGTCATACACTGAGTAATCTAAATTTTGTTAATCATACTGCATTTTAACCTAACTAGAATGAGATTTAAATTATTATGTTTACCTTCCAAACCTCTCATCTCATGAAGGCAGTTCCCACTTGGATTATTGCAGGTCTTCATACAAGGGGCTCCACATGGTTTGTAGTGCCACTCACATTCCCCTTGTGGATTGTAGTAATCACAGAACAGAGCTAGAAGAAGAGGAAATGTCATCAAAATACCTTTGATCTTCCAGTTCTCTAGTCTGTCTCATTGGGTAAAAATCCCATGGGATCAGCATAATCATGTATGTGGTAAACAGTATATTGTCTTATTTCTAATTTAATAGAATTGTTACATTTCTACCACCTTTTGGAATAAATTAATTTTTAAAGCATAGAACAGAATTACAGATTGAACATGACAAAAACCAGTTGATTAAATCACTGATTTTAGCTAGTATGCACTAGTATTTATTTACATTGAACCTGCCATAGAGGTGGGAGTGTAATATAATACTGTAGTTCACTAATGGTGTATCAAGTGATTGACAAGTTAATCAGACATTAATCACACTACTTGTAAAGTTCGTATCCATGGTTTCATTTTAGTAAGACTGGGTAAATCACTGGAAGACAACTAATTTCTTTGTTGGGTTTTTTTTTTTCCTCCTTTTTTTTCTTCTGTGTTCTTTCCCTCTGGACCCCTCCCAAAGGTAGTAGGTTCAAACTTACGACATATGGATGGGGTTCTCCATGAAATGCAGATGTCCAGCTCATTGCATGCTTGAGCATAGGCAGCTACTGCTGTACAGAAACATTCACAGTCTCCTCCAGTGTCGCAGGCACAAGCATCATCCACACATGCTTGATAATATTCATTTGGTTCAACCTGATGGAGAAAACATTAAAGTTTTCATTCCCTTGTCCTCTTTGCACTGTCCTAAAATAGCTGAATATAATATCTGAAACTGACAGCTCTGTATGTGAGAAAGCTAAGAAAAGAAGAAAGCATGAGAATGCTTTGAAAAAAATCAGGAGTAAAATGTGGGCTAAATCTATTACCACAAAGCTGTAATACTAAGAACTGTGTGATGTTGAAGATACAACTGCAGAATACTGTTAATTACTATGAGCTACCACACAGTCATACATATTAGGTGACTGATATTTCTATTATTAGTAGAAAATGATGCCATTAGAAAATAAGCATATCCCGAGATTTATCTATGATTTTTCCTTCTATTAAAAACAAACAAACCCAATCCAAACTATCAATTTCTTTAGTGTACTTGTTCAAGGCTAAAGCTGAGAAAATGAAAGTGAAAATACTTTCTTTCCATGCAGTCTCCACGGAACTTGGTCTGAGTTCACTTTGTAAAGCACAACAAAGCGTATTTTAGCTGTTTGTGTTTTGGGTTTGGTTTTTTTTGCTTGGGTTTTTTTTTTTTAATCTCACATAAGAATTGATGTAATCTTTGTCACAAGAGAATTTAAGACTAAAGTTTGTCATACCTGGGAGTGACACTTTGCAAACACTTCACTCGTAATGATGCTGCATTGCTTCTGTGCCCAGGCTTTCCTGTATGGGTTTGCAGTGCATGGATCCTTCGTACGATTGGCATTGGGGCAACTAGAAGACACTTTCCAGCTATTGGCAAACTCCAGCACATTTCCTACGACAGACTGACTGCGGGTAGTGAAGTCATTATTTCCATTGCCATCATAGTTTCCACAAAGTCCACAAACTTGTCCCTGCATCAGGATAAATACACAAAAATCACAAAAATTATGAAGTACAGTTTCTTGGTATCTGTGACTAACAGACCGCAGAATGAATCTTGTTTGAGGTTATCTGTGCCTCTTAAGTAACAGTGTTGGACATTTTCATAAAATGCCTTTCACGAAGAGATGTCTCTAACTTGTTAGGAAGGATAAACATGAAGATAGGAAGAAGAGTAGACTCATGGGTTTTGTTCTTAAGTACTGAGCTATTTAGTTTGAGCTAATCCTGAACATATCTCTTCCATGAGGTCTTTTCATGAGGAAGGCTACTGAGGTAGTTGCTGTTATGCCATTGCTGAATAATGTAACTTAAGGAAAATGCAGAGTACACAGTCTGAGTCAACACAGCAAGGATAAATAATATGCAATTGCTGCTCTTGCAGTCTTTCATGTACAGCGTGAATTTCCTTTGAGAGATAAAATGGATATGTTTCAGAGTTAATTTTATTCAGGATTTTGATTTTAAAGTGTACCTGAAAGCTGGGACTAAGTTTGATGAATATACTGGTCTTCTTGTCCCACATGAGTATCAGACCAGCAGTAGTGTCAACTACCAAGTAGATACCCATGGAACGGATTTGGAATGGCATTTTTCCTCCAGGTGTCCTCTGGATGACATCAGAGTGTCCGTCACTGAGTACCAGCTCATAGTTCTAAGACATGAAAAGAAGTTAGAGGCCAATTAAAAAAGTAATCTATTTTGGTACAGGTTTATCTGTTGCCAGTAACTTACTGAAATAATAATTATCATCAAAAGGACTCTATTCAACGGCCTTACGTTAAGAAAATTTAGAGTTCCCTACTTTGCTTTCTCTAGCAGAGAGCAGAATCATTAGCAGTGAGCAGAGAAATCTAGTAACACTTTCACTACCTTGGAGGACACTTCTGCAATGCAGTCTATCTGGGACAGCTTGTTCCACCCTTCTAGCACAACTTAAAGAAAATACTCACCCCCAAGAAAACTTTAATAGACTTAGAGCAGGTAGTTCCTGTAGTGCCACATGGAATGTTCTCAGTGATGACTCTGAAGGTTCCATGATTCATAGCTTGTTGACCACAATAGTTCTGAAACAGGGGAATGGTATTCAGCGTTAACTATGCTACATGGTCATAAGTAAAATGCAAGGTACTTAGTGCAAAAAATCTTGGAAGGGCTCTTACCTGGACCAGAACATATTCACAGTCTCCTTCAAAATCAAAGCGTTTGCCATCAAAGGTGGTATAATGCCCATCTCCATAAACAGAACACGTTTCCAGGCAGGGTTCCTCGGAGCAATGCCATTTTCTGTTTCTACATGTGCTACATAAGACAAAAAGCACTCCAAATGTAAAAGCTATACATACACACAATATAGATACATCCCTGCATTTTATAATGTGTTAAAATGCTAACAAAAAAATAAAGTTTGTTTATACTCAGAATTGCAGCACAGCTTGAGAACTTTTGGGATTTAGCCAAAGACTGTTACTTAATGATGTAGTGAATAATTTGGATTAGAAAACATTAACTCTTCCACATTTCTAAGTCTTGCTAAATGTATTGAAATGTAAGGATTTCCTGGGAAGAAAAAAGATTTCTTGACTTGAATGAATACGAGTCTCCAAACCATAGTGTTCTTCTCACCACTTGCAATTTCTAGGCTGTATACTATAGAGAAAAACAGACAGAGCTTGCTTTTTGTGTACTAAGTGGATAATTTTATGTAGGATTTCTTTTTATAAATCTTGACACTGTTGGAGTGAAATGCTATTCACTCATATGTTATTTCCCTAGAGCTTGAAGGAAATGTTATTTTTCAATACGCTCTTACCAGTTGTTACAACCAACTCTGATTGATTCTCCTGGACTGTAGGTATTCCCATTGTGAACACATGGACAGTCTTCTGGAGCTATACAGCCTCCTTTGCCATCTAGCACTTGATCATGAGGACATACACAGCCAGAGACACAGTGAGTTCTGTACTGTAAGGACCATAGAGAAAACATGTCTTGAAACATTTCCCTCCTGGAAGAGTCCAGCGGCAGCCAGTTATTGTAAAAGATCTAGTTTAATATGCTTTCAACTAGTTATAGAGACTCTATACTTACACATTCCATATCTAGAGTCTGACAGCTCTTCTGGCATCCTGCTCCTACCACATCTGCAGTGGCATTACCACAGTCAATATAAACCATGGGAGGTACACAGACTGAAAGAGAGAAAAGACATGAGAAATAAGACAGCAATCATGCATTTGTATCTCTGTGTTTCCTTAATACAGACTGAAGAAAAATGGGAAAAACTCCTTTATGATTTCAAAACAATAATCAGTTTCTCTTTTGGGTCAAACATATCATTTTAAGGTACACATATATCACATTTATCTGGTTTTTGTGCTTATGCTTGGACTACTCCATGAAATTAATGTTTAATTAGCTTCATGAAATACTTTCAGAAAAACAAACTAAGAAAACAAAGATCCTGGATTATTTTGTGTTTTATTTCTAGCTTTTACTACTTGCGATTAAAATGTGCATGGTTTTCCCCTCACATTCAGTGAGGTGACCTTGTACTCTTTTCTACTGGGTAACCCAGGGGGTTATAACTTATTTCAGCCATTGGAAAGGTAAGACAGTATTTCTTTATATTTTGGGAGTATCCTCTATATTACAGAAGTCCTCAGTTAATTTTCTTGATTGGTTTCCTACTTTTAAAATTTGCATCATTACGACAAAAGAGAGAACTGAGAAGGATGAAGATGGAAAGGGAGAATTAAAGAAAATCTTAAGGGATAAAATGGTATGTTACCTGGTTCAGGTTTCTCTCCAATGCAGCTCAGCTTTCCATAGGTGCAAGTGCTATTAAGAAAAAGAAAAAAAGTAATAAAAAAAGAAAAAAAAAGTGTTTTAACTTTTTTTTTTTGTTAATTTTCAGCCTCTTTCCTAGTGAATTTGAAATAATGAGAAATTACTCTGTGATAAATAAAACATGTCCATTACCAAAGTATTTTTTCTGTTCAAAAGTATTTCATATTAGAGCAGAACAAGATACAAGTATATGTGTGTTTACTCTGTCTATTTGCCTGGTTTAAAACTGTCCTTCAGTCCTTTTACATTCATAGGTAAGAAAAGTCTGTGTTGAGGGGAATGAGACAGGAAGGGAGGGAGAGAGGGAGGGAGAGGGTAGGAGTTGGGCTGTTGGCAAAGGCTAACCTACTCCAGTAGGTTTTGTTTAATTCCTGTACAATCTTCCAAACACAGATGGCCCTAACAATTTTTAAGAATGTGATTTTTTAATTGAAATTATTAGGGAGATAAATGCATTTGATTTGATTTCATAATGTATAAATGGTTTGGATATAAGCAATCTCGTTTTTTTTGGTTTACGAATCTCTTACCAGACAACACCATTATCATGAATAACTTCTCCAGAAGACAGAGGCATTCCTTTGTAGTAACAAGGACAGGTAGATGCAGGCACACATTTGCCAGTTTCATCCATGTATGTTCCATTTATGCAGGTGCAGCCATCAACTGGGACAAACTTGATGCTGCATGTGACATCAGGCTCACTCAGAGACCGGCAGGTGGGTTGACAGGTATCTACATTGTAAGTGTACTCCAAAGACTTCGGACACAAGGTGGTGTATTTTGCTTGAAAGTAAAAAGGTGAGTTACGTTTGTAGTTCATTTAAGAATCGATGTAGGTATAAGTGAAGTATTTGAGGTAAAATATATATGATAAACGTGGCAATGTATATACAAATGCTTTACTGATATCCTCACTAGTGTAAATTGGTTTTGGTTTGTTTTGTTTTTTTTTACTACTAGAGCAGAATTTTCCCCTGTAAATGTGTCACAAATACAAATGTTTTGTCCAAATTAAAAAAGGGACAAAGGTCAACTATATTAATGCATAGTGTGTTTCTTCCTCATTGCTTTTTTTTTTTTTGAAAGTAAGTTGAGAAACACCTTACTTATTTTATTCCTATTGCAGGGGATGGCTCTCCATGTTACTTCTGCTGATTCTGAGTAAGTAATCTAACAAAGCCTCTTTTTTCTATTTCTGACTGTTTATTGCTTGTCTTTTATGATATTCCTTTCCTCTTCAACTTCTTGAAAGTCAATGCTATGCTTAAAACCCAATTTAACACAATTTACTGTGGGAACCCCTAAGGGCTGCTCTGATGAGGCTTCTGGGTGATCGTTTTTGAAAGACAAAGGAATGTAAAACTTACTGCAGGCTTTGCTTCTCCATCCAGGGAGGAGAACTCCTTTAGCAGCACAGGCTCTGACATAGCTGGAAAGGGCAGCACACATGCAGTCCTCACTCTTCTCACAGTTACACGTGTCAAACATGCAGTTCTAGGAACAGGGGATGACATAGGATCATCAGATTGTCATGTCAAAGCCGTGGTGCTCTATACGTTTTAGAGTGTTACATTTGTTAGAGGTTAAAGTGAGTGTAATTCACAAATGTAAGTAAACATATGCCTGTTCTTCATTGAGCACTTTCAAAAAAGATTCTTTGCATGAAGAAAGAGTAATTAGAGATCCACAATTTTGAACTTTTTTTTTCTTTTTCAGGTGTTGATAGGTTTTCCGACTACATCCAGTTTTTCCCCACTGTGCCATATATATTTAGAATAAATAGAGGGTATTTGATGCCACCCAGCTTTTGGAGCTTATGCATAAGAGCCTGAGCTCTCTGCACAAGAGGAACAAAGAAAACAAGTTATTTAATGTGTTTCTATGAGGGCAGGGATACTATAATATTGTAATTTCAGAAGATGTTTGCTGAACATAATCTTATAAATTTGCAATAACAGGGAGATTTTGTAAAGTACCCAGGGACTCTGTTACAGAGCTCCATCACCTTGAATTCCTGAAATGTTTTTGTTCACATATCTCATTACTGCTTCTTACACACATTGCTTGCCTTGTCCTTTACTTATATGCAAAAGCCTTCTGAGAGCAGTTCAGAGAAACTGAAGTGCTGGTTAAGACTCTGACTAAAGCTTTCCTTCTACCTGAGGAGGGACAGGTTTTGTCTCTTGACCTCATAAGGAGTCCAGGGATTCCAAGCTCCTAGCTTAGTCTTTAAGTTCGCACCTAAAAATGCAGGAGGAATACACTTGAAAATTTATCCTCCTGGGAATAAAGATACCTGTACAAAGGAGGAAATTATGTGTTGTGTAGATAAGAATGAACCCTTGGCTTGAAAAGAACTATCATGAATGCATCTCCTCTCAATTGGCAAGTTACTCTCTCAGGTTAGTATCAGGAATCTGAGTCTTTCTCTTAAATGGGATGAAGTTAAGAGCCAAATACCTTCTGGTAAACTTCTGGATTCACTGTTGAGTGACATTCAGCAAAAGGTCCCATGGGATCAGAGAGCAGTCCGCACCAGTGCTGAGCATACTCGTCTGTGAATTGCAAACACAGTAAGAGTTTCTATTGTACTTCATTTTCAAAACTCTTGTCTCAGTTTTACTATACTTCCTTCAGGGAAATTGCAGAAGCTTAACTTTGCAATGTAATTTAGCCCCACATTAACCAAAACAGGCTTTTGCTTCCTGTAAAGAGAAATATGAACTCTTCATAAACTGAATGTTCTAATTCATGGTAATTGTAATGGAATAAACTAAGACATTCATAACTGAATTTTGAAAAAGATGGTTCACATTGTAAATTAAAAATATGCTAGTTCACCTGAGAAAATAAGAGTAAGCTTGTGAATACTCAAAATTATGTGTTTTATTGGCTGAAATGGAGCTTGAAAACTTTGACATTCTGAATTTTAATTCTGGTTCTCAGTTTAACAATGGAAGGGCCACACTGAGTCCAACATTGAGTGGGGCTATGCACAGTTTTTTTCCTATATGACAATCAGCCCTTTCCAGGAATGGATCCTTAATATGCTGTATAGTTCCACTTCCTCTTAAGTAAGCTGGCAAAACCAGTTGCTGTCTTGATCCAAAGGTATATTTTTAAACATCCAAAATACTTTCCTTGCTATTGTTTATTAATTGAAGACTTGTAGTGTCAGCTGAGGAAAATGGTGTGTGCAAACAGTTCTGTTCCTTTGTCTAAATGCTTGGTGATTGATCATCTTATTCCGTCTTTGCGTCTTAAAAGAGAGTAGAAGAAGTTACTATATGCTGAGCTCACCGTTTTGTATGCTGACAGTACAGGGGTTCTCAAAGGTGTTTTTGGCATCAGGACAATCAGCCCGAGTTTTCCAAGTATTTCCAAAGGCAGCTGAAGTACCCTCCATTACACCACTGGTGGTTTTGAAATCATCTGTCTGCATGTCATTGAAGTTTCCACAGAGACCTAAGAGGAAGCAGATGGTCTGTGAAAGTGCCCTACAGAATGGCACATACTGGTGAAGGCACTTATTACGATGAGGTCACTTACCACAGGTCTGCCCTTTATGTGATGGGTCTAAATCTATAAAAAGTTGCATGGAAGGCACAAGTTGAACCTGTAGCTGAAGACCAAAGGTTGTCTGCAGAATGATGAAGAAAGATGAAGGTCGGAAGATGGTGACATTTGCTAGGGATAAGAACAAAAGAGTTATAATTTCATATGAGATGAGCATTTGAAATGATAGTTCATTATACAGAGGAATTCTACAGCTGTTTGATATGATCCTAATTTCTGAAGAACTGGGGGGGAAATGATCAATATAGGATTTCAAATCCAAACACCTAAACAGGCTGATCCAAACACCTAAACAGGCTGATCCAAACACCTAAACAGGCTGATGTGTACAAACCCTGCACTTTTTGTCAGGTGGTTTAAAATAAGGGGAAGAACACACACATTTGTTGCTATTTAAAAGATTGCCTTTCCTTGGTGAAAATGATAGAGCACTATTTAATGGAAGAGTCCAGCCTGGTCCTATTCAGTCCTTTCATGGTTTGCTTTGTGTTCAGGTGCAGTAGCATCTGAGAAGAACTGTCATGAGAGAAACTCCAGAGATTAATGTGCTCCAGAGGAAACACATGCAATAGGACTCCAATATCTCAAGTTATTTAGTTCCCTGTCAGATTTTTTTCTTTCCTCTTTTATGCACACTTCCATATCCAAACATTGACAATGACTCTATTTCCTTGAACTGAATCTCCATTTCATTAGATATTTAGACCTTAATTTTGCTAAAATTGTAAGTGTTGAATAAGCAAATCCTATTACATTAGATATGGCAGACTATGCTCTACTGCAATACTTTGGGTTTGGTGAAGTGTAATCAAAGGTAGAATTTCACTCTATATCAATTCATGTAATAACATTTTAAAGTAAAAGTGAGAAATATTACAGAACTTACCTGCTGAGAATGGCAGCTGTGTGTAGATCATATTCACAAAGACACTACCAGAAGGTTGGATCACAATGTTCTGTCCACAAGAAAAGGCATTTATTATCAAGCATGTTTAGGAAAAGTAAAGTACTTTCAAAATATTTTCTAATACTGTTTCAAGATGGAGGGGAAAAAAAGGTGGAGGGAGGCTATGATGATGTTCTGATTCCTATATTATTTCTTTAATATTTATTACTGCGGTCCACTGACTGTCCAAAAAAGCAAAAGCCCAAAGTTATCTAAATAAGAGAAACTACCAGGATCTTGTCTTCCAATGTACTAACTTTATTCTTGATTTTACTTTGAATAATGTTTAAATGAGATAAAACAAAAAGTAAGTGCAGATTTCCTCTCTGTGCTGTTATGTGGCATTTGCAAACTACTTGTCTGTTAAGCTTTGAGAACATCCCTGCAGAATGTTAGGTGTGTACATTTGCTACTCACAGTTTGTCCTCCACTCAGGCTGATGGCTATACCCTTGAGGCATGTCTCAGTGTCGGTCAGGCCACACTTATGAATATCTCCCAGAACCGTGAATTCGTTGCTGTCACAGAGCTAGAAGAAGAGAACAAAAGATAGTGGTAAAAGGATTTCTTATATTAAAATATTGTTATCTTAAAAAGGTTCACACTTAAGTGGAATTCTTAGTAAAGTCAGTCTTTCAAAATATTATTTAATTTCTTCTTGCTCATATGGTCCTACGTGTATGTATACAGACACCAAGTCAGCCGGCGTTCATGCAGTCTGCACACTGGAAGCTATCCATTGTTCCTAACACTCAAGGGTGAGTTACACATATTAAGCTGAACATTAAACTCCCTAATGCTTAGGTAATAGTAGTTCCTAATGTTGAGGTAATACTAGTTTAATATGCTAGAGAAGGACACGTGCCTTTCTTGCCCAATGGTTATGAAGTTTACCAGGGAGAGGAAAGAAATTGTTTCCAGTCTTCTGCACTTAATAAATTAATCAAGGACCCTGGTGATTTGAACATTCTTCAAACCGGTAGGAAATAATGCATGTAAATGTTCTCTAACAGGAGAAAATTAAGGTAAAATCCTTATTCACTGAATTACTGAATAAAGGCAAAGTTCAGTTTCTGTCTTGTTTCTGATTTTCATTGAACTGTGTTCTGTGAGCCGCCTTCAGAGGGTGACTAATGGCCAAGACTTAACAGGGCAACACTCAAAGAAGGCTGTGATTCTGAACGTGTCTTATCACTTCTTTGGCATAATGAAGACTAAATTCAGGATAGCTGATATGCAGAATTACAGCCATCTGGAAATTCAATATGAAATTTGTGGGCTTTTTGAACTTTTGAGTACAAATTTAGTGATTTTTCTCTACCTCCAGAGACCTGAGAATCTAATTTTACATGTTGGTGCCAAAAAGAGGGGTTTAAAGTGTAAGTCAGATCTATGCTTCCATTGTGGATCAGGAACAGTAGCTTTTGAATTTCATTCAAAAGTTTCATCAATTTAGTCTTATCTATTTCTAAAGTACTCCAGCTCTTTCCTAAGTTTTTATTGTTCTCTTACTTAGTAACATTCAGACTGATCTTGTTGATAACAGGTTTGATTCAACACAAAGTCCTTATGAAAATAGTTTACATTACTCACCCAATACAAATAAACCATAAAAATAGCTGGGGTTATGAAATCTAGGTTATGAAATCTTAGTATATCTACTAAAACCTAGGTATTTAGTAAATCTACTAAAAACTCAATGCAATTCTTAAACAATGATCAAAGAACACAAAACCACTACAATATTATTTAGTTTAACCCTAACAGACAGGATCCATGTTGACCCTCTAAATTTCATAGAGTTGATCTGATTTCCAGTAGTTTTCATCAAACAACATTATAAATAATAAAAACATTTTCCTTAAGCAAGGGTGACTCCTTTTTACCTTGGTTAGGACATAGCTACAGTCTCCGAAGAAAGAGTAGTATTTCTCATCAAATGTTGAAATGTGGGAGCCTCCTTCAATACTGCAAGTCCCAGGGCATGACTGAGTGACACAAGACCATTCACCTCCAACACAGGTACTGAAATGAAGAAGGCATTCAGTAACATTGGTTATGCAAATGTAAATGAAATAAAAGACAATAAGGGCAGATGATGCCTCAGTTTTCCTCTTGAAACACTGATCATACTGTTAAAGAAAGCAGTATTGCTATAAAATATCAGAATAAGTATGGGGCACGCACATTTATATTAATGATACTTTTATATATATAGTGCTGTTCATTTCCAGTCTTTGGACAGAATTCAGTTCTGGTGAACCTGTCATCCGTCCTGCATATGAAGTATCGCTCCTCATCTCCATTAGCATGGCTCAAGCTTCAGACGTGAAGTATTTCGTGGAAAAAAACATGCATGTTTGTGGTTCTTGTGTTCATACATAGATAGGTGCATTTGCATACAATTATGCAATAAAACTTTAGTTATAGTGATATTCAAAAAAACATACAATATTTGCCAAATATGCCTCTCAAATGTGATCTCCCACTCTAAATGCAACATGTTCCTAAGTGTCATGCCCTCTATAGTATTTACATGAGCATCCTAATATTACACTGTAGTGCTGCAAAGGATGTAACACTAATTCACATTTTTAAACATCTCTCTTATTTGATTGTCTTCTTTAACTGGTAGGTCTTGAAATTTAAGTTTTTGAATAGATGCTTTAATTTTGCGTCCAAGTGTAAGGGGAAAACAGACATGAACTATACTCTAAAACAGTGTAATCAGGACATTTCAATTGATAATTAGTTCCTAAATTTTTTTTTGAGGGGAAATTTGTTATTTTTCCCTGTCTTCAGAATATTCAGATAATGCACCTAAAAGAAAAGAAGTGTGTGAAAGTATCTTACCATGATCTGCATTTAGATGAGAAGGAGGCACCAGGAGCATAAGTTTCACCTTCATAGGTACAGTGGCATTCTCTACGGGGAATGCAGCCAGCACCATTAACGTCATCAAATACCATTCCTAGGAAAAGAAATGGTCTATTGCTCATTCTGTGCACTGCACAACCTGCCTTTGAACACATATCTAGCAGATGCCTGAGAATATGTCCCATTTCTTCTGTATTACACAGTGCTTTAAAACAATTGGATACAAGCTATGTAGAGATTGAAAGGCTACCTAAAATCCTAGGGTGATCAAAAGAGACCTCTAGGGAAATACATTTCTGTTATGGACTTCATTAGGATGGAATTAGGATTAAAATTACTAGATAATGAGGTGGAATAGATGAACCATTTGTAAGACTGCCCAGGGACATATTTGTCCAGTAAATATTTTTGTGCCCAGAGACAGAGGATTGTTTAAGAGAAGTCAATGCCGTTACACAAACAAATGATGATGAATTCTGTGAGACATCATGAGAATGGCAGAAGAGCTGCAAGGGGTGAAGATCCTACCATACAGTCACTCACAACAGCAACAAAAATTTTCAACCCCAGAAGTGTGCACAAAGAGGACACATTTGCAGTTTGTCCTGTACTGATACTCAGGTCTCATGCATAATTCTCTGAAGCACCAAATTTTACACATGCCTGGTGCTCTCTCAGCTCCTTGTTGTTTAGACACTCAGCACTTGACAAGGAGTTGGTAATTTGGCAAACCAGATGCAGCTTTGCTAACAGCAGGAGTTATCATTTTGTGCAAAATCTGATTAAAGATTTCATAGGTTCTGGGAACTGAATCTGAGTGCTCTTGTTGTTAGGAACAAATAATCTTACTCTCAGTTCAGTCATTATATACATGTCTTCAGCATGTTTGTTGTTTAAAAGGGCATATTTAATAATCTGAATAGAAATAGAGCATGTGTATGAAGGAAGAAATGTAGCTTTTCTTTTGATGATAACAAGACTAGTGTCATGATGAGAATGATACAGAATGTGAAAGTTGTTAAATGTGTACAGGTAAGCATTCTAGCGGGTTTGGCTGTGAGAAAAGGACAGGAAATAATCTTGCCTGGAGGACAGACGCAGCCATCTGTACAATGGTCTTCACAAAGTGCAGATCGTTCCGGGTTGCTGCACGTGTCAGAGCAAGGAGAGCCACACTCATGGTATTGCATGTTGAATGGACATGATTTGGCTAGAAGTAGAAAGAGTATTATAAAGCTGGATTTCCCTTGAAAAGTTGAGAAAACAGTATTTGCAATTTAGGACATTTTCTGTCAAGATATGATGGGGAATCCTGATACAAGTGGAGACTAAAACATATTAGTTTTTCTGATATATATTACAAACTGTTAGTAAGGAAAATCCCCAAAACTTCCATATTCCCAAAGTCTTGAGTATGATCAGGTTGAAACTGATTTCATGATAACTGTATGCACCTTTAAACAACTGTCCTTTTAAGGAAAAACCTCATGTATTTGGAGGTTAATAGATATGGGTAATAAGCACAGGTGGAAGTCCCTTCCTGAGATACTTACGACACAGTTCTGAGGTTCTCCAGTTCAGAGGCTGTCCACCTGCATGAGCACACTGCCGGGAGTATTCAGCAAAAGTGTTACACATGCAGAAGTCAGCCATAGAACTATCACAGTGGCATAGGTCTTGTATGCAAGTTTCAATGTAGTCCTGAGCATTGACAAGCATGTTGCAACTCGTAAATGCTTTACTGGTTAATACTGTCTCACAGATAGAAGCCTGGGAAGGAAAACAAAACATTTAGAAAATATGAAACTAATTATTTAAGGCATGTAGCACAACAAATCAGAAATCCATCTGGTCCACAAAACCTGTACAGCAGTAGCCATAAGCAGATATTTAGGAAAAAGTGTATCAATAGGGCAAGAGCATAAAGGAACTCCTTTGGTTAATTCTAGTATCTTCCATGTCTTAAATTACTTTCACCTCAGGTGAATTCCCAAGTGTTATACAGTTTCTTTATATTAAGACATCCTCAGTGATTTTCTCTTTCAGGAAAATATACAGCGTTCTGTTAGATGGGTAACTTTTTCGCATTCACTTTGGCATATTTTTTCCCTTCTAACAAATTTTCTCCAAAGATAAGAAGAATATATCTCACACTGATAAAACCAATTTTGAGAGAGATATTCTTACAAATTCTGCTGAGCAGTTCGTCTGAAGAGGTGAAGGAATAGGATCATCACACTGCTCTGTGGGTCCATCCATCTTCTGCCTATTACCAAACTGTATGGGAGTTAGTTTTGTCTCTGTAAAAAACAGTTCAAATATTAGAACAATGGTTACTGTTTTTTTGCATGGAGATATTTTCTTTTATGATACTACCTGCTATCACATGAACATTGATTACCAAATAATATCACTATAATATGAAGATGAACAAGGAACTCAACCCTAAGCATTGCAAACAAGTAGGAAGCTTTATGTGGCAGGTCTTAAAATATCTAACAGCGAGGGAAGCAGTCTAATACATCTCAAAGTCCTGACTGTATGCATAACTGATATCATAGAAACACATGAAGTATCACTAGTTTTGCAGTTAATAGGACCCACAAGCTATGTTACAGTATATTGTAAAAGAAAAAACAAGCGCCAATACTTAATGCTTTTTATTACTTACTGCCTGAAATAAATTCATCGTTAACTGGAATTCCATTGAAATCCCCACAAAGTCCACAAGTCTGATTGGCGTATTTCTTATCTAGTTCCACCTAAAAGAAACGAGGAAACGGGTTCATAGAAATGTCAGTCTGGATGTTTAGGAGCACAGCCTACGTCAATATTGCTTGTTTACTCAAAAGTTGACATGTTTGCTGTGCAGACTATGTTGTATGATAACAAGGTAGGCACCACTGGAAAGGTCAGTGACAACCAAGAGAAACTTGCTCTTACTCTACACCTGGGTTGTGAACATCAGTGCATTGCCAGGTCTGAGGATTACTTCACTATGAGGTGAGAATATTATAACTGGGGGTCTATTGACTCTGAGCTGAGATTGGTGGGGGAAAAAAGGGAAACTGGGAGAAGACTGGAAAACAGAACAATACACTAAAAATGGACACAAATCCAAAAGCAGCTAATGTCCATATGACTGATTAATGTAAGCAAACTATTTTCAAAATACAGACTTTCTGCCATGTTTTGGATATTTTCTTACCAGGAGGGCATCCTGTTCATTCCAAAGGAAGGTCAGTCCTAACTTGGCAGAAACTTTCAAGTAGTTGTTACTTCTCTCTATCAAGACTCCCATATGGCTGTAGGGCATTTGAACCCTGGGGAAAGATCACCAGAAGTCAGCAGGGGTAGGGATAGAATATTCATCAAATAGCCACACTGACATTCTTTCTCATTCTCAACATGCATCAGTGAGGAAATTAGAGCAGTAGCTAAATACAGACAACACAGGTTTGTAACATCTTGTCTGTTTCCTATGCAGTTGCTTCTCATTGTGCAAATGGATCAGCCCTGTTGTTCCTTTTGGCTTTCTCTCAAGGGAGTTTTTCTAGGTAAAATGTTGGCGTATATTTTTGGTTGTATGGTTCAAAGAAGTGCTGGGAGACTCTGTTTTGCAAGCAGTATGCTTCAGGCCTTAAAGCATTTGATGATAAAGGGGTGGACTCCAGGCTTTCTGTGACATGAGTGACACTCAGAAAGCTGTACCCAAGATAACCTTTACACTAGATCGCTGTACATAGCTGCTATAATAGACGACTCACAGTGGGATAGCTACCCAAATATTTACCTGTCCTTTTCAGTCGGTTTCCCACCCTATGCCGAAGTCAGTGCTACAATTGCTACATAGATTGCAAGTTTCCAGAATAGATAATTTTAAATTAACTCGTAAGCTGTAGTCACTGCTTTACTGCACACTGTTTGGTGCAAACACAAAAGCTGTCAAAAACTCCTCTCAAGAATTCGGTTCTAGTAACATTAGTGGAAGGTAGGTTTCTTATCTTTTAAGTTTCTAACACTTTGACTGAATCTAGTTTATACACTCAGCTGTATATATACATAAACAATTGTAGAAGTGGGGCACCACATGGGGTATAGTTCATCTGAATAAAATGGACACAAGAATAATGTGCAGAAGTGGCACTTAGCTCACTGTCAAGCCCTCATTTTTGTTAATACTTCAGCAAAGACCTCAGCCTTCCAGCTGCTTGGGAGCAATGTGGGATCAGACGAAGGAAAGGGATGCTTGCTCAAAGAGCTCACTGGGATCAACAGCAGTGATGACAGTTGCAAGTTATGAACATACAATTTGTTGTCTAGCAGGACAGAGCCACGGGTCAGTTCAATCACTGCTCCTTCCAGCTTCATGATGACGTGAGTGATCACGGTAGCATTTTCCTCCACTGTACGCCTAATCTGGATGTTGAAGTCCTCATAGGAAGACTTGCAGTTGGATGCAAAGATGTAATTGCAGGCTCCAGGGAAGTAAAAGATGTCCCCATCAAAGGTTTTGAAGTGGAAGTTACCCCATGTGCTGCACACACGGCCATTGTGAGAGGGGTTGCCAGCTGTGGAGTCAAAACAAGCAGTATGAATTTTCTGTAATTTGCTGTAATACCCTCCCTTTAATTGCCTTTCCCCTCCTAGTTCTTTCACTAGCCTCTGTCCAAAATGCCCAACTTCTGTTTTTCTTCTCATGCTATTTGCTTATCATAATTTTTTTATTTAGTTCATTTACTAAATCTGTTTAATCATAGGGAAGGAGACCTCCTGGGTCACTAGATCCAATGCTTTGGATCTAGTCCACATCCATATCCTGTAAATCCTTTCATAGATGTATGAAGTTCTAAAGTTTCACCATAAAACCAGTTTAAAGTTAGTTTAAAACTAGTTGATACTCCTACTAGGGAAGGCCACTCATATCTGCAACCTTTATATAGCTGGAAGACTTTTTCTAACATCTTCCAGATCATATTCCTGTCTCATGTATGGCTGCTTGGTCTTGTGCCAAAATTACACCACCTTGAAGGGGTTCCACCTCCCTACTACTCCCTCCACCAATTATAGAAATCTCCTATCTCTTTTCAGTCTTCATTTCCTTACAAGCAGGCTCTCCTACCTCCCTGATTATCTTCACAGTCCCTTCCTGCATTTCTTCCACATTTACACTCACCCTGCTTGAATTGTACCCCATACCCTAGATAAGATGTCTCCACAGTGTTTTCAGCATATTAGTATTTTTCTCTTTTTACTAAAAATATTATACATGATTTTCCCCATTATTACATATATAAATATATTTTTAATTTTTTTCTTTACAGCTGCATTGTATAAACACAATGCAGGTCAAGCACTGGATTCACAGTCAGATTATCTGTGTTACCTGCTGCACTGACTATTTTTTTGTTAATTTTTTGGTTTACGGTGCTGAAGGATCTTACACAATCTATTGATCTCTTCTGTCACTCCCTGCTGATCACTTGTGTGATGAACAAGAACACAGATATCTGTGCCATGGCATTTGCTTAACTTACCTTTTACTTTCAGTGTGTTTTGAAAGGGTGGAATGATTGTCACTTCTTGGGATTTGAAAGCTGGTAGAAAAGCAAAAGGAGAAAAAATGACCAAGTTTAATCATATTAGAATCCTGCAGAATGGATAGAGATATCAAAGCCTTTTTAGTGATGAATATTTTCCACTACTATTTTCACTCTATAGGGAAGTTTCCACTAGGTTTTATTGGTGGTTTTTAATGCTTTGTAATCTTTCTATAAATTTCATTAACAACTAAATTCCAAAGGCTGTAGTACTTTCTTTCATTATTTGTTCAAGACACCCAGCTGATCCTGGCCCTGGTTCTGAACTCAAAAGCAACAATATGATCCTCAGCTTTTGTTAAATAACTTGTGGTACAACTCTTGCAGGATAGACTTAGTGATCAATTGTTTCAGCCTGTCATCACTAATATACCAGTCAGCCTTATAACTTTCCATCCTTATTTTGCTCTGTACAGTTATGTGTCATGCATGATCTTGTAGTGCTTAATTATGCTAACATTTAAGGTAGTTACAGTTTTCTTATTCTCTCATGAGTAATGCAGTCATCTTGACACACTATATAAAAAAATAAAAACGTGTCGTATTACCTGCCATCAAGTACCCTGGCGATATGTGTGTAAACACACACCTCTTCTGAAAATACACTTTTAGATAGAAGGTATGTACCTTTCCTGAAGTTAAAGATTAGATAACTCTATCATATCAGTAGAGCAGATCCACTGGACCAGATCTCAGAGGAAGTTCTCAAGTTCAGAGCGGTTAGAGACTGGGTATACTGTACAGAGGACTTATCTTTTCGTATGTGTGGTATATTCTAGCTAGGAATAAAAACATTCTAGTAATCTTATTATTAGTCAACTTGATTTGGAACAAAAATCTTAGCAATAGACCAGCATAAAAATACTTACGTTTTTGTCGCTGCAGGATAGATGGAGAAATATACTTTGACTTTGTTTGTTGTTCACCATCTTGGGCTTGAACTACATCAAGAATGGTAGAAATGTTAATGTCTAGTTTTCTTGGGTTCACTCAATTTTTCAATTATATCTGTTTAAACGTGCAACAGTCAGTATATCAAAAAATCAGCAAAGATATGCTCAGGTATAGGTCAAATTTGAATCAGAATCTTGGCCGCATGCAATCATGATGGTTAAACACCATTCTTCAGCTTTTCCTTTTTTTTTTTTCAGTATGTTTTTATTTTTTGGCTAATGAATTACTGCAGGGAAGCCATCAAAAACATGCTTGTGGTAATTTGAGCAGATTCTTATTCTGTTATTGTCACATGGATTCCCTTATAAGCTTTTCAGATAAAGAACTTAATTTTCTTAGGTTTTATGGTCACTCTGTGCTTTAAGCATCAGTAAAACCTTTTTTCTAGCCAGAGTGCTTTAAAATTTCCTATTGTACAGGAAGAATTCATTGTCGCATTAGAGGACTGATCCCTGCCCTCTCCTACTCAGTTACTCTGTATTTTACAGTTTCAAGCACTCTTTGTGAAAAGCAACAGAAGAAAAATAAACACAAAAGCCACACAGAAAGAAATAGGTCTTTCCAATACATACATTTGTGCCTGCTGATTTTGCCCCAAAGCAAAACTTTGTTTCCCATTTTTCATTCTATTCTACCTCAGCATCACAATAGGAATACATAGATTATCTGCAGGGACCAGAGGGGCTTTTAATACACCACTTAGTGAGAGTTCATCACAGGCCATGTTGCAGTAGAGACTATGCTGGCCAGAGAAAACCAAAAAGGCAGGCTCACCTCCTGCTGCACCCTGCAAGGGCAGTCTGTGGGCAGCACCCCTAGAGGGGCTTAGGCTGAAACCAGAGTTGTAGAGAGCTCTGAAAGTCCCTTTTAGCACTACCCGGGGATCTGCAGCTGGTGTTGGAAGGACATGCTGGAAGAGGAGCTTTTTGCTTCTCTCTCCATGCACTGTATGGCTCCACTCTGTCTCATGCCATATGCATTGCAGATCCCTGCTTCCATTGCATGGTGTGGTAATGCTACAGCTTGTCTTTTGATGGGCTATTCATTGACACTACCACTTTTTAACATAAGTTAGTATGAAATTACCTAGGAGTAGGAAAAATATAAAATCATACAATAGGATCTGCACCTGAGATCAAAATAGAAAATTAACATTGTTGTTACCTTAAACTTTAAGGGAAATTATCTGATGAAAAAATAATTAAATATGTAAAAAGATATTTCAATCCGTCTATGACTATTAATGCCCTTTTAGAATATGTAAAGTAGTTTCATTTGCTTTAAGCCCATTGCAAACCAGTGTGTGCTAAGCTTTTATGCAATCTCATGGGCAAGAGTAAAAGAATTTCTAAAACCTACTGCCCAATGATTTTCAAGCAAAACCCTCCCTTTTTTCCAATACTGTGTCATCAGCTGATAAACAAAATCTTCAATAATGCATGCAGACAACCTCATGCACTGACTTGTTCCTTTCTAGAGGTACTTTTGCACCTTCTGTTTTGTGCATCTAGAAGTGCCATACCACCTTGAAATGGACACCAAAAGCTAAATGTAAATCTTGAGGCATTTTTGTTGATGTAACTTCTGAGTGAGTGCCACTGAATGCAGTGGAGCTGTTCCAGATTTCAACTAGAGAAAACAGGACAGCAGTTTGAAAAGAGGTAATTTCCTCTTCTTAGGAAGAAAAATACTTGTAACAGAAAAGAAAATCTTGCATGTATGTAACAGGTTCATTAACCTCACAAAGCCAAGGAAAAAATGTTTCAAACTCCAAAGCAAGCTGTAAATCCTTTAAAACAGTAAAAATGCCAAGAAAGTGAGTCTTCCTACCTTTGACCTGTATGAAGACAAGTGCTAGTATTGATATCCATAGTGGTATTCGAGTCCCACCACCTCTACCCATCTTCTGGAAGTCCGGTGGAAGCTCCTGAACAACCTGCCTCTGAGGAAATACCTCTCTGTTCCTGAGCCTTATATACTGAGAGAGTAGGTTTTGGCACAGTTCCCAGATTGTTTCACAAGGTTCTTAAAAGGTGGAGCTTCAGACATTTTAGTTTTCCTTTGCAGGTGCACAGGTAAATAGAGGATGCTCTGACTTACCCTCAGGTATTTACACTCTAGGAGGAGTCTTCTTTCTACAGCTCTTTCTGACAAAATGTCGAGAAGTGAGCAGGAAGAATTTTTGCTTAGGCTTAGTCTTTCCAAATTGTTGTGTATTATGGGATAAACACAATTTAAGGGATTTTTAAGTGACTTTTGAGCCGGAACTTGGAGTGAATTACTTCACTTTTTTTTTTTTTTTTTAATTTTCCTCCTTATGGTAAATAATGGTAATTAACTTCTCAAAAAAACCCAAAGAAGTTCCACCTGGTACAAATTGGTTTTAATGAGTTTGCACCTGCCTATGTAGCTAGTTTGCTTGTGAAGATGGAGAAGTCAAGTGCTATCTAAGGTCTGCATTTTTCCCACTGGCCAGGCACAACACAGGTCTACACAATGAAGATCCTTCAGCATTGGAGAGTCAGTAATACGGACGTCTCCTTGAGGGACTCCTCTTCTCACATGGGCAGGTTTAGTGCTGTTTCAGCTGTTTCCCTTCTGAGTAAAGATGATTTCACCATTAAAAATTAGATTGATTCTGCCTAAAAAAACCCAAAAACCAAAAAAACCCAAAACAAAAAACCTGTGGTGATTGCTAACCCTAGAGACACAAAAATAGAGATACAAAAAGACTGATTTGCAAGAATATTCCTTTTCTTAGGAACAATGAGAAAGTGAACAATGCTTTGTGAGTGTGTTAAAATAGTTATTTACAGCTATATTACTCTGGGGAATTAACCTTCTATAGTGTTTTACCCTGCGGTGCAGAGAAACACAGTCTCTCAGTAGGAGAACAGATCCCATAATTCCACATGGGTTCAAACATTTCTGGCAAGGAAGAATTTACTGGGATTGTTTCCATATTCCATGATTTTCTATTATTTTTTTCTGAAAAATAATCATGGAATCACAGAACCATGGAAATGTTTGGGCTGAAGGGACCTTAAAGATCATCTAGTTCCAATTACCCTGCCATGGGCAGAGGCAAATTCCACTAGTCCAGGTTGCTCAGAGCAGCCCTATCCAGCCCAGTCTTGAACGCTTCCAGGGATGGAGCATCTACAGCTTCTCTGGGCTACCTGTTCCTGTGTCTTACCACTCTCACAAAAAGGAATTTCTTCCTAATATCTAATTGAAATCTAGCCTCTTTGGAACAGTTAGATTTGAGTAAGTAACTTCAACACAAAGAAAGAAATAAAAGGCTCGATTTTTCCCTGAGCAGTAAACAGAAGCAAGAAAATATGCTGGTTGTTCTGAACATTTTAAGAGTACAACTGGTTATTAATATTTAAATAAAGGTGACATAACAAAATGAAATTGGAACTGTTGAGGAAGGGAATTGTTCAGTTTCAGCCATGAGTTATACCTCTGGCAATTTCATTGATGTGTAAGTCTGTAGAATTTACCTTAGCATTATTTAACAAGGAAAAGAAGATGTCTACAGGATACTTGCATATGTGGAAATACATGCAGTGAAAATTTAAGGAAATATCATTGTCTTTAATTGTTATTATCAAAGTTCCGGGATGAAGATCTAAAAAAAATAAAAACCATTATTGGATATAAATGGCGCATAATTAAATTAATTATAAAATAGTATGGTAAACTCAGGTGGGTAACACACATAAGCTTGTTACGAGATTATGTTGGTGAGAAGAAAAATATGCTTTATGAATCATTACATTGCTTAGCACTGAAAAATCAATTCATATCAACAGTTGCTATGCTGTGGTTTCGTATACATGTCCTGCGTGTTTAGGGAAGCACTGGGATCTCTGAGAGATTCCAGTCTGGTCATCACAAATTAGGCTGAAACTGGTTTACAATTAAATTTACCCCCTTTAGCTGAGCTTTAAGTCATTATCAAAAGTGGTTTCCCTATATCTGTATTTTTTATTTCTGAAATCTCATATATGTCATGAATCATGTTATCCTTTCACTCCTAAGTGGTTAATTCATTGATTAACTCTCTTGCTGTAATTTAAGATAACTTGTGTATCTTGTGTTATTTCTTCCAAGAAATTATTATAAAATTTGTCAAAATATACTAGTATTTCAAAAATAATCTCCAAATATTTACAATAAATTAATTTAGTAGCATTACTATTTATTCAAAGATATAATTCCTCTTCAAATTGTATTTCATCTCCATTCACTCAACAGACATACACCAGTGATATAGCAGAGTATTTTTCTAAGATTGGTGTGGGGTAACATGTCCAGTTTGTGTCACTGTTTATGATCAAATCTGTACAATTGACTGCATAAACAGAAGTATTAATATATTAGAAAAATTTACTGATGTATCTATTTGTAATTTTTTTTAACAGAAAAGATAGAATATTTTGAAATCATTTGAAATTTGGTCTGAAAACCCTGAAAATCCTTTCTGTATCTTCCCTTCCTTTTTCATGGGATCATATTTCTGATCTCTGCATTTGCAATATTAAATTGAATTAAAAATTTCAGTAGAAGAGTTGCTGGCATTTTCAGAACAGTTCTTTTTAGTCTTACATGATAAGAAAAAATGAGACTATAATATCTTATTTTCATACATTCTCGCTGTAGAATGTAAATAAAATGTCATGGCAAATTTGGTTAACTTTCAGGTGCAATAGTGATTGAAATTGATGTCTCCATTTGCAGTTAAAAAAGACAGAATGATGGACTCAGAGCCATGCAAAAGGTGTTCTAGTCCACCTAGTGCCCTCTTGGAGCAGGGACTATTCATTTCAAGGGAAGGATGAAAATATATGTAATTGGTAGGAATTACTCTGTGCCAAGGCTAAAATGCAAGTTAACAAGGAGTTGTCTGCTTGGCTTTTCTCTGGTCATTTGGCCACCCTAAAGTTTGATCTGCATAAATTCAAACTCACAGTTTTTATCTGAAACTTTCTTTGGAATGGGAGGCAACTGATCAGTTTCTATCTAAAAGAAAACATTGTTCATTAACATTATAGGTGTTCTCATAATTATTTGAAGACAAACTACATTTTGAACAGTTGCAGTAGGTATTTTGTAGTGTGATAGGATATAGTCTATCTAAAGTAAAGCTATAGTTAAAGACTAAAATGGGGATACAACTCCTTTTATTTTCTTTACTAGATCTTAGACAAACACAGTGACATTGATCCATTCCTTTACTTCCAAATGCTTAGATAAAACTCATTGATTGAAAATCAAGTCACATTAATACTGAATTTGAAGCCATTTCACTGACATTAGTAGTTCTCATGCTGTCTTTTAGTGTGTAGAGAACCAATACATAATGCGTTGACCTCCATTACAGTCTCTATATTTCACTGTAAAGCAAGTAACATGTAACATGATTTGGATCTATTTCTTATTTTATTTCTATTATCTGTTAATTTTAAAGGTTGGTGTGTCATTTACAACAACCCAAGCAAAGCATAACATTTTAAATTAGGCATTGGAGACTGTGTAGCTGCAACATGAGACGCCAGTTAACACCAATATGACTAGGAAGTAAAAGATATGAGCATAATACCTCTCATTTTCTTTGACATTTCTCCTTTGGGAATCAAATAAGTCGGAGAACATTTTAGAGTACTGTATTAGGACATTTCACCTATGCAAAGATACTGTGAAGTTAGTCAAGAAAAAAACAATGTGCATCCTGTACCATGAGAAGTACGAACATGGGAGGCTGAGTAAGGTTTCCATGTTGTCTGAACACGTCCAGGATATCTCTGTGTATAAAGGGGATAAACACTTAAGCCTCTTTACAGTTTGTAAACACAGACACCACAACCGTGCATGCTAATATTTGCAATTGGTATTATAGACTAAAAAATTGATGTACACACACATACTTGAAGGCATATTTACATTGTGCAGTGGTGCGTGTTGCAGAGATCCCTCTGCTAGCAACAACCAAGGTAAATTTCTAATAGGAAGTAGTGTCACTACATTGATATGAAGTTACAGCTAAGATAATGTGCCTTTCTGTGGGGCACTGACACTGCAGCACTGTTTGGAATTTGAGCTTTGCCTACAGCTGTACAATACCATAAGGTCGTGCTGTGTAATGCCAGCTGAAAGGCAGACTCTGTTACATAGTCACATGGTGCCCAAAACATAAAATCAGTCTTTTGAAGCAGTTGGTGTTTGCAGGCTCAGAAAAATAAATGGTACAACTAGTAAAAAAGTGGGTGAAATGGAATGCTAGGCTGAGCAGTGCATATAAGCCCTCAAAGGAACTCTTAATGATGCACAACCTAAAAAAAGATCTACATGTTAGTATACTATGGGGGACATAATTCTGCTGGATGACACTTTGTTTACTTGTAATAATATAAACTACAGACTGTATATAAGTGGACACTCACACATACACACACACACACATATGTATTTGTATACTATTACCACTATAAAGTTTTGTCAGAAGTTCTATAATTAATGAATGCCGTACAGCTCTTTCTCCACCGGATCCTTGAATACATACCCTTAACTTAAATCTGTAGCAGACTTTTTTTATCCAAAAAGTGAATGGAAGATACAATAAAATGCATACGAACAAGGACAAATATGGAGAACAAAACAAAATCCTTTGGTCCATGCGCGATTAAAGATTCAGAGAAATTAATAAAATTTCTACCTGTGATATAAAAGTTAACAGACACCTCTTCAGTATTTCAGTTCAAATGTTGCTATTCCTTTTAATAATTAAAGTTTCTGTTATGTCATACTCCTTGAATGGAGAACATATTGCATATGGATATCTGTGTATATGCATTCAATCTCTATTGTAAAATAACTTTTAAAAGTTCCTTTTCTAAATTTTGCATTTCACTTTACAAACTTGGATAACGGTACAGCAGAAAAACTTAAACTAATGGAAGATGTGGGACAAAATACAGGGAGGTACAAATTGGCCACATTTAATTTCACTTGGAAATTTGGATAAGGTTTGTAAGCGTCAAAATACTCCTGTAGTTCTTCAGGACCTTATTGCAGCAGAAGGGATCAGGGCCATAAGCACTGTGAAGGCAAACCTGATGCTCACTCATGTGATTATTGGTATGAGGCTTTTTTGTCTTCATTGTTTGATTTTTATGCAAAGCTTATATTTACTTTTATAGAATTCTATTAAGTTTGCAAGGTCAAAACACCTGGAGGTATTGGTGTTAAGACCGTTAAGTGCAATTCCATGAGATAGTTTTAAATTACATGAAGAAGATGCTGTGTTTCTTAGAGAGTTCTTACTTTTTTTAGGCAGAGCTTAGGTAATGACTATTTCTTTATTTTTACTTGTGCCCTAACTTTGTTACTGTGTGTCATTCAATTACCTTCACTCTGAATATAGACTCTTCAATTTCCTCAGTTATTTTTCTGTGGTGTCTATCACTGGACTACCTGAGAAGTTCATCGATAGTAATGTATTGCTTTTGAAAATATGTTTTTCAATAGTAGGGGTGTATTATCTTTTGGTTTACATGTTGCTAGAGAAGGCATAGATTTTTTTGGGAGGTAAACAGTCTAACACTCCTAGGATTGATTTTTTCAGCACTGAGCTTTATTTTGGTAGTGTGCAGGTTTAGAATGCAGTCTTCAGATAGAACTGTGAAGGTGTCACAGTTCTGCATCTGGTATGTTGAAGTGTCCAGCACAGTATCTGGAAGAAAAAAAATCACTGAGTGTGAAAATTCCAGTTTAAACAGATATGCACAGCATAAAAAAATAAGGGAGAATTTGAATCCATTTCAACATGGTGGCATCTGTGTGCCATTTTCACTCCGTAGCAACCAAATTATCCAGGCAACGAGAGAGAGGACTGCGAACAACCATCACGCTCACAACATGCTCTCATTCAACCCTGAATCCGGGTTCACTCTCCCTGCAGCAGGTGCTTGATGTGCACACAGTCCAGTGGAGAACAGCAGGATCCAATCGTATACTTAGATATTGTGTAATACTGCCTACGCACAAAGATGGCACATTACAACTTCAGATAGGCTGAACTCTGCTCACGTAAGTAATCCTTCCTCCTTGAGGCTGAGTAGGCAGAGGAGAACTAGTCATGAGAAATTCTCATTTCTCCGGGCCCTATAGTGTAAGCTATCATAGACCATGGGTTTTAGATATATTCTCTAAATATGCATCATGGAGGTGACTAATGGAACTTGCACGGTTTGCTAAGCTGAGCTGTCAGCCTTCTTATCATTTTGCAACGGCAAAGTATGATATAAAACAAGAATGCTGTCAAACTTGAGCAGCTAGTCTTGTACTGTATTAAACACTCAATGCGTCAGTGGATGAGTTGTCTGTTGACCTCTTTTAGAGTCAGTTTTTGGCTTTATTGATGAGAAAACTATGAAAATCCTTATCTGCTTTTGTCTGTTGCTGCAAATGGCTGAAAACTGGTGTTGCATATTCATGTTTTGTGCATAAGAACTGTATTGACTGAAATTTCCTACCTTGACCTGAAATGACTGCCAGAGTTATGAATGAGGAGAAAGTTATTCTACTCTTTTCTATTGTCATCATCAGGTAAACTTTATCCATGGCAATTTGACTGTCCAACAGTCTTCGGTAGGAGTATGATGTTATAAGCTGGTAGTGATTGTTGTAAGCATTGTCTAATTTTGAGAGTGCATCTTCAGTTCCTTCAAGTGCTAACGATATTTCTGAGGGAATGAAGGTAGAGTTTGAACTATTAGTAGTAATAAATTGAACAGAGAGAATCGGATGTAGATTTCAAACCTGAAGCAGATTTTGGTGAGCTACTAATTAGGAAAGTAGCACTATTTATATTCATCCTAGCCATCAAAATAATGATATTCCTAGATTGCATGGACAGTGTGAAATTCACTTGGTTTTCATTAAAAAAATGGTAATCAAACAGTATTCAAACTTCATTTCTAGGGGACAGATTTGCCTTTTCCTTTGCTTTTGTAAGTTTTCACACACTTGATTTTATTCTGTATCTTGTCTCTCTCTTGATACAATAACCACTCTGGTAAAATGGAATACGTGGATTTTTTTGTCAAATATTATCTTCCTCATACTTTTGTCCATCATTATGTTATCTTAAGACTTATTCTGTGTGTGGTTAGTTCTAATACCTGCTTATGTAGCTTAAAGAGTAGAAGAGGAGCTATGATTCATCTTGTATGACAAAAAAGCACAGTTTTCTCTTGTTCATATTGCTCTTAATAAAATAGGAACGTTCTTAAAATTTCCGGGAAGTTTTTTGGACACTACAGATAGAAAACACTGCATTAGATTGAATAAGACATGCACTAATGAATGCATCAAGTGCAGATCTGAACAATCTTACAGTCTCTATGCAGTGGGTGCTGAGGAGATCTGAAGAAAGCTTGTCTGTTATAGAACTAACGGAGAACTAATGTAGAACTAATGGAAATGGTTGCAAAAAATATTTGTTTGAAAGACTGACTTTCTGAGAAATTGAAAGTGAAGCAGTCTTTCTTATTGAAATTTATCTCAGATTAATATTGACACAAAGGGCTGTTTTCTTTTATTAGCCTTATCAATGCAATAACATTTTTGATAGAGAAAATATTGTCATGAAATGAAGAGATATTTTTTCTGTCTTCACAAGAATGAACAAATAAATTAGTCTACCACAAACCTTAAAAAGAAATAGAAAAATCTGACATATGTTTCATAGCAGGCAGTGACCTCTTAAGCATTCTGAAACAAGAAGAATCCAGAAGGTTGTTCATCTCCATTTTGTGTTTTTGTCCAACAAGAAGAGGAACAGGAAAAGTAAGTTTGCTTTTATGGTGTGGATCCTGCAGTTTTGGAACTCCTTTGTATGCTCATTTGTTCTCTCTGAATCATTCTTGCAAACAGGTGGGGAGCGCTTTCTTTTCTTACAGGTTTTGGATTGAATTCAAGACTCCAGGAAACTGAAGTCTCTTATTCTGGTCTACTTTCAAAGTAGTTCAGCATAACTTAATTGAGCTGCACAGAAGTAAACCTTCATGTGGGTTCCATGCTTTTTCAATGGTATTCCAAACACCACATTTCTTGACTCAAAGATTTAAAGCCATCAGAGTGCATTGTGATAATTTTTGTAGAATCACATCTCCTCTATAACTCAGACTACACTCTCATACACTTTTTATCCTGTACTTTTTTTCACGTAACTTACAAATTTACATTTCATTTAGGGCAAATAATTTTGGCAAGCATCCCTTCTTGGCTCAGAAAATCCCAGTGACAGAGAATTGCCTGCATCTGTTGGTAAGCTGTTCTAGTTGTTATATACTTAACGTTGCTAAATGACAGTCTTATTTTTCTAAGGGAAGAGTTGAGGGGGGACAGCATACTTATATCAGCAGCTGAAGAATTGCCCATCTGAGAAATAGGTTAGTTTCCTGAAAGATTTATGTCAAAATTTGGTTAAAATTGGCTTCACTGCCTTGTTTCTCATGGAGAGTTTCAGCTCCCAGGAACTCAGTCCAGTTTTATCCCACACCAAGTAAAGGTAGATCAGATCAAGACAGAATACTGACTGCAGGTGAAAAAAGGGAGAGAAACCTTTCACTCTATTAGGAATTGTTTGGGTTGCATGTAACCAGAGGTGTTGATAACGTTGGAGCTGTACAACAGTCACTTCAGCACACTCTCTAGGCTTTATGGTGTATTTCAACTTTATTGTAACTGCTGCATATCAATCGGCTTAAACGATTTTGTGTTTTCTCTTATGATTTATATATCACTTACTATTTATTGACCTGTTCATGCACATTATGGCTTGGTGCTCCATCAAGCTAGACCCTTGTTTGAGCCAGCTCACATTAATTCATTGTATTTACACTGATTAAGGTAGCTGAGGAAATACAAGATGTTTCCTTAGTGCAGTCACTTTCCCTTCTAATGATTCCAAGCTGAATTGATAGTATTACTTAGACTTAATAATATAAATTTTGTATATTTTCTCTCATGTGACAATAAATTATCCTAGATTCTTAAGTAATAGAAAGAAGTTTCAGTGTATCTGACACATAAAATCTTGATATTCAATTAATCTTTGTCCACGAAAGGTTTCCTTTGCAGATATTGACAAAACTTACTACACTGTTCTCAGAGCAAAGCCTTGCTCAGCTTCCATCAACTCTAAAGGAAGTAATGATTACCTCTGTGTTGTGCAATCCACTAAATTCAGTGGTCCTGGGAGATGATCCACCTTGATAAGCAACCTAATTTGACAATCTACTTTTACAGTTAGAAGTTAGGGAGAAATTCCATGGGCTTAAAATATGCAACTTTTAAACTTCTAAACTGCAAAAGGTAGGTTTGGGGTTTGGTTTCTTTCTTTTTTTTTTTTTTTTTTTTTTTTGCATGAGTGTTTTAAGTGAAAATGGATATGCACGGCTGACTCCTAGATTAGAGGTTTAAAAATCAGACAAATTGAAGGGATGATGATCTGTGCTGGTTCCTGCCCTGGAAAGTAAAGCAGTAGGGTAGAAACACCTGAGAAACCTGGTCAGAGCCAGAATTGTAAATGAATAGGTAAATAAATGGGTTTAAGGACACTTTTCCTGTATAAAGGGCAATGACTGCTTTACACTGTGCAGTTGCAACATATAAGATTAGCCAGGACAAATCCCATTAAAATCTTAAATACACAACAAACTTAGCCACCGTCTAGGGCAGTGTAAAACAAAGCTCAGCATTTAATAACACAGGATGTCAGGTTAAGTGCTAAGAAAGGGTGGAGGCCAGAGCTATGGCATTGGTGATGATTTAAGTGCCCACGCTCTGGGTGCACAAGTTCAGTCACTCTTGCTTTTGCCATTCCCTGAAAATAAGACATTTAAAACTCAGAGCCACATTTCAAACTGTGAAAACAGTATTTATTGAAACACTGAAAGTCAGAAACAATGCTTTTGTTGGCAGCCTTCTTGATGTGTGCCTATTCAAAGCAGGGAAGAAATGTTGTGATACACAGTATTGGAGAAACAACTCCAGACAAGAATCTCCTCAGCATTACTTTTTCTCTTCATTCCAATAATAGTAATGCTAGTAATAGTAAAGCTACCCTTGGTGGAAGTGCCACCACAGAGCGTGTCCTGGCAGGTGCGCAGAAAATGTTCTTGGTCCCCTCTCAATGTTGGGAGATAAAGGAGGAAAAGTGAAAGAAATTATAATTGTTGGAATGGTAATGTTGCATCTGAAACTGGCCACAATCATGACACAGATTTGCTTACATCACGCTGTTTCTTGAAGGTATTGCAGCACTGGTTAAGGTGAGCTAAAAGAGAACCTTTAGGAACAAGTGTTACAGACAGACTGCTTCCTTCACATGTCACTACCATAATCCGCAAGATGATTAAGCTTAAAGAGAAGGTTTACCCTTACAATTAATAATGTATTTAGAGAGTTATGCAGCTCTCTAGCTTACTGGCAATTTCTCCTTATGTCCCCAACACTTGGAGTCTTACTGTTAAATCCTTGACTGCCCTATTTGAGGGTAGTCTTTAAGTCTTTTCCTGTTGCTAGCAGGAAGTGTAATTGTTGTAAGAACCGCTGGTAGTTACAAATTGGAGTTTGATTTGAGAACCTCTCTCATAAGGGTGAAGCTGCAGTAAAAATTCCTGGCAGCTTGAATACATAAGATTGATCAGGAATGCTCTGGAAGCATAAGACTTGCAAGCCTACCTAATGAAAGTAAACTACCTAAACAGAAAGTAAAATGATGCAATTTTACTAACATGCTAACTGGAAATTGTAGCAAACTGTATGCCATTTGTCTGGCTGGCTTTGGGCATCTAATTCTCTCTGCAATTTCTGAATCCCTTTTACCAACCCAAAATCAACTACTGAAATAGTGTTTGTGTTCTGATTTCAATTTTAGATATTTTTCCAGTTTATCTGGATAATTTTGATGCCAATTCTTTTTTTCCAGAGTACTTATTGTCCATACAAGGTTGGTATTATCAAGAAATGCTACTATCCAAATCATGAAAGAAACACTGAATAGAACTATGTCCAGAACAATGCCAATTTACATATTCATGTAAAGAACTAGAATGATTTGTGACATTACTATAATATAAAATAATAATTTTCTGTATTGTTTTCATAAACTAATTTATAGAATTTCTGTCTTAGCAATTTCCCAGTCTGCTAGGTATTGGTGCAAAATCTGTGCTGTTTGAAAATGTCAGTATTTTCTGTCGTAGAGAAGAACATATTTTTAAACAAAATATCTAGCAAGTACACAGCAATAGTGAATGGACATTGCCAGAAAAGTTGTTCTCTCTGGTGCCAAAACACTAAATGAACAATTGTAAACCGAGCATCTGTGAAAACAAAGACTATCTTTTTCAAACCATTATCTAGGAGAACAAGAACAATAGCAAAGAATACCATTTGTTATTTGGTTTTCACCCAGAAATGTATGCTTCATACTGAGCTGTGCTCTGCAGGTAGGTATGTAAAGGAAATTTCTCATGTTCAGTAACAACAAACTACAGAACTCCCATTTCATTTTATCCAAGATAAATACCAAGCTTTCTCTTAATAGTAACCATACAGCCCATAAGCATAGAGGTCCCAAATCTGGAATTCTTGTTCAGCCAAAATGCCACATATCAAGAACTATCAGGTTAAATCTGTTTCTGCAACGACTGCAAAAACCAAAATTGCAGTTTCACCCAAAGGGGTCTCTTGGCTCATCTAATGTAAATAGAAGAATCATTTATTCCTGGTGGGTGTCGTTGAGCACTAAGAAGTTTAAATATACTGAGCTGAGTACCAGCCTGCGTGATGAGCATTCCAGTTTAAATATGGCTTCTGGGGATGTCAGATGACATCTTTTACACCGAAGGGACAAATATTACAGGTCCTTGGAAACAACCCCAAACATCAGCATGAGCTTCATTCTTGGCTGACTAAACAGGGAGCAACACACCTGAAAGGGCATCTTCTGATAGATAGCTATGGCACAGCAACAGCAGGGAATAAGCAGAGTCCTCAGAAATCTGTCTTGCCACTATGTGTGCCCCAGGTTCCTTCCATGTTTGCATTCACTCAGATCGACACATTTCGGTCAGGAAATTTAACTCTATTTTGAAACAAAACACTGTGATCAGGTTAAAACCAGGATGTGTATTTTGTCTTTATCTTTAGTCGAATCTTTGATTGAAGTAATGAAATATATTGACCCTATAGTCCTTGTAATTAATTATATCAAACATCTGTGCAATTATCCCATGACTTGAGATTGTTTGCTTGGCTGTTTGAGAACATGAATACCTGCAGTGTGCGACATCCTTCTGATGAGATCATGCATTTTCAATGCTTGGAAAAGCGATACTTTAAATTCTGAAAATACTCAGGTGCAGTCCCAGTGAAATTCAGTCTAAATAAGGCCTTGTTCCAGTCATGTTTCCCACTTGTTTGGCATAGGTTTGGCTGATGAATCCTGACTAGTCTCCTAGCAGGGCTACAGGGAAGCAACAAGACTCTCTACAAGTGTGAAAATGGAAAGCCCCTCTCGAGCTCCTTTTCTGTATTGGCAAGTAGTGAAGTAGAGATTCCAGAAGCAAAGCTCATGTGAGAATGGAGTGATCATAGAATCATAGAATTAATCAGGTTGGAAAATACCTCTGAGATCATCAAGTCCAACCCTTGATCCAACACCGCCATGGTTACTAGACCAAGTACCACATCCAGTCTCATCTTAAAAACCACCAGGGACAGTAAATCCACCACTTCCCTTGGCAGTCCATTCCAATGTCTGTCTGCCCTGGCAGAGTTTAAGGCCATGCCCTCTTGTCCTACTGCTGTTTGCCTGGAAGAAGAGACCAACCCCCACCTGGCTACAACCTCCTCTCAGGTAGTTGTAGAGAGTGATGAGGTCTCCCCTGAGCCTTCTCTTTTCCAGGCTAAACAACCCCAGCTCCTTCAGCCTGTCCTCATAGGACTTGTGCTCAAGTCCCTTCATCAGCCTGGTTGCTCT
>VXAY01000898.1:0-130644 GCA_013399855.1 Oxyruncus cristatus | reverse complement strand
GCCAACTGGATGCAGCCCCGTTCACCACCACTCTCTGGGCCCGGCCCTCCAGCCAGTTCCTAACCCAGCACAGAGTGCCCCTGGCCAAGCCCTGGGCTGCAGCTTTTTCAGGAGAATGCTGTGGGAGACGGTGTCAAAGGCTTTGCTGAAGTCCAGACAGACACATCCACAGCCTTCCCCTCATCCACCAGGTGCGTCACCCGATCGTAGAAGGAGATCAGGTTGGTCAGACAGGACCTGCCCTTCCTAAACCCGTGCTGGCTGGGTCTGATCCCTTGTCCATCCTGTAGGTGCTGTGTGATTGCACTTAGGATGATCTGCTCCATAACCTTGCCAGGCACTGAGGTCAGGCTGACAGGCCTGGAGTTTCCCAGGTCCTCCTTGCAGCCCTTTTTGTGGACTGGCGTGACATTCACCAACTTCCAATTGTCTGGGACCTCCCCAGTGAGCCAGGACAGTTGGTAAATCTGATGATGCTGAGGAACTTAGAACTGGGAAGTTTGGATGAAACTGACTTCTTTTGGGGCTCAAACGGGAAAAAGGACATTTTTTTTAGTTAGCTGAGTCAGAAAATGAGGGAGGAAGATTTTGACCCTTCTCATCATAATTAATTTCATTTACAAATGCCAGTTAAAGAGGAAATTCTGCGTTTGCATGAACTTATTGATCAATGGTTGTGGTTAGATGTACTTTTCTGACAATTATTTTTTTCAGTAAACAGCTTCCAGATGACCTGTTTGTATCTGCCATCTTTGGGAGTTATAGAATATTTGTCTACTTTAATTTCCCAGAATCACAGAATCAGTTAGGTTAGAAAAGACCTCTGAGATCATCAAGTCCAACCTATTTGTTTGTTTTTCCATATTTGTTCAAGGTGCCAGCTGGGAAGTAGCTTTTAGCAAGTACAGAAAGTGACACGTACCCTATCATGGAAACAATTTTAGATTACATTTCTAACTACTCTTACATTTGGAAAATGGGTGAAAGTGGTGTTTTTCGCACTATGATGTCATTTTGGAATTTTAATGGATAGTAATGTTTAATGCTGTTTGAGAGGAAATCAGGATTCGCCAGTTCAAGATCCAATCAAATAAGCAGAGGAGTTCAGCAGAGACTTCCAAATCAAAAAGGTGAAGAATTGCCTGAAAGTGGTACATCTCTCTGCTCTATTAAGGACATGAATGCTGGAGTACTTAGTGTTTGTGGTGATTTATGTCTGTCTCTCGTTTTGTGTAGCAACCAGTAGTGCAAAAGATTGGAAGGAGAGCTCTAATCACCCAAAGTGAGGTAACAAGACTGCCTGAAGATACATCAGCCATGCAGACCTCTTGCTGGAGAAGGAAAAAAAACCGTCTTGGTCTCAAATAAGGGTGAAGGGAATACACAAAACTTAGATAAATGCTGTTTTCATATGAAAGCATAGAAACACGCTGCATAGAAATGCAGTTTTTCAAATAAATGGTGGTACGGAAGTAGTTTTTTTCAGAACTCTTAAGATTTCTGATTTCACCTGTTGTTTTATTATTGACCCTTAACTAGGAAGGCAGTGTCCTGAACCATCTAATACTGGCTTTTCCTGCCAGCTCAGACCCTCTGGCTCCTTTGTGAAATTGTTTCATTCAATATTCCTCATTCAATATTCCTTTTGATAACCAGACTTTCAGAGGTGTCTGACTGCTGCACTAACGCTGTAGCAAATAAGACAACAGACAGTAGCCTTTGCAAAGCTGTTGCCTCTGAAATCATTACTGAATTTTTACTGAGAGTAACTTAGAGGAAATCTTATTGCCAATATTTTTTTTTTTTTAGTTGTGTAATAATGGAAAATTTTAAGATAAAGGTATTTATAACTTAGATGAGTCCTTTGGGAAGTCTGAAAAAGTCTCTTTTAAAGGAAAAAAAATAAAGTAAGTCAAACTTGAAGTTGAGATAAAGTTCAGTTAAACTTCTGAGTTAGACCTGGTGGAGTAACCATTAGCCAGGTTAGGTTTTTTTATATATATATATAAAGGGGTATAAATTTAATGACCTTGATTTATAAGCACAGAGCATTAGGTTTCATTCAGCCTACTCCGTAGAGCATCATGTTCATTAGATGAGTGTATAGACAACTTTAAAACCAGATATAATGCTTTAGGATGGATAGAAATTCTTTCTTTTCCCCCAGATTCAGTGTATGTGAACATCTAGCTATAAAAGGTCTGTATTTCAAGTTTGTGATGTCCCTAAACATGGGCTCACATTGGTCCCCTAAATGAGGTTTCAGAACAAAGGTTGTGTTACTCTTTAGTCTCACACCTAAGCTCTCTAAATTCTTAAGTTAAAGAAGGAATTCTAGTAGAGTATATATTCTTCGCTGCCTACCCATGAAAATCGTATTTTAGCTAATGAGAATAGCATGTGTTATTCATACACCCCTGACAGTCCTCCAGTCTTCTAATTCTTTTTGGTACAAATTTTCCCTAAAACCTTGAAAATTTGAATAAGTATTAATTTCAATAAATATTTACATCAAAAGTCATAGGAAGCCATTGTTCAGATGCACCTGATAGGAAAATTTCTGTTCTGTTGCCTAAAATTAATTGAGGTAAATCCTTGGGTACTGTAAACCAACCGTCTCCTACTTACGTAAATGCAGCTCTCTTGATTTAATTATGAGTCTGGTCCATGACGTACTGTAAGAGGGGAGCACACAGCCACTGAGCTAAACCTTGAAAAGCAACGCTAAAAAAGGATTCTCTGCCCTGCACTGTGGAGATTCAGATGTACACCTGAACACTCACTGAACCCATAATTTACGTCTTCCAAAAGCCTGAGAAAGTTTGGATCCAGATCGCACTCTTTTCTCTTACCTCTGGTCACAAACTGGGCTTTGCATGTGCCACATTCACGGTGGGCAAGGGTCTGTTATTTTATAATACGTGGCTCAGATCATAGATCTAGTAAAAATGAAGTGTTGGGAATTGGGGGAAGATGGCCCTGGAACAATGACCTAAGAAAATGAAGGAGTTGGGTGACCTAAGGCCAATCTTGAGAAAGTTGCTGTGAAAGGTGGTATGAAGTTATGAATATATAAAGAGAAGCCGAACAGCTGTCCTCCTTATATATATTTATACATATATACATATATATCTATATCTATCTATATATATATATCTTGGTCTCAGGGCAAACCTCTGCTCTGCTAGGTGAGTAATTACAGGGCAAAATATTTCTCTCTACCACAATGGTTTTGCAACCAAAGAACAAAACAACAGACAGCAAAACAGGCTGGGGATGGCACACAAGTGTACAGGAAAAAAATCCAGAAAGTGTGGAAGCAGGATATAGTACAACATGCAACTCTTTGAGTAAATATTAGCAAAGAATTATTACACATATTTATCCAGTTTCAAGGAAAGTGGACATATGTGAAATCAGCTGATCTGTTCTGCCACTACCCACTTGTTCTCTTGGAGGCACGCCTTCAATTGGAAGGACCAAGTGCAAGGCTGAAATGCCAGAACACCCTGCCACAGCCCATTCTGCTGGGCTCACAGCATTGCATAAGACAATCGTAAAAGGAGAAATGCATGAAACTGTGTGCAAAATGAAAATACCCTGCAGGAAAAAGATCTGCCCCCTATGAACATTTACCTTCAAGATTTCACAGTTAAGGCTGGGACTAGGTCAAGGAGGGAAACGAGCTGCATTGTAAACCTCTTTACCCTCCGGTTATTTGTGTTCAGTCAGTCACCCACAGCTAATGTTTCTCCTTTTTTTATATCTCTGTTATGACAGAACTGAGCTACACAAGATGTGCCATTTGGAGAAACAGCTCTTCAGGGCATGAGGAGGTCTATGAGGAGCTCCATCAAGACATATTCCCAGTATCATGGTGATGATGGCAGAGACTCTCAATCCCTGCTTACTCCAACAGCCACCATATACGGCTACTTCGACAGCCACGTCAACAGAAAGCAATGTTTGGAGAGGAGAATGGTATTGATAACGACTTTTATTTAATTTCTTTTTTTTCAATAACGCTCTTAAAATCAGGTTTGACAGTGCCACACAGATCGCCATTTCCCAACAAGTTTGCTGTACCGATAGGGAAGAGGAGATTTGGAGCAGAGAACAATCACGTCATAAACAGCATTTATCTTCTCAATGTGGTCTGGGAAGTTGACCCCATGCTTTCAGGCATTTAACTGTGGTGAGTTTGTGGATGTCAGAGGAGCAGGAATAGTGTTGAGCTGAGGGGAAGACAGCCAGGAGGTGAGAAGGAGTAAGTAAGAAGTGACTGGGTTGGAAGGAGTAAGAAGAAAAAGAAGAATATGGCAGTAATGAAAAAGGCTGGTAAATAGCTGCTTTAATATTGGGATGGGAAAGATGATGTGATATAAGCAAGATAACAGAAAAGATGCTAGGGGTTTTTTAAGTGCAGTGGGATTGATTCACTTGTATGTCTTGAAACATTTTGTTAGGATGTCAGATATAAAATAGGATTCAAAAGCTACAATGAAAATGAAATTGCCAACTTTCCATGTAGGGTTGTTTGAAGAGCTGTGAACATGTGTCTTACCATTGTGATGCTTTTGATTTGTCACAAGCAGGTGAAAATGTTTCGGAGAAGCAAAAACTCTTGGGTCTTGCTGGGTGGCAATCTGAAATAGCAACTGGAATAGAACAGAGTTCAAGTCAAGTAAAAAAGAATAATGGTATGTGACTTTTTTGCTATCATTTTGAAAACCTGCAGGTTGAAACCGCATAATGCTGAGCACCACACACATGTAGAGGGAAATTTAGTCCCTCTGAAGTCAAAGCCACTCTCTGAATAGATGAGAACACTGAAAAAGAGTTATCATGTAGCTTGTTCTTTGCCCTCACATAAACCTATGATGGAATTCAGAAGGGACTACAGATCTCCTAATGCAGTTACAGCCACTAGTTCGCATAATTTCCCAAATTTCCTCTCCTTATTGCTATTCTTCTCCATCCTTTTCTTGCTATAAAAGAGGAGAAGACAAGAAAGAGATATGAAACCATAATAGCACAGACACTTCACGGGTAATTGTAATAGGATACAGTATAGAGGAAAAAAACTGTCAACTATTTTTCAAAAACTGGTAAACCATTTTTAACAGCTAATAAAACAAAAGCAAACTCATTTACTCTTCCCTTTGACATGCTAATGTGTCCCAGTAGAGCTCATATTCTCTATCTAGCCAATAAAAATATTATCAGTGCGTGGAAAAGTAAAGTGAGTAGTATGTTTCTTTAAAAAGAACACAAAAATTATATAAAGGAAGTAGAGTACACTTATATGAAATCCATAAATGTTATAATAAAGGGCTTGAGATAGGTATGTGTATATCAGAAGAAATCAAGCAAGAAGCTCTTCAAAAGAAGGAGGGACTTACAAGAAAGAGGGCAAAAATAGTTGGCATTAGCTGAGAAAATACAAGCAGAAAGTTACCTGTTTAAAAATAAATTAGAAAGAGAATAATTTTTTGAGGTAAAATACAGACAGAGGAAAGAAAAAGGGTAAAAGAAGAATTAATGTATTTTAATTTGAAATAAATTCCTTTGGGAATAAAACTAATGGAAATGGATAGTGAAAGACCTTACTTTCTTATTAACAGAAAACAGAAAAATGCTAAAAGCAAATATATAAAAATAGTGTGCAGGAGTAAAGATAATACTTACAATTATGATTATTTTTCTTTTATAGACTTTCAAAATCCCTCATTCCTCCAAACCTTAGACCTAATTGTTTTGGAAGTTGTTTGGGGGTGTTTTTGGTTTTTCTTATATTCAGTGCTATCATAATTTTGTGCAAGTAAATGAAAATGCTTCTATTAATGCCCACTGCTGGTAGCTCTAACTGTAGTACTATGTAGCATTAAAAATGGACTTCATCATCCACTTGGAACTGAAGTATCTCAACCTGCTGTTCACTTCATGTGCCTTGTAATAGTCAAATTCTTTGGCTTCTGAGTTAGAGCAGATGTTGCTCAAGGAAGCATTTAGATTGAGAGCATCTCTGAAAGTCCCCTTTATAGGTTTGAAAGAATAAATATTCACAGCCAAGTCCAACTATATTTTCCCTCCTCGTCAGTGGAATATACTATTCCTGCACTAGTATATGAATGCAAAAACTTTTGAAGCCAGGAAACCTCACCATTTTTTGTCTGAGGTGAATGCTGAACCAGGAACTGGAACATCCTGATTTGATGATTCAACACAGTCTTAGCTTCCATGGAATTCGACACAGCTTAATAAGGAAGGTGCCATAGGTTATTTTCTAGGTATGATAGAAAATGTGTAATCCTTTGTTCACCACTGTGACACTTTCCCCTTTCTTCCCTTTAAACTTGGAACCACTGCTGTAAGAAAATTCTACAGTGAGTGGAAAACCACCTCTCCACCAGATATGTAGTAAAACTATGTAAGGGGCGTCAAATCAACATCTTCAGCACATTCTTCTCCCTGACCTTTTAGATGTTTATGAAAATGAGAAAGGAAAAAAAAAAAAAAAAAGAAGTAATTTCTCTTGAGTTTTTGCTTTTAATTTCCTTTGGAGTTGTGTTTTTTTAAAGTACTTTCTCATTTGCTAAAAAAACCATTTTTATTTTTAAAGGTGATTCAGATGAGAAATCTTTTTACTATGTTACTGTATATTAAACCTCGAAAAGTGAGAGAAGTAGAATTTTTGCCTGTTCTGCAGTTATTTTAAGTCTTTTGGTCTTGTCTCTGACCTGTGATGATATTATTGTGAAGCCTGTGGTAAATTACCAGGGTGAGAAGGAAGCTTTGAAATTATTGTGGTCAAATTTGTGTTACACCCTCTGCGATCTGATAGCAACAAATTTAACAGGTAAATTATTGCAGAGACATACATATTCAGGTAATCCACTTATTTGCAGACTTGAGCAAATATTGGCAGAAGCAACATCGTACCCGTGGGTAATGACCCACTACAAATGACAGATCACAGCCCTAACTCGAGCTTGTGCATGAAAAAAAAAAAAAAGTGTATCTCCATTTCTCCAGCAGTATAATGTGTTTTCTTCTTTTCTGTTAAAATTGATCAAGTCAAAGGAGTGACACTGATCTCCCTGGATCAGGTGTCAGAAGCTGCTTCTGCATGCTGCTTTAGTGGTGTTTGCTACAGAACGATGTAACTTCAAGTGGAGATATACTACATGTTCCAGGTGGGCTTAATGTTGTCCTGGGGGTGCCTCTCCCCAGTGTTAGTAGAGCAGGACCAAGAAACTTAGTGCTGGATTTCAGACAACCAGTTAAGTGCATTTCACACTCTGAGTTTTTCACCTCCTTGGATTCTGTTTTGGCTAGGATGCTACAGGCTAGGTGTGAGAGCTTTTGTTAGATCAGTAAACCAGAATGCATGTGAAAACCTATCTGTAAACTGCTTTTTGGAGAGTAACCCATCCAGTTATAGATGCTAGAGGTTTTGATGTGATGCCCATAGTAGAAATACACTGGTTTTGAATTACTGTTATTGTATTTTTGTTATTTAGTGAAGCTCAAAAATATATCAGTAATTTTTTTGTAATTGTAATGGTCTAAAGATATTTTAAAGTAATTTTTTTGGGTAAAGATGTTAAATACAGGCATAAGTATAAAACTTCTTAGGTTTAATTGCTTTCTCTTCAGTTGCTTATAATATCATCCAGTTTTCAATCTGACTTTTCATTCTAGGGCTCCATCCCCAAAAAAGATGTTGAGTCTGAGATGACCAATATCATTGAAATTCAACAGTGGGGAAAAAAAGGGAAACTCTTCTGTTATTTTTAGAAGAAAAACCACCCTCCTACATGTTCACCAAGTACTCCTTCCTTGGTACAACTTGGTGAGGAACCACAGGCTTTAGTGTATCTGACTCTTCAAGGAGTATATTTTTTAGGTGTGATGCCAATGTCCAGCTATGCAGTCAGCACACCACACCTCAGAGCATGGGATGTCTTGGTAGATTCCTATCAATACAAGGGTTCTACTAGAAGAACTGATCAGGAACATTATGCCAGGATAATTATGCTGAAAAGGTCTTTCTAGCAACCAATCAGCTCCAAAAAAGAAGTATCTTTCCGCTTCTATCCCTTCCTCACAGCCAACAGGTTAAGCTCTCCATCTGCTTGCTAGGAAGACTCACTTTTGGTCTGCAAAGGACCCTAATGTCAAAACCAGCAGGCAAAGACGTTGCAGGTTGATTTCCTCCCCTGTTTTCCTTCCCTTTTCATCCAGATTTTGGGTGAACATTTCCTTTATATGAAGGCTAGTGTCCTGCTGGTGCCATTGAGTCAGGACTCCTAAAGGAAGTCTTGTGAAGGAAAATCTTCTCTTATTACTTGGTGTTTCTGACTTGCTAATCTGATTTCAAAGAAAAATTGTTTATAGGAGTTCCTGGTTCAGATCCTCCTGCTTGCTAAAGTTGATGTCAAAGCATGTGCAACAGTAACTGGATGAGCAAGTCAGGCTTGTCGAGTTCAGATCCAGATATGCTAACAATTTACTAATCTAGCAGCTCTCAGTTAATAGCCAGAGAAATAGGAACCCATTCAAAATTACTGGGTCAGATAATCTGACTTCTTCCTGTACTGGTGCCGAAACCCAAGTCTAGGTGATGTCCCAACTCAAAAATCTCTGGGTCAATTATTATATTTGTTGATGTTCCTGGCTACGTGAACTGATTAAAAAAAACCCCAGCCTGTGTTTGCTCCCCGTTCAAGCCCTCTCTTTACTTCCCATTACTACTTACATGATCTCATTACCCACACTATCTGTCTCTTGCAGCATAGTCTGACCAAGCAAGTGATATGGTGAATGAAGAATGCAACTGAGACTACTTTTTGTGTGCCCATTCAGCCTCGTCCTGATAGGTTGTAGGGGAATATCAGGTGTAACAGTCTATACTCAGACACATCATCCTTGCTCGTGGAAATCATGGGAGTGGGAACAAGTTACATGGCACCCTTTGCAGGATCAAATGATAGAGAAGGAATTGAACCCACCAGACGCTGAACAGGATTGTTAGCACTTTCCAGATGTTTTCCTTGTCCCCCAAATCAAGTTTCCAGTTCAGGTTTTAAAAGTTTGTATTCCTGACAACATAAAAAATGTTTTATAGGAACTAGACATCTGTGGTCACAAAAAGAAGATAAAAGTTTTCATGAGTTTTCTTTTTCATATATATGGTTTTTTTAACCATAAAATCATCTCTCTAAAGTATTGACTCAACTTGTTCAAGTATTGATTTTGTAAAATCAATAATACGGTTCTTACTTATTCTTATTTAGTCCTAATTAGCAATGGCTTCACCTTCATTAGGCCTCTAGCGACTCCATCTAAGCAGTCAGTAAGAATCTTTATGGTGACAGACTTGGTCATGCCCACCAACAGAAAGCCTCCATCACTCAGGGTTAACAGGGAGGTGGAAACCTTTTGGGAGACTACAAGATTCAATTCAACATGGCTGTTGTCAGCACTCAGAGCCCATGGGGTTGGTTGGTCAGCTTGTCTGCACTCGTGGCCAGTGACAAACTAATATTCCTCTGTGGTAACGCTGACTATACAACATTTCTCTGCAGAAGAAAAAAATAAAATAGTGTCCACAGAGGTGGGCCACTTGCATCCTGTTGGCATGATCCACATTGATGGTTGTTCCTATTTGGCTCCATTCCCTTGAAGAGACGAGGAGCAGCTGTGCAGGAAATAAGCGATAGCCACACCACCCAATGCTAAATGTACAAACAAGTGGTGAGCTACACAGCCTCAATAAAGGCATGCATGGGTGGTTCTGGAGTCAATTCACCTCATCTGCATGACCACACAACCCAAAAGAGGGCTGCCACAACTGGTGGGCAGACTGGAGATGTCCCATAGCTGGGATCTGACCTCCACAGATTCCAATACTGCAGAGACTTGTGAATGATGACTCAAAACATTCACCTCTTAGGCAGCAGCCCTACAGATTAAAAATAGAAGGGGGCTGTTCTTGTCTGAAAACAGGGGTGTTCCAGTTTTCTACTAAAATATTAACATGTTTCAGTTACCTTAATTCCTTTATAAAAACTTTTTAATCCCTTTTTCTCTGATTATTTTAAAATGAACTATATGTGAGGCTGTTTCTTTATTGCGTTTTCCATTTGCCACTTATCAAAGAATGGAACACTGACTTTTATTAATTTATTGGTATAAGACAAGGCAAAAGGTGTTGCTTGTCAGCATTCCTTTTCATGAATGATTGATTATAATTTCATTTTGTAAGTTCTGTTGATATAGATACAATTTATTTACATTTTCATGGGATAATTATAATAGACCATAGATATTGCTGCAGTTCTGGCAGAGGATAAAGAAGGAGTTTCCCAGGCTGTACAAGGAGTGGGCTTGTACTTGTGTTGAGATTTGAAGTTCAGCAAGTGAGCCACTGGCATACCTGCCCAAGTCAAAGGGGATTTCAAAGCCTATGGAAACTCACTGTTTCATGAGACATGAGTGACTCTCATCTGACTCACTGTCATGAACTCACTGATGAACAGATGTTCCTCAGCACTTTGTTATCGTCTTGCATCTGAAAGCACTGAGGACTCCCAGGCACAGCCTGATTTTGGATACTCTTTTTTAGACCCCAGAAGTAGGATTTAGTTGCCTGAACATAGAATCACTGAAAAAGCCTTGTGCCTCTTTAAGTGCCCCAAGATACCCAAGAGTCATGAACAGAGAATTTGTGCCCTTCTACCTCTGCAACCAGAGACAATGCCAGATACTTGTGAAGGACATGGCGTGCCTGTGTTCTTGTAGCTGTATCCCACCTCTTTCACTGCCAGGGGAGAATAGCAGGATGCCAGGTTTGATACAGTAAATATTCACCGGGAAGAACCTGATTCCCTCCACTGACTTCAAAGGGAATATGGTCTTCCACCTCAGGTGTCAGAGTTGCAACCCTGAACCTGAGTTTTGTGACTATTCACTGCTGCTGCCAAGTGGACCAGTTAGGAGAAGACAGCAAACCTAGAACCTGGTGATGGCTACAGCTGTGCAACTGAGCCAGCCACATCACTGCTGAGGCCTTAATCATTGGCTCCCTTTGTCCCACTGATGGTGGGAGAAGGATTCAAGCCTGTGGTATAAGGAGATGGAAGAGAGATTGAGTGGGTTGTTTGCTCTTGTCTTACCTTGGTATCTAACCTGTGTTATTTGCAACTGCAAGGGTTATTAACACAGGCTTCCAGTCAGCTCAAAATCTGCCTGAAATTCTCCAAACACAGACCTAGTGCTTTCCTGCTGACATAAAGATGCTGGCACAAAAATCTGTGGGTGGAGTATCTCTCAGCGTAATCTTCTGCATAGAGCTTGAGCAATTTACCTAAAAAGCCTAGCTGCATTTACCTCCTTGGAAACTTAGCAATTAGGTCATACTACATGACTCTATAAAGAGCTGCCTTTCTGGGAAGCTGTTAGCAATGCTGTGGTTTGATGGCAGCTGGCCTGAACTACAGCATAGGTTGAACAGAACTATGTAAAAGTTAGCAGATGATGAATTGCAGTCAATGGAGCTAAGGCTCAGAATTGTCTCAGTGTTGGTAGAATTAAGACTTTACCTTTCAGTATTAATTTCTCTAAGCTATTCAGTATCTGCCTTCTGTTACCAGGATAAACCTGTGTAACCAGAGATTATCCAAGTCTCATTTGGAAAACGTACTCTGTATTTTTTATCTCATATACCCCAACTAAGTAAACTAATCTTCTTTAAAATTTGTTACTGAACTAGTCTTTAGTGTAAAGTGCTTACTCTGGTACAAAGAACTCCTGTGCGTATGCATACGTCATGAAACACAGAATTGATTTCCAGCTTTGCTGAAGTGCCTTTGTAAGAACAGTGGAGCTTTCAAACTTAGGAAACAACATTCAGATTAAACTTTCAGCTTCTTAGCTGAATGATCCCCCTTTCTTATTACACACAATCTTTTCAATCAATAATGTCAACGCTCATTTATGCAGTGCTCTACCACCTGATCTCTTAAGGACACATGGGCAGGATGGGTCTAACAACAGTAAGGTGATAGTTAGGATTTTTTTTCAGTCTAGGAGGGTAGAAATTTGTTCAACCTAATCTTAAGCTGTTCAAAATCAGTGTCAGGAGGTTCTTTGCTTAGGGTTTTCCATTCCCCTAAGACGATTCAGATTCTCTGATAATACAATTATAAATCTGAGGTACCTGTGTTAACTGTGAATGCTTCCTTTGAAGCGTGTTGGCTTTAGCAAAGTGTGGGATGGTCTTTTGCATTTTTTCATCTTGTTTGAAGCTAAAGCTTCACATAATTTTGTAGGGTGCACTGAAAGGAATTTTTTCCTTGCAAAGTTATAATGGATGTAATTTGTTTGATCCTTAAGCCTTATTAATTTCCCACGTCAGCTGTTCTTCTGGTCATTGTTGTTGCAATACTGCTCGGAAGCACTTCCCTGCTACTGTTGCTCCTTTGTTGCTCCAAACAGAATGAAGTTATTTATCCATCAGACATAATGTTTAACACTGTTTCTGACATGAGACTAAACATTGCACTTGATGAAGCAAACCGGACTACTGTGCTAAGTAACTAAGTGGGAAGAAAGGTGGGAGGAGTCATAGTCTTTGTGCCTGGTAAACCAACTGCTGACAGTGTTTGTAACAAGACAGTGAAGCTGAGTCGCTGTGTGCTCTATGTGCTAGGGATGCTGTACAATGAAACCCAGCACAACACCACAAATTGGGCACTTCTGCCCTGCAGGCTGAAATTCATTCCTGAAAGATGAGCATCTAACTGCCACTGCCACCAACCCATCAGACACCAATAATTTGGACTTGATGATCCTTATGGGCCCCTTCCGAATTTTGACACTCTTTCTATAAGAAAAATACCCTTTCTGCCTTCTACGTTTGAGTAATTCCATGTTGAAAAGCATTATATATGGACTTGAAACAAATTTTTTCTAATACATGCACAAGATGCTTTAATCAACTTAAAAATTTTTGGTTTGGTTTAAAAAATAACTTCAGAAAGAAAATTATTTCCACGCTGATCTTATGACTGGCTCTCTTGACACAGTGCATTGCTTTCTCTGGCATAAAGCATTAGCAACAAGATGATGGCACTAGTATTGAAGTATTTTTATGAATGGACTTCTCCTAAGAGTTCACTGAATGCCTTGGTTTTGTTTATGGACTCATTTTCTCTTAATTTCCAGGAAAAGAAAAAAAAAAAAGGAAGTTAAGGAGGCACTGTTTCTCATGCAGGAGTACAATGTTTAGGTATCTAAGTGTAGAAGGATATCCAAGCCAAAGGCTTATCAAAAGTCATACAAGAACTCAGGTATGAAACCTGGAGTCATCACAGAGATCTGCAAGATAAGAAATACGGTTATGACTGGCAGCTATTCTTAAGGTAAAATTTTAGTAAAACTGCAAAATACTTGATTTAAAATGTTCATTTTTCTTTACTTAATATGAGTTTGTTGTCAGTTTAACCACACAAAGCTCAGTGAATGCATTTTGCTTAGCTAAGTCAAAATCTCAGCTATGTGGCAATTGAAAATGAGAAACTGGGCCCTGGGTTCAAAATGTCACTCAGCATTGACAAGGCAACAATATCAAATCATGATAAGCAGAATTATGCTGAATGGTAGCTTAAAATGAGGTTAAAACAGCTTTTTCTGAAGGTTGAAGAGCCACAACACTCACCAGTTGCCTTTAAGTAAACAGCACCTACAATACCTGCAATATCTTTAGCCTCTATAATGCATAGCATCGGCTTTGTGCTAGGTATCCTATTGACTCTGTGTGACTCATATTTATGACCTCACCAATGAGATAACACCCTCATTCGATAAAAGACTATAGCAATTAAGAAAAGCCCTGATAACCTGCTGCCTGATAACCTGATTAACAGCTGAGTACTCAGGGTGGTGTTGTGAGACCTTTCATTTCTAATCAAGTCTGCCTTCTTGTTGAGCAGCTTTAAGGAATTCTCCAGCCTTTGGCAAACTTGAGTATGGTGGTTATTGCACCTAAAGATGAATTATCCTTTATTTGTTCAATTTGCTGCAAGGTGGGGCCCATCTGCTTCTAGGGATCCATTCCCTAAATACTTAGTATAAGAAGGGTCATTTTCCATATGAGTGTCCTTGGGGCTTTTGTATTTTGCCATTTTTAGAAGTCAAAAAATGAAAAGGAAAAAAAAATCAATTTAGAAATTTCAGTTTTAAGATCAGACATGGACATGCCAGTTTGTAAGTTCTCTGACCAGAAACATCAGTGATTTATATAAAATTTGAGAGAAATCTCCAAATCCAGAACTGGAGGAAAGGTTTTCCTTGTCTGTGTAGTCCAGTAACTGTAGATCATAAAATACACTCAACATTACCACAACATGGCCAAACCCTTCCCTCTGTGAAACTGTTGTCACACATCACTATCATAAGGTAATGGAAAATTTGATACGTACTGTGAGACATACCATTAGAGCTTATGTTCCCTTTCCAAGGGTGGAAACACCTATGGGAAAATGCCATATAGTTTACTTCATAGTTTGGTTGTCCTTTTGCTGCTCCCTTTTGGACTCTAATCTTTTATTAACACGGCTGTTAACAAAGTGCCCGTGTAGGAAGGAGATGTGTCCCTTTTTTCTGTTTCAGTTTAAACAAGAAAAACTTCTGATAGCACTGATGTAGATAGAGTGAGGTTTTGCTACTTGGTAACCACCAATGTTTTCTGGCGGCAGCAGGAGCTCCAGGCGGTGCTGGAAGCCATTGGTGGAGCACCAGGGCTCAGGATAAGGCTTCCTCCACCCTGTCTAACATGCCGGCAAACCAGAAAGCACTGTGCTACTCTTTTTCATCTGTTCATTTTGGTGGATTTTTTTTGAAGATTCAATCCCATCAGTTTAGAAACCTGTTACTCAGCTGACTTTTGCTATTAGTATGACCATAGTTTTACTTCACGAGCTGAGATCCTGTATAGAGAGTGCTTTCTCTGATAGCAACCTTTCACAACTAGTTCAGAAGCCAGGTGATTCATCCCCTCTACTCTGCCTTTGTAAGACCCTACCTGGAGTGCTCTGTCCAGGTCTGCATTCCTCAGTGCAAGAAAGACATGGACCTGTTGGAATGAGTCCAGAGCAGAACTGTTAAGTTGATCAGAAGGCTGGAACACCTCTCCTATGCAGACAGGCTGAGATAGAGCTGTTCAGCCTGAAAAAGAGAAGACTTCGGGGAGACCTTAGGGCAGCCTTCTAGTACCTGAAAGTGGCTTACAAGAAAGCTGGAGAGGGACATTTTATACAAGCAGATATTGGTAGGACAAGGAGCAATGATTTTAAATTAAAAGAAGGCAATTTAGATTATGTGTTAGGAAGAAAATTCTTTACTCAGGGGTTGCTGAAGCACTGGAGCAGGCTGCCCAGGGAAACTGTGGATGCCCCATCCCTGGAAGTGTTCAGGTTGGACGGGACCCTGAGCAACCTGATCTAGTGAGTGCCATCTCTGCCCATGGCTGGGAGCTGGAACTAGGTGATCTTCAGGGCCCCTTCCAATCCAAACCACGTTATGATTCTGCAATATAATATTCTTCTGGGATACCTCAGCCATGCCTTACAATCAGCATCTTAGAAACTTTCTGGAATATGAAAAACAGCAAGGAAATAAATCATCACATATTTATTGACAAAACTATGCATAAGATCTAGGGCATGAATACTGTAATAATGTGCCCAGCCCAGGATTGTACCAGGATGCAAGGACATATGGCAAGGGGACAATCTCGTGAAGTTAGGATCAGGCACCCTTGAGATTATACTAATCATATCACAATATACCATATCGTATCTTATAGATACATGTAATTATATTCACATATATGTACAAGCAAAGGCATGGAGGAATGTCCTGGCAAAACTGTAAAGAGGAAGACTTCTCCAGTTAGCATGGTCACACTAGTAAATTTATAGTCTGGTAGTGGTGGGAAATCCTTCAGGTATATCACAAGTCTGCATGAATCACAAACTGCTTAATAATGCATTGAAAAGTAGTCATTAGCCATGACTGGTAGAAGATGCACTATCTGATTTATCCTGGGCAAAATGTCCAGAGGGGTTGGTAGCACATTAAGTTAGATGAGCCATCCATGGCATACCTTTCACTTGCTATCAGCTGTGGGTGATAAACCGACCCCAGAGACATTCCAGTGTGAACTGACCTAGAATTATTTCAGACCTAAAGACTTCCTATTTGCAAGAAGTAAATTTCAGGGGAGAGTTGGCCCAGGAACTTGCTAGCAAGCAATGAAGGTCAATGGACATTTATAGTGAAAGCAGCAAATGGAAATCATAGAGGATGGAGACTATTTTATTGGCTCTGGAATTAAGCAGTAAGGAAATGCTAACTAAAACTAGAGGGCTGGAGTCCAGTAGTTGTGAAGATTACTACAAATTTATACACACTCCATTCTTATCCTGCAGTTTTGTTTTTCCTACAAATGCTTTCACTTTTTTTTTTTTGCTCCCTCTGAAGTAATAAGCCAACTATGCAAATGTTTGACCCTGTGAACATTCAAAAATTGATCGTGTTTTCTACCGTTGCTGAATACAAGCCAACCCAGGTGTGCAGAAAGGGTTTTCCAGAAGCAGCAGTGAGTACACACAGACATGTGCTCTATACTAAGGGCACTTGCCAAAGCCTTGTGAATGTGTCCAGGAAAGAAATACTCCTGGTCAGTCAAATCACTAAAACTTTTACCACCAGGGGTTAGTAGAAAAGATCCCTTCTTTAAATAATTACTTTTTATTTATGCAATATGTGTTTACAGTAATAATATGTTCCCCAGTGTAAAGACCTATCTGTTCCCCAGAACATTTTCTGGATCTTTGGCCAACTTCAATCAAATTTGGCAGATGGCTAGATGTCTCAAGTTTATGTAAGTTTCTATAAAGCTAGAGAAATTAGTTAGCCAGGTAAAAGAAACTTTATTGGGATAACTCTGCTAAAGACCTTCCATTTCAGAAAAAACTTCAATATTAATTAGTGTAATTCAGTTAAAGTTTCAGTGGACCAAGAAGAGAGAACCCTCTAAGAAATGAGATTTGAGTAGGTCCAATGGTTGTGAAACTACAGTTCAAGAGATTTTTTTTTCCCTGGAACTGAATGAATCCACTCTGGTCATCCCTCATAGTACATTACTCATCTGAGAACGATGAATTACTCCTCTTTCAGCTGTAAAAATAGATGTATTTTTTAGAGAATCATAGACTTTTTAAGGTTGGAAAATACTTCTACCATCAGCAAGTCCAACTGTCAACCCAGCACCACCACCATGTTCACCAGTAAACCATGTTCTCAAGTGCTGTATCCAAAAACTTTTTGAACACTCCCAGAGATGGTGATTGTACCACTTCCCTGGTCAGCCTGTTCCTATGCTTGACAACCCTTGCCATGAAGAAACTTTTCCTAATATCTAATCTAATCATCCCCTGGTGCAACCTGAGGCCATTTCCTCTCCTCCTTTTATGTAATCATGTACTTTCCAGTCGGTGTGAGTCACAAAACCATTTTCAGCTCTACTGCCCTTTCTTCCCCATTCTTTGTTACCTCTGAGCCTGAGAGCATCCTGGTTGTCTGAACTGGTCTTTTGCTCTGTTTTGCCATCTGTGCACACCAGGATAATGCTTTTTCTTGTCTGACTGAGAGCTTCCTACTTTCAGGTCTTTGTTCCTGGTACTTTCACTGAACTGCTATTCTTCCTTTGCAAATTCAGCCCGAACTTCAAATTTTTCTCTTGTTTGCCAAACTGTTGTTAATTGTTAATTCTTATTTTTAGATTTTTTCTTTATTATTCAGTAAGTTCTTCTGCAGTTTTCTCTTTGGGTCACAAGGTTATTTTGAGAAATACAAAACCTGAGGAACAAAAAGAAAAGCCATACCATTTCAGAGCCAGCTTCCTCCACCTGCATTCATGAATAGGATTTTAACCAATACCGTGCATCAGAACTTGCCACTATCAGATATAAACCTGCTTTCTCATTGTCTTGCTTTCCATTGTCACTCATCTGTGGTAGCTATGGAGAGAAGTGCTACTGAAATCTCTTTGTTTTTTCTGGAGAGTCTTACCATTCCATTTCCCCAGTGGGATGACTTTCTTTTGTTCCTATTTAATTTCCTTATGTATCTTATTTGGGAAACAGTTCAGACCCAAATACAGTCAAATTCAGAGTGACTCTTGACATCTGAATAAAGGCATCTCCCATTCCCCTTGTCACCTTTTTTGTTTCTTAAGCAATGTGTTGAAGTGTGCATTTCTCAAAAATACCATAGAAGATTCTCTCCATAACAAATAAGCAATCATTTGCTCAAAATCATAAGATTGGGCTTTGATGGGAAATACTGAGGGACAAAATGCAGTGCATTACTGTGAGGATGAAAACTGTAGTAAGAAAAATAACGATGGACCTAATTCAGGCATGAGGATGCTCCTGCAGGCCTGTCTTTGGGAGAGAATGGGCACTACTTCCTCTAACAGATGTGTATTGAGACAGAGAACTCTAGGCAGCTGCTCTCCCACACAAGATAATTGTGTAGCAAACCTGGTCCAAAGTCTCTTCTCATGGACTTGGGACCTTTGCACATAAGCTTGGTCTTAATTTGGTCAAGTTTTGATTCTTGTGGTAGAGAGGGAACTGTGGGAACAGCGTAGAGGTTCTTGCAGCCTCTGCCAATCTCCCAGGCAGCTTTTCCCAGGTAAATCCATGAACTTACCTACCATGACATTCATTCAAACAAAAACCTGCCCAACACAGTGCTGTACACAAAGGTTCTTCATAAGCCCTTCTTGTCTCCCTGCAAACTGGGGTCGCCCTTCCTTGCTGGAGTTGGCCACAGACATATTCCAGACAGTATTTTGTCTTTGCCACATGCTCAAAGCCCAATCCCACACATGATCTCCTGTCAGTCTTTAGCCTTGTACAAAAAACAGCCCCCTTTAACATGTTGCTACCTGAAAGTTAGGTCAGACTGATCAACATTTTCAGGAAAGAGGAACTGCTCCGTCTTCCCCATAGTGTACAGGAAATTACATTACTGTCTGTCTGGAATTTAAGCTTGAATGCCTGTAAGCAAAGAGGATCTATTTCCTCAGTCAAATTCTTAATGGAGAGTGGGCAGGATGCAAGTATTTCTGTCCACGTATCAAGTGGAAAAGGCAACAAACATACACACCTTCTCAAATGCACATATAGCTCCTGGATAAATTGGGAAAGCAGGCTGGGGAATTTTAGCTCTTTGTGTGACAGTATTTTAATTTGTGCTGTTCCTGGTATGACATCTACATTTTCCACTCTCCTCTCTTTAATCCACACGCAAAGGTGAAAGAAAATCTGTTCATGAATGATTTATCAAAGTGCTATGTGAGGGTCAGTCCTTCTGGTGCATTTGTCAAGCAATGTGACATGTTGTATTATACCACATGAGTTATTGGCCTTTGTCATGCTCCTGGGGGTGGTAGGGAGGGGTGTTGGGTTGTGCTACCAGCAGTGTAAATTTTACTGTACAGTGTGTGTGACATGGGGATCCAGAGTTTCTTCCTGGTTCTGCAAAGTTATGCATCTGTGAGGGGCACCTCACTACGTTCTTCAGCAACCAAGAAGGAAGCCTCCAGTTGTGTTACATTCAAAACAAAAAGGGAAAATACAATGTAGGAAATAATGCAATTGACTTGTTTTCATTTACCTTGGGGACTATTTTAACTCTATAGCTTCAACATGGGTGATATTCAGTTCTACCTCTGTCAGTTCTCAGTCTCCAGTAAACTTAGTAATGTTTCAGGAGATATTTCCAGATTTGGTGTCCTGATTTTCTTTTAAAAGCAGAGCTCCCTTTTCATTAAAGCAGTAGTGGGGTATATGGTCAGACAGCCTGTGGCATTAGGAAGTAGGAAAGGGCAAATAGGGAATGAACAAGGGTTGTTGTTTTTCCTGATTTAGGAGAAGACAGGCAAGGAGCAAAGCATGTTGGGGACCAGAAAACTGAGGACAAATGGGAAAAATTCAGAGGCATTTTAAAAAATTAGGAAATCTGTTTCAAAACTGATTTGAATAGGAAGAACAGAATAAACCCTGTGCTAAATGGATTGTGTATTTCCCTTCCCAGAGCAGTATAAAAATTCTGAAGTTTACAGGTTCAAAGAATGAGTCACAGGTCTCTCTATACACTTGACTTATTAAAATCAATCATGTTTCTTTCGATTTTCCCTATTTTGGACTTTTTATAAGCTATGGCCTTTGTGAGGAAGTTTTTTTTTCCAAAAACAGGATTGAGAAAGGTAATTGAAAGACTTAGTCTGGTTTTCCGGAAAAAGACCTTCTGCTTATCAAAAAATTAGGCAAGCTAATAGTGAAAGAGTTTTACTTTGATATGAAATAATGTCTTTCTGTTTCTGGTAGGAAGGAGGTGACTAATGCTATTTTTTTCTTAGTGTAGTGAAGCCCAAGATAGTATTTGCCTTGCTCACTTATACATAGCTGATGCCTCCCTCTTTCTATATTGCATATAACTGACTCACTTATTCAGTAATAATGACCTTGTTTGTATTATTCCTCTCAACCTTTTATTTATCTGGAAGTTCAGCTAAGTGGGCAACTCATGCAAGTTACTAAGCAGAAAATGAAGATTGCAAAAACTACACGACAGTAGTAAACACAAAAAACAAAGATATATTAAACAGAGGTTAATGTCCAGCATGCCTACATGGATACAATGCAACAACCTTTATCCAGTTGTCCTCTGAATGTTTTTTTGGGGTTTTCTTTTTTTGCCACAATGAAATTAAGTTATTTGGTACATAGGAATCCCTCAGGTCCTTCCTGGCTTACATGGCCCCCCTGCCTCATTTCTGTCTAAAAGGTAAATGGAAGTGGGCATGCCTTGGAGGAGGCACCTGAACAGGATGTATTTGCAATTGTCAGCAACCTCTGCTCCTTCATTTTCTCTAGGTCAACCCTGATATTGAGCTAATGGAGGATATGGCCTATTAGCTCTCTAACTTTAAATGTTTCATGGAGATATGCTCCATGGCAAAGTTTAACTCCCCACTGAGAGGTTTTGTCAGGTTTTGCTACTGATGAGGAAACTATGCAACAGAAAAGTACAACTTCTTTCCTGGTTCTAATTTTGCATTTGTGTGACTGTTAGGTTTTAACCATGGCTGTAGGAGGAAGATATGTACAGTAGCTAATAAACATTATATGTGTCTCAGAAATTGTACTGAATAAAGACGAAGTCTGTAACACTGAGACAAATAGAGGAGTAACTCTGCCATCTACCTCTGTGGTCAAATTTCAGTGCTGATAAACTGAAAACATGTTAAAATATACTGCACTATGTCTAGATGGGCAGAAAAAGATCAATTATTTATGCTTGAACTTAGGAATATAAGCATCCCTGAGAAAGCAGTAGGGAGGTGGGGTTTAAGGTAAATATAGGGGAAACCAGAGAAATCTAAATTCTAATGAAGTTTTTAAAAATGTGAAGATTTCATAGATGGGAATTTATTAGTTAGATAAATTTTTCAGGCTGGATTTTCATTTTCTCTCTTTTTTTTTTTTTTTTTAATCTCAGTGTCTTGATAGACGTGGCTCTGTGTAATGAATTGTACGCACAGTAAAAGCTTTTATGTGTCAGTTTGCATACAACATTAATTTCAGTCTATATGCCTTTTATCTGCATATTTTTAAGGCAATACCTTATGAAAGGGAATATTTTTTATCCTTTAGCTCTCTGAATTAAAAATTGTTCAGATTTAAAGAAAACTGCTAGTGTCTCAAGGAGAAAGGAACCCTAATCTGAATCCAAAGTCAACTTCAGAGCTCAAAGAGCAACATGTTCTTCTTCAAAGGGATTCAGTCTTCCACAGACTGGAAGCGCCTATCTCTCCTACCAACACTCTCACCTCCCAGGACCTTCTGCCCTCTCAACACACTTTGTGTCTCTGTCCTTTCTTTCTTGGAATAAGAGGAATTGGTGCTGGCAGACTCCACGTATAGTTTTTTCAAGCGCTGGCAATCCAGGAAGCCCTTCTGTAATTTTTTGGGAATCATTGTGAAGCAGTTATGGTAGGAAAACACTAAGAACATATTTACAAAGAGGTGCATCAATTCTGGCAGCCAAGCCTTGCCAACAACTGGCCAAGTAGTGCCTTCCAAGGAAAATGCAAGAAACCTCACAACAAGCAGCAAAAGGAATATTTCACCATAATGAAGATGTAACTTGCACATAGCTGACCTATGTGAAGGAGCCTCAGTGATTTTCCAAAGAGAGGAAAATACATGGATTTGAAGGAAATCCGCATGAACAGTAGAGACACAGGGGTTGGTGCTTCCGGTGAAGGTCGGAAGGATGAAGTTGTAGCATTCTCTGTGTAAATCTCTGTACCTCAGATGAACCAAGGGGATCCCTGATATTTTACCCTGGGGCTAGAATGAGCTATTTGTCAATCTTAGAAATAATTCTCTACTGTAGTGAACAAAACCTCTAGACTGAGGCTAATACTCCAGCTGTGAGTAAACATGTTGGGTCAAAAGCATAGATGTGCTACTGTTCATGTAAATGATGTTTTATCAGCTTGCTTAAGTGCTGACTCTTAGCTTATAAAACACTTGAATTTACTGTATAATATGGTCAACTTTGAGAAACAGCTTGTAAATAAATGTTTCTGATGAAGACTGATAAGTCACAGAACCACAAAATCATTTTTGTTTGCCAGTTAAGGTTCAGTGGCCTGAAGAAAAAGTAGATAAGGAAAGGTATTTGTTCTCTACAAATAGCTTCTTTTTACTTTTGGTAGTTCACACATGTTTGAGATAAATGCCAGATAAACAGGGATAGTTTCTATTTCTTTCTACACAGTGCCCATGGAAGGGAAACAATGCCTTCAAGATTTTGTGCTGCCTTTTGAACTATACTACTTATTTAAGAGAATATTAGTGATGTGCAAAAACAAGATTTCTTTTTTCTTTAATGTGAGAACTGAGAATTTCAGGGAGTACCTTGAACATGATGATTTTCGTCATGTAGTATCTGATTTGTTCACGGCTTTATTTTCAGTTGCTCTTATGACTTTGACAGAACTTTCTAAATGAGAAAACAAGTAGTGCACTGAGGTAGTACTGAACAGTGTACACCCCGCAGTACCCAGCCTACAATCAGCACATTCATTGTCAAGGCTTCAGGGCTCTAAACGCCTTGCATGAATCACCGGATAAACTGACATCCGGTTTCCTGAAGGCACGTCTACCCTGCCGTCACTCCAGCAGCAGCAGACAGACCACAAAACCTATGTAAAATGAATCTACAACAGCCCGTGGTGCTGCAGCTCATTTATAAAGGCACCTGTATTATTTTTTGCATAAGCTAAAATCTCTAAGGATACATGCTGTTGTATTTAGGAAGACTCCTTTCACTTAACCTGAGCCATCTGAAGAGAGCTCTCTGGTCTTATGGGTTCATATGGGTCTCCATTAGTCCCGAGAGAGAGATGGCCACTTCTCAAAAATGATTCCTCTCTGTTGGGGTGAGTAGGACAGGGAAAGTGAGATATTTATATAGTCTTACATGCCCAAACTTCAGATCCCCAAAGTTAGGTGAAAAGAGCCTTCTGTGATGTGGTTGCTCTCTGTTTCTATCCAGTTACTGTGCACTCACATATCCCTCCAAATCAGGACTCAATTGGTTTTTCATGTGACATGATCTCCCCAATAAGGCCCCCTTTGATGTCCTCACTGAAGGTCCTAATAGAGTTCTGGGAACAGTGAATTCTGATGCAGTGTTGAAGACATGCACATACAAAATGAGAGCTATCTCAGGCTCTAATACATAAGTACATGAATGTAGAAGGCAGTGAGCTAGTCATGGAGAGGTATTTATTCACCATATTAAACTTCTAACTCTAATGACCATAGAATTGTGCAAACAGAAACCAGTAAGTGTTTGAGAGGCCTTGCTAAAAGCAGGACAATTACTCTAACAGACAAAAGAAGGTGTGAGCATTGAACATGAGAATAAAATAAGTATATTGTGGTTTACCTTAATATCAGAACAGTCACATGGCTACCTTTCAAGGAATAATACAAGAAATTAATCTTGCAGTACATTTATGTGGTAAGATTGAAATCTTTATAAATTGCACAGCAAAGATATTTTAGGATCAAATATCCTTTTAAGTCCAGCAGTATTTTTCAAGACATTCACAAAGTTAACATTTGACGTTGTTTCTAGTTGTATTAGTAAGAGTGATGTAATTATAGTGATAACCAATAAAATAAGGGGTATAAAATACAGACCCAATACAACCCCCTACAAAACAATGAATCAAATAACTCTTGCTTTCCAGTACCTGCTATTCTTGCTTCTCTTAAGCAGAAAACTTTGTGAGTATGAGAAGGAAAATGGTTGTGATAATAAGCGTACTACTGAAAGCTTCTAGAGTACTAGAACTGCATAAGATAGTTCCTGTTACCCTGTAATAAATACTGTGATTGTATTGAAACATACTGATTTTGAAATTGCTATTTAACTAACCTGTCGTTATTTAATATTTTATGCATTTATTTATATATCATTGATTTTAAACACTTTGAATAGTTTGAAAGCCTTATTTAAATGTGTAGTTTTTAGTCCACATTTTCCATGATTGATAATCTCTGATTTTTGTCAAGCATTCCTGATATCGCTAATATTCAATATGTATTGACACTGTGACCTTTAGTGTTCACTTTAATGTAGGCTTTTGTGGGCTTTCATAACTATTGTTATTGTACATGTGCAGGTAAAATATTTAACTTGGAAAGTTTAACATGTAGAAATTAAGCCTGTTTTTTGAAAAGCTCGTGATCAAGAATTTGAATCCAGAAACACACTGTGAACTATTTTAAAACAAACAGTGTTGTATATTGTTTTCATGTAAACCTGAAACCCTTTGCAAAGATCCATTAGTAGCGGAGTAGTGGCTAGGGGAGTCCTGCTCCAGGCTTATAAGCCCGAAAGTTGCTAAGTGAAAACAGCACTCTTGGATGTCATTTTTAGTCATTTTAGTAACTGTGGCAACCCAGAAGCAGGCTAGTGTTTTTAAAACATCATGTGCTAGCTCATGAACTAAAGTTTTCTTTGTATTTCTAACCTTTTGCTTTTGATCAATTTGGTCAAAAACTTTCCTTTTGTTCTTTATCAACATTAGCAGCTACACTGCAGTCAGTGAATTGATGATGAATTATATTTTTCAGTATTTGGAGGTCTTAAATCTTTAACTAGGTATATACAGTACATACCAATTTGAAGTGTTTGTGATCTGGTGACAGCCGAAGGCAAATATTCCTAGTTTAGTTGTATTTGCTGAAAAGCAGTCAGCAAAGTAGTAAAACTGTGAACAATATTATTGGAAGTTATTATATAGAGTACCTACACTTGAAAGAAAATATAGAACTGGTACAGTCATGTTCAATCAGTCTATATACTGATTCTTTCTCTGCAGTCGTCCTTTTTGATATAATTTTTGACTTAGATCATATAGGAAATAGACCCATGCTGTCCATGTTGCCATTTCCTTCCTTTTTATTTGTCACTGGATGGAAGTCCCAGCAGAACTTCTATTGCTGTTTCAGTAGTGACCATCAGTTCCCAGTGAGATCCCTTCTTAATGTCAGCAATGTGGCCATTTGTAATGTTCAAAATGTTTTCACAGGAATGGGGAAAAAAAGTCATTTGGCAATTGCAGAAGGATTTTTTCATATCTTAGTAGAAAGGTTGTAATGTATTGACCAGAAAAACTCATTCCTCCTTTTCTATTAATTGTAAACACCCCAGGAATAAATATGGCCTTAGTCAATAGATTCAGTACCTTTGCAGCGCTTCATCCTTGAGACCTGCTCCAGTTCTTCTACATCAAAACCCCAAATCAAGGTAATGTTAGCAGACTTTTAAAATAATATTTCCATCTCCACCCCTTCTGTGCTAAGCTGGTCACTGACAGTCCTCAAGTCCAATTGTACCAATTGCAGACCATTTCTCAGCAAGGTGTAAGATACTGAAGCAATCACTCAACAACAATGTTGCGAGATTTAAGTCCTAGTCAAGATCTTATGGATTTATATCCTTTTTGGATGTGAAACGGCTCTTTCAGCAAGATCAACTTCAGTAACTTGTATTCTATGTCCCTTCTTAAGGCATCTGGACAGCTACTGCAAGTGTTTACTCTAAAACTGACATTGGATAGATAGTATTACTTGCTACTTCTGTACTCTAGAAATATGAAGCATTGGCAGGCTTAAGTTTTAACTTTTATTTAAACAACCTAAATATTTCTAATTGATTTGCAATTGAAACAGTCCCAGATGGCAGAACACTAAGTGGCATCATCTTGCTGCTCCCACATGGAAGATGGTGTGCCTTCTACAGCTTGGAAACAAAGGAGGAACTGAAGCTATTTGTTGAGGAAGGGCTGAAAAGAGAGGGTCTCATTGGATTGTGTTTGTTTCTGTGTCACACAAGGTTGAAGCAGATGCTGGGAGGGAAATGTCTTATTACAGACAGCATATACCAGTTAATCTTTGTCAGTGTGGGTCAAAGTACTGTCTGGAAATGAGGAGAGTTTGGAAGAGATGCACCCACCAGGTGTGCAAAGCACGTGGCACTAGAGCTGACTATGGTCATCCTGTGCTAAGGAGTCTCTCATTTAAAGGTTTCCTTCCCTCTTCAGGAAGGGTTTTTGCACCATTCCTTTGTGCTACAAGGCAGTTGGTCCTGAGGGGATAGGGAAGCTCACTGAGTGATTTTCTAGGTAAAAGGACTCTTTGGTCAGTGAAATTCATTGCCCACGAGTCTACAACGAGCTGGCGTGGGAGGAAAGCTTGGGGTCCCATCTTACACAGGAAAAGCAACAAACCTTTCATTGCTATCTTGCTTCACTGCTCCTCAAATAACTCCAGGCTCTTTGCCCCTGCTGCTCTGTATGACAGCCTTAGGCTTGCTGAGAAAGCTGTTTATCAGCCTCACACCTCATTGCTCAGCAGTGGTCACCCCTTCCTTGCTTCTACTGCAGAATCTGTCAGAAAATATGGATTGCTGAAAGCCACAGAGCCTTTCTGGAGATTTAGCTGTACCAAGAGCATTTTTGCTTCTTTAACTTAAGGCTGTTTTCTTACCCCAGGCTGGGCTTGGTAACAGAAGGACGAATAGAAAAACAGAATATTGAACAAATGTACATTTGAGTACAAAACCCCATTGCTTCCATCTGTCTGCTGTATTGAATAAATCCTTTTTTTCTTATTGCTTCAGGTTTTTATGTGTCAGTTAAGGTCATTCAATATGCAGCTTGGGTCTGTCCACCTATTCACCTGCTGTTCCCAGGTAACACCTGGAGTCAGTGGATGATTTCAGTGGAACCTGATGGAGGTACGTGATCCCAGAGGCCCTAGATTCTTGCAAACCTTATGAAAATAGGGGTCAAGCAAAAGAAAAACTCTTGCTATTAAAAAAAAGCTATAAGCTTAACCTTTGTTATCTAGCAGAGAAGCCATGAATTATCAATAATGTAGATTTGCATGAAACCATGTTGCTCATGCAACATGTTGTTTTTCCCCCTCTGACTTTGCTTATTTTGCTAAATTTTAAATGTATGTATTTCAGACAGATTTGATTTGTTGTTTTTGCATCAGGTTTGCTGTGTCTATACATAGAAGTCACACACTTTTACCCAAACAATAAAAATAGCATGGCTACAATTTGAGTGGTATACATGTAGTGTTTTCATGGTGTTTATTTCTGCACTAAGAGGAACCATTCACAACAGAGTGTAATACCTCTATGCTCCTACAATCATGGTCACACTATGGACTGTACTAGTGTAGTAAAGACAAACCATGCCAGAGGACAACCTGGCCCATTAGTTTTCTCAGCTGAAGTGATGGGTATTTCTCCACACGAACTTGCCCACAAGCCAGATGAACTGACTGTTTATTAAAAAGGCAAATTATTCCACATAGTTATGAATCATGAATTTTCACCTATCTAGAGGTTGCAGAGTTTCACTTGGACAGTCACCTATCTAGCAGTTGCAGAGTTTCACTTGGACAGTCACCTATCTAAGGTATCTACTCCTCACTGTACAGCCCTTGAGCTGGGCACTGGATTTTTATCTTTACTGTATCCTTATTATTTACTTTTTAGTGAATGAAAGTATTCCACATAATCCAAGAAAATCCTGAAAATTTGTTCTGTAACACACCACAATGTAACTTGTGTTACAGCTTCTATGAGATGAAGCAATATGTGAATCACAGACTTTCAAATATTCATCAAAATTTCTTCCTAGTGGAGTGATTTAATATGGGCTTTACAAATTACTCTGGGCTTGTGCACACCAGATCAGCCATATTCAGACCTGGTGACCCATTGAACTCACAGTGTAGATGGGAAATAGAACTTCTCCCTTGCTTTTCTGGCTGTGCATGACATTTAAATATAGTCATGTATAGTGACCATTTTCCCTTTGGCATAGTGTTTACCCCATTGACTCACTAGTACCAAGAGGCGCTGTACCCATGCATGGAAGAACAACACCATGAGGCTAAAGTTGCCTTAAAAAGGCAGGGGGTGAATGTGTAGATCTTTATCTCTAGTAACCATAACAAACCTCACTACATTGTATTGCATATTTTTACGTTAACAATATTGAATGAAAGGGTATGACGTGAAGGAGAACCTCCCAAAAGATCTGTAACAATGATAACAATTTATGGATATGGCTACTATTTCTAGGACGTAATTAACGAGACAGAAGAAAAATGGTGAACTTCATCTTACGCTCTCTTGGATATCTGCAGTCTTTGTAGCAGATAGCTATGCCTCCACTTGCAATGCAAGGTCAGAAACAGGCTTTTTTAGAGTATTATTCACACAACATGATTCATAACATAGGACTGAAACTAAGTTGGATGAACTTTATCAAAGACGTTGTGTTCTCAGGGCTCAAGGAAAAAAAGTTGTGTGAGGAGTGCAGTACTGCTAGACCCTCTCAAAGATTGTACAATCTCGTTAGACTTTTTTCCTGTTTCCACATAATCTAGGAAACTGGAATTAGCTGAAAATGCTGTCAAAGAAAAAAAATTATATAATTTCTATGCAATTATCTAGTTTGCTCTGAGGATGATTTCTTTTTTCTTTTTTGATGATTAACAATCTACAGGAAAAATATTTTTTTTTACAAGAGGTAGACTCAGACTCTCCCAGTGTTTGTAGAGTTATACTCGTACCTGCTTATATCTTTGACTAATTGCATAAAATGTTCATCATACTTTTGAGATTACCTGCAAAAAGGTTAAATTGCTACTTCCTCAAACAAAACTATCAGCAATTTCCTCGGGGCAGCAGCCTTCTCTGAACATGTTTCAGCCTCCTGGATTTCATTAGGTCTTGAGAAACATTGACTGAAATTGATAAACAGAAAAGAGAATCTCCTCTAACACTGATAATACTGCAGCATTCATTATCTTCAACAAAAAAATTGTCTGTTTGAATCCCTTTTTGTCTTACTGATGCGCAGCTAGCAGGTCAATCTGTGTATGAATGTGGACAGAGCAGCTGTTGGCTCCTTGTGCTTTGGTAACGTATTAAAGACATTGATCAATAAGTAGCTGTGTGGCCAATGAACGGGCCATGTTCAGTAAGTAAGTTCACTGAAGTCTTTGCACAGGTGCACAGTAACTGGTTTTGGAGAATATTCCACCTGAGGAACTAAAGCTCTGAGGAAGTAAGACATATAAATGTATCACCTTTGGAAATATATTACCCTTGAGAAGGCATCTGAAAATTCATTGTGAAAACGGATCAGTGGATCATAGTTGCAAAGGAGGTTGCATCCAGTTAATTCACTGACAGGTTACTTTTATTTGAGAAATAAAACCAACCAAACAAAACCCCCCAAACAGTAAAGGATCAATAAAGGATCTTCCAAATTGTTCAAAACACTATGTACTGCACGTGAGAGAGAGAGAGAGAGAGAGAGATAGACATAAAATAATTATAAGAGCAATTTGCTGAGGCAAAGTAGAAACTGGTTGGGGTAAGAAGTTTCCAAACCAGTAAAAGATTGCCTTCTGAATGTAAATCTGATAGGATGTTCCTGTAAAGCACTTACAAGTATACTAGGCACGTATCAAAACCTGTCAAGCCACTATAGTACAGTCACGTAAAGCTCGTTTACAGTATCTTTATCTTGTCTGTGATTAGATTATGATACGTGAATGTTTCCATGAATCTTGTTGTCTAGGTAAGAATGGTGAACCAGCAGCAAGGCCTAAGTAAATATTCATAGAGATTATATGGCAGTGTGTGCTGGTCAAAATGAATGCCAGTAATAGAGATTAGGAAAAGGTCTTTAGAAGGAAGTTTTGACCACAAAGCTTTTTTTTCTTCCGGGGTCTCTAAGTTTAATCACTCAATATAGTTGGGTACACCTGTTATCTTCAAGATTATCTTTACATTCCTAGGTATATCTTTGCTATGCCAGTTGTACTTAAAAGATTTGAAACAATACTCCAAACTCTAGAGTAATTTGCCACATAGGTGTTTTTGGGTTTTTTTCTAATAAAGCAGCAGCTAAAAATACCAGGAATTTTGATATTTAAACTATCAAAAATTGGAATGAGCAAGGCAGAAGTGGCTCATATACATCGAAAATTCAGTAACGTACATACAAAATCACATACTTTCTCAATTCTTCCAATGGAAAATACAGCAAAATCTTAGGCATGCTGATCTTGATGAAAATGTAAATAAAAGCAGGGGAAATACTCCACTTCAGTATGTTTTAAACCAGAGCCATAATGCTAACTTTAAAACCACAAGGTTTTTCAAGGAACTCCACAAGATCAGAGACCATGAGAAATATGTTCAGATATTGATTAAGACCAGCCTGTAAGAGCTTTGTTTTGGATATGTTTTTGTCCATGTTTGTATTTATGAGTTTCTCAGTGTAATGAAGGACATGAAGTTTTAATAAACACATTTCTAAAGGAGAAGTAATCATACATTCAGGAAAGTAACTGCCAGAGAACATATCTGAATTTAGCAAAGATTTCTGATATTTCCCTTCTTTAGTTTTCAATGCCAGTAAGTATGATGTGTGATTCCTGTAATTACTTTTGCTGGATACAGTCCTATGGCACAATCTCAGCCATTTTGCATTTGAATGACACCTTTCAGAGACCCTTAGTGTGTGGCATAAACAATTCAGTAGGTGACTCATTCACCTTTTATCCTAGCATTAAACCATTGTTTCCCATCCATCATCCAGACAACTAGAAGATGATATTTTTCTGAAAGAACAATTGTACATATTAAAAATTGATGATCAGAGGTAAATTCAGTAACGGAGAAGATACTAGCCCTATAGCGGTCTGATTCCAGTTTGGGGGAATTTTCATGGCTAGAAATCTTGCCTTATATTTTCAACTAAGCATAATAAAACTATTATACATTGTTCTGCAGTGTTTCTCTGTGCTCTGCATAGCCTATAAATGGAAATCACCTATCCACACTGTATTCTTGAAACAGCCTGTGAAGCCATAGCACAAGAAAGGCCCTAAATTAATGTGAGATAGTGTTATTACTGGGGGTGTGTCTGTGCTGGAAGTGCAGAGAATGATGCAGGTTAAACAGCAGATACTTTTATTTCGGTAGTTTTCATTCTCATTCTGGTTCATTTTTCTCCTAACTGTCTAGCATTACAAACTAGCAGGATTAAGGGAAATGAAAAAACAGCATTTTTTTCTCCACCAATGTCAACAGTACAGGTTATTACCTACAAAAACTTTTCTGAAGGAAGTCAACACCTTGCTGCTTTGCCTAAAGCTTAACCACTGCAAATAGCTGGGTGACCCAATGAAAGCATTCAGTGAAGAATCTGTGTACGTGTCTTCTTCCAGTTTTGCATAATTCTGCTATGTCGGTAAAATTGTATCTGTAATCAAAATTACATAGTCCTTAATGTTGGCCTTGGGCCCCTATCTGCCTTCATCTCAACCCTAAGTTTTTTTTACTCGACCCCAAACAGCAGCGCAGCCTGACTGTGATGGGGGATCTGGTCACCTCACCTCTGAGCACCAGACTGACCTGTCTGCTGCTGACCTTCCAGCCAGTGTCTGTGTAGTTGGAGTCAGCCCATGTGCATATCTTAACACAGAAAGCCGATGGACAGGAATCGCACAATTCCTTGTTTGTGGCTTCTGACCTGTCAGCATTCTGTGCCTCACATTCGATATGGAGTAGAGAGATGTATGGAGGAGATGCAAGAGCCTGCAGAGATGTTCCTCACAGGAATGGATATGGCATTTCAAAGTGATGTTCCTTTAGCATCATTTAGTCCTTGGCAGGAATCTTTAGTGCTGACTTAAGAACAGAATACAGGATACGGAATACAGGATACAGAATACAGGATACAGGACCTTATGCAAATGCAGGAGGGTGGCTAGTAGAGGGCAAAACAAACCAACTCCAAACATCAGCAGAGACAACTTCTAAGTGATTTTTAGTCTTCTACAATTGTAAAAAGGTTGGGCATTGAAGTCAGGTTCTTATTTACTTCCAAAATGAGGCTGAACAGTTCAGGCACACAGATTGCTTGGAGTCCTAAGTTTACAAATCAATGTATGCATCCTTAGAAAACATAGTAAAAATGACTCAGCTCTTTGGGACTTTTTAAAACATGTAGCAGGTCTTTTTAAACATGTAGCTGATGTGGCAGCATATTATTCTCAGTGGTGCAAAATGAGTGAATTTCGTGAGCACCAGCTCCTAGGGTTGATGAAAATGGGAACTGCTGGAAGGCATTTTACCGAGAAAGCTGTGGAGTATTTGGAAAATTTAAAACTCTAAACAAAACTGATGAAGGTAACAGCAAGACTCCTTGGGGATGTGATAGGCTTTAAATGAAGACAACAATCAGTTTCTTTCATGATGTCTCTTCCTTTTTTTTTCCAAAAAAGAGAAGGTAGCAGGTGGGGACACTTACAGACCTTGCCTGTGTTTTACAGTATTCCTTGTTTTTAACTCCTGGGTTCCCTGAATTCCTATTGTTCCAGACTCAAACTAGGCAGGTGACAGCACTAGCTTTTGCCCTCCTGAATTTCAAAAATAATCAGCCAGGCTTTTCAAACATCTGTTCCTATAATTCCTAGCCCATAGTTAGGAGTGATATTGCTAAAAGTTAAAATTTACATTTGGATAATACCTCTCATCCAAAAGGATCCATAAGTGAATTCACCACTTGTATGCCAGAAACATCGTCATTCAAACAGCAACATGGGACCAGAGACACACATCAGATAATTTCTCATTCCTTGGGCAGAAATATGCAGAGATTTAAATTGCATGCCACCTCCCAGGAATTTGCATCTATCTAAAATTTCATAGCAGGGGAGATGTCATAGGCAAAATTATATCTAGAGGGAAGTAAAAGCTTAAAGGCCATATTGACGGCTCATGTCCTCATCAAGATTAACCATCTGTATTAAGCCACTGTTACTGCTGCAAATAAGTTTGTGCCTTATCAGCTTGACCGCAAAGGTTAATTAAACTTCTTTCTGGACTTGGTATCTTTCCAAGAACATGTAGAAAATGATTTGTAGAGGCTAGCCGGTTTGCTACAGGTAATGCTAAGATACATAAAAGAAAGAAAAATCAATCAGAGCACAATGAACCTATTAGAAATCTATGTAGAAAACAGGGAATATGTTCCACTTGCATAAAATTTCCTCATGTCAAAGAAACTATATGCTTAAAGTCAGGCTTGACATCACTCACTACATCATGACAAACCTCAGAGACCTCTGGTGCCTGTCTTACAGTAAACATAGCTGACGATGAAAGATCACATGAAAATCCCAACTTTCCATTCAAGGCAGTGATAACAGGAAAAAGCTCTAAAGTCACATGGAGCTGTCAATAAAATAAACAGTCCTATGTAGGCAGAAGACCTTGTGGAAATGTTGGAGCAGATGTCTGCTTGTCACTACTGCTGCATAAATTTCAAATGTCACTGTGCCCTACTTTATTTCATTTCCTAAAAACATTTGCCTTGCCTCTTGAAGAGACATGACATTAAAGACACAAATACTGCTTTCCCAGAGGAAACTCACCCGCAGGTCATAAATCAGGAAAGCATAAACCAAACTGCCTAGACAAAGCCTATCTCTTTAAAGTCATCTTATAATGAGGAACAGAGCAAAGAATACAGAAAAGAGTGGGGTTTAAGTTTTGCTGTGTAAATCGACTTTGCTGAATCATACCCATAGCCAAGAAAAGAGAAGTAACACCTCAAACCCAGCAATCCCTTCCAGTATACTTCAGAAGGAAGAAAAATTCTCTCTGCTCAAGATCTGGTTTGACTCTCTGTGTGCAAACAGATTACGGCAGTGGGGTACCTTGGGAGGGGAATGCTGCATAAGCTTTGCTGCACCCTCTTAGTTCTGTCCAATTTCCAGGACTTGGGAGTCTGAGAATCACACCTCAAAGCCAAATCATGTATCAAGCGACATGGGAGAAATGATTGTTTCCTACTCTGTCCTTCAACACTCTCCCACTCCCTGGAGCTGTCGAGAAATGGCAAGATACCACAACTCCAAAGTCTATTTCCAGGATTTCTCCTCTAAACTTACCTCAATCCTTCCATAGGTATTGAGCTCCATCTTCAAGTTATTTTATTTTCTAGTAGCCTTTTGGAAGACCAATGCCAGATCTGGTATGCTTTAAAGGTAATGACCAGTTTATCATTGCTTGATATTTTGCCTACTTCAGTTTCCAGTTTGCATCAATCTCTTTTCATCATTCTTCTCCCCACTTCAGATTCCAACCTTTTCTTCATATACAGAGAAATGTTATAACTCCCTCTGAATCTTTGGTTAAATAGGTTTTAACTTTAATAAACTACTTCATAACTCTTACTCCTTTTAGTAGCAGAGACTCAAGAAAAAAGATCACGTGCTAAAATACATGTATTTTATAGAAAAAGAGAAAGATTGAGCAGATCAGACAAGTCAAAGACCAGGGAAAAAGACATGAAGCCATCTGTGTTTATATTCATGTATGTATATGCACAAGTGCATTTATGTACAAATTTGTTTTCTTGTAAACAGATATTTTACACAATGAACTGTCTCAATCTCTTATTATACAGAAAAGCTATGAACACGATGTTTTAGTACAAGAAGGAGTCATGTACACTTAAAATGTTAGAAGATACTCAAAATCACCACTTAATTCTTCATTACCTTTCAGTAATTTTTGTCCAGACAGGAGCAGCAAGACAAGAAATTCTGATTTTGTGTGCAGTGAGAAAACACCTACATTGAGGTAAACCATTTTTTTTTGTTTCCAGATACTGAAAATCAGAAATTTTGCTGGGCATCTTCACAGGAATGGCATTAGTTGAGAGCAATTCAGAGTACTTGGGAATTTATTTTGGATGGGTTTTTGTTGTTTGTCTCTTTGTTTCTGTCTTAACCTGCCTCACAGCCAGGAGGGTTTAAGTCTGGCTTTTGGCTCTGGGTAGTTTTCATGTGTTTATTTGTTTTGTTCGTGGCCCCTGTCAGTGCAGTAAGCCAAATGAAACTAAACACTTCCCCTTCCAAAGTGATTGAAATCTAGATCTGATTTATTTTATGACTTAAGTTCTTCCTTATCCTCTTGCAGCTAGTAGCTGGAGAGTTAGCTCTCTGATGAGACACTGCAGCGAACATTCAGTGTTTGATATGGATACTCTCACTTATCCTCTGGTTTCCATGGAAATCTACATAATCTCTGTAGTGACTGCTCAGTGCTTATACAGTGATCTATATAAGCTACCAAGTCATCATTTTCTGTAGGATAAAGCTACAAGTTAACATGCACAAGTTTCATCTATTCAATTGTATACATTTAGGGAGAATTAAACAAATCAAGACACACTACCAATATTAACTTAAAAGGCTTGTACTTTTTGGATGACATGTTCAAGGATGATGCACACACAGGTGGCTTCCTCTTAACAAAGGGACAGAAAGGACAGAATACCATAAAGCTTTATTGCTCACTCTGATGTGCCTGCACTATCAGACGAGTTACCCATTTATCCAATATGAAAAGTTAATATGTTCTCTTCTTAAGTTAAAAGAATGCATTTTTAAGATATAAGCCATCTATTTTTCACGTTGGGAATAATAATCTATTCTGGTTTTTACCGGTTGCCCTTTCAGAAGATCCAGTAGAAGTTCAGAGCAAATGTGGTATTTAGTAGTGGGGTGCAATAACTCTAACCCAAACTGAGTAAATAAAGAATACTAAAGGCAAAATCACTCAAAGTTAATAAACTGAGCTAATCTGAAAAACATTAATGAAAATACCATTAAAGCACTTTGGTCTTGAAATGAAAGAAAAAGGGAAATACATTGCAAGACCATGTTAAAGAAAATGGCATTTTGAATCAAGAAAAAGATGTCTCAGCAAGGTTAAAAACATTGCCAAAACATTTTTAATTATTATATTTATATTTTTAATCATTATAATTAATGTAAGTATTATAATTAATGTAAGTATTATAATAGCATTCTGTGGCTTTATCATGCATTAATTTTTGTTATGTTTTATGTTATGGGAAAATATTTATTCAAAATACATGGGCTATATTTAATACTAAGAGAAATGTATATGTAGCTTTGTATGCTTGCACTTGAGGGCATTTAAATAAATCGAGACTATAATACTGTAACACATGAACTAAAAACGGAGCAAAAAAAAATACTTTTTGTCTTTTTACCACACCAAAGAACTTACTTTAAACCAACCTGAATGTTGGGTATCTTATCCACTGGTTTAGGTTTTTTATTGAAGTCCCAGCAGCTACACTTTTTATAAGCTGTGCTGCTTATAAACTTTCATTGTTCGGAAGGTGTTGACAAAAGACAAATTGCTAAAGCATGGCTCCGTCCATATGTCAAGGAAAACTGAGGGAAGAAGACACAAGTCTTTTTTATCTGAAACCATGTGGATATTCTGCACAGACAGCTGTGTTAGTGATTTGATTTTATGGCAAGCAGACAGCGCTTACTTAAATGGAATTCATAAGAATATGTAAGACAGCTTACCTTCTGCTCCTCTGGAAGTGTCAGTATTGCTAAAGACTAATATTCTGTAGACTTTGTTACACTCCTAAGTTGCAATTTTCTGATCTTTGTTATTCACATAACCTGATAAGGCACTACTGAGGGATGTAACTTGCTATAAATGCTTTTTGTTTTTTCTCCTGTAATCTGGTTATGCTTGAGATAGATAGATTTTTTTTGCTAGCTCTTTAACAACAATGAGGTTTTGTCTGTCCCATTCTCCCCCACTGCAAAGCGCACACACACATGCACACACGTAGACTGGCCTAACTACTCAGGGAAATTACACTGCCCTTCAGCCAAATTAACATCCCCTTCATGTTTCTGAATTAAATCTGCAAAATACAATATCATACTGACATTTAACCTTTTAAGGTTTTGTGCAATTCGATGCGCTACTTAGCACCTGCAGGACTCAAACTTTTAACCCGTTTGTTTCAAATCATTCACTAACCCATTCAGTTCTCATAGCCTTAGGGTAACAGCTGTTCCAACAGCTCTTAGGTTACTTTTTCTTTTGGACCGCTACCTTCTGTCAAGTTTAATACAAAATAAACCCGTGCCTCTCAGATAAAGAAAAAGAGAGATACTTTGGGTAAAACTTTCAGTTGCTCTGTAGTCAGGGTTTTACTGTTTTGCCTTCCTCATCTTTGTGGACTTGCATGTCCTGCTCTGTAGTGGTGCTATGACAGCTCCAGCACAAATTGAGACTAGTTTGAGGCAAGAGGCAATTTAGCCTTTAGGTTAATGGTTTTATACAAGTATTTGGAAAAATAATTTGTAATGAAATGGGTATTATTATCTTGAGGAATGAGCACCTCAGTTCTCTTTAGCTAGCTCATCTGTCCCTGTTAAGCCACTGAACTGGCTTTCAATGTTTGAAATTGCTCCCATGACAATTCATATTTAGCTGTAAATAGCATTGCATTGACTCTGAGGAAGAGAAGCTGTAAACATACAAAATCAATGACTCCTGGCCATTCCAGTGGTGTAACATTTTTGTCAGGAGCCTGTTTATATCAGATTTTTAAGCATCCTGACAAAAAAAGTATGATTTATGGTACTTTAACCCTGAGAGCTGTCACGTAAGTAGCCACTATGAAGCAAACAATATGTTTTGCATTTTAAGTGCTTGGGCTTTGGGGAATGGTTTCCTCAGGCAAAAAGCAGCCTCCTCAACCTACAATAGATCACGTTTCCTTTCCTCCTGTTTTTCTCCAACGTGCCTGATGGATTTTGGTATAACAACTGACCATTGTCCCTATTCTTATTCATCTCCAGCCCTTCCTACTCTGAAGTCATTCCTGCAGTAGAAGCCAAGGATTTCTTCCCAGCAAAACTGTTCCACAGTGAGCTCCATTTTCCTCTTTGCTACTAGAGCCTTTGCAATCTGTTCTGTATCAGTAGACCCATTGCTGCAAGGGTCCTGGTCTTAAACGTCCATCCAGTGAATGCTGCCGTGCTCCCCACTGGCAGCACAAATCTGACCTTAAAAATTAAGAAGATACCTGCTAGGAAAATAATGCTGAATAGAGGCAATCACTGCTAAGAGAAATCTGGTGCTTACAACTCAGCAACTTCTCTCTTTCATTCCTCATCAGTCCTTATGCAAAAGCAGCATGGGGGATAGGAGGGATGTATCTTCATGACAATTAGGGAAGGTAATATAAGGAAGAGACTCAAAGTGGTAGAATAGACCTTACTGAACATCTACCTCCCTGACCAGTTATAAGAACTGATGAGGTCTAAACCCAGTAACCCAGATCATCTCTTTAGGGTCACCTCTGGATTTGCTTTATCCAGTTATTCAGAGCAAACTGTTTAGCCTAGACTTGAACAAGTTTATCTTTAAATAGGTAGCAATGTCTCAACAAAGGAAATCTTCTTGTCTGAGTGCAGCTATGTAAACATACAACCATTGTTCATCACTGTGGAAATGTTATCTAACTATTCCCTTTTATTTAGCTATTACTTCATTGCCCCCAAAAGAAATTGATTTTTATTCACCAATGCACATTTAGTTTTGTATAACAATTTGGTGATCATATAAAGCTATGGTAGCATTTTCCTAAGTTCTACTAAATCAGGCTGGTTTTGATCTGAAAAATAAACAAAGTCAAGGAAAGAAGTGTTCTTCGTGGCTGAAAAAAAACAACAAAATCCTAACATGTAAAGATGTTTTAGGAGTCCAACAGTTTAAGAGTACCTATGCTAAAATTTCCCAGAGTTGATAAAACCCCTGGTCCATAAAGAATGGTTTCATTTTCCTGGGTCTTTCAATACTTGAAGGCTTTGTGAAAGGTTGGTAAACAGGTAGAGGATAAAAAAATCAGGATAAAAGTCCAGAAGCTGAAATTAGTGAATGGGTCATATATTTTAGAAAAGGATTAGCCTTCATTAAGTGACACTTCATAGAGTAGCATGAAATACAGTGTGAAGATACTCAAAGTCCTGGTAACACCAACAAAGGAACCTAGGAAGTGTAAGCTCTTGGTGATGGGTGGGATGAAGAAAAAGAGCTGGGAGGGAAATTCACAGTGCCAAGATCTTCATGGGATACAAGGATGCTGGATGAACCAACGATAATAAAGATGAAGAACCCTGACATTTTGCAAAAAATCAGTATTCGTTATCATTAATATTTAGTCATATTATGGGAAGTTCCTACGTGTTTACAACCACTCCCACTGCTCACCAGTTACGGACATTAAGTGCAGACATGGAGGCATTTGGTCCTTATCATATTGACTAGTGGGTGACTCTCTGTTGCTGAGTTATTCCTGCAGTTCTGCTGAAGAAGGTCCTTCGATTTCCTATTGCCCCTGAACAGGGCTTCCCTCTGGGCACCCTGTATTACATGTAGCTACAACACTGTTTTGGAATCACCTGATACACAAACCCATCAAAGGCAGTGAAATGAAGATGACAGATGGCATCCAAAGCCAGCTGTAGTCAGTAAGGATCTTCGCCTTGACTTTGCCCTTGAAATCTGATGCTTTCCATTAAATGGACTGTTTCACTCAGGATGCTGAAACCATCCCCTGATGGCAAAATATGGTCCTTTCTGGAAGCTCACATGTCTGCTGGTTTGAGCTGTCTTCCATGAAATGCCACTGATACCAAGAGCACACATGATAAGGGTGATGTTAGCACTGGGCAGCTTTGAAGGCCTAACAGATGGATTGAATTACTGCCTTCAGAAATCCAAGTAATATTTAACCTGACATTTGATGACAGCACAACTGAACTCTGCTTCCCCAAGGTTATGGGAAGTTTTCTTGGGCATGAAACTACTACCATTTCTGTGCTGTCATTCCAGTCATCCCTGAGAGTCTGTAATCTCCAAGCAGACCAATCACAGGATTTGTCATGTATGGTCGAATGTAATTGCAGGTTAGACTGTGAGCTTTGTGGACAACAGGGTTTACAAAGCGTTCAGGTCCTCCAAGGAGCACACAGAAGGACTTGCAAACTATCTGGATAATAAATTGCAGGATAAAGACTGCTCAAATCTGGACCATATTCCTGATGGGATCCCTCTCCATATCAGACTATAAATATTCCATGGATTACAGACAGGGAGGCTGAGAAACACTTTGTGCTCAATAAATCAAGGAGCCTTGATAGGTTTCTTTACATTAGTATTCACAGCAGATTCGAGTTTTAATGGATGTCAAAGGTTACCTCCCTATAAAATATGAAGGCCCTAAATACACTCAATCTGATGTGGTCACCCAAGTGAGATATTTAAATTAGGACCTGAGTCAGTGGAGAATAATGCAAGGAGATTTGTGTTTCTAATTGGCTGAACTGCCTTGGTGGGGTATGGACTTGGTGGGAAACTAAGGACCTCAGCTCACTAATGCACTTAAATGGATGAAATCAGACAGTATAAGCTCAAGGTGGCATTTGGGGTATTCAGGGTGTGACCTCATCTATACAGATTTAAACTTTAAGAGGACCTTAGGAACCAAAATCTAATTTGATGACCCCCGACACTCCATCATACTACAATACATTATACTGCTTCACCAAGCAAGCCTGTGCCCCAGCTCTGCCTCTTAGGCATCAGTAAACATTGGAACAAATGGAGCAAGGATCTACATGTACTGTACACCTGGCTCCACAAAATTTATGACCAATGTTGCTATTACATATTTATTACATTAAAATTACATACATATTTACAGTGTATGTAAAACTAAATATGCAAGGTAGATCAAGCAGCAGGTTGTATTTTCTCATTAAATGAACTTAAAACAGTTCCTGTGGAACTGAACTGCTGAGTACCTTCATAAAGAATGCAAGTACTTAGAAATTATCTTAGTTACCTTCAGGAAGAAGCAGTTATCTAGGAAATGACAAAGCATGATGTGGGAAAGAAAAGAGACTGAAAATGAGATCTACTAGTCCACAAGTAAGTGAAGACACTATCATGTATTGTTTCACATTGGGCGTCTGTGTAACACTTTCAGTAGTGATATTTCTTCTTTAACACTTATTTCTTCTTCTAGAGATTAAGTTCTTTTTACAGATAATTCTGCATAGCAGCTAACGTTATATTGACCAAGTGGATAACATCTTTGTTAGAAGAGGGATTTAAGATACAGTGAATAGCCATTTTTAGTGATTCACTCTTAAGTTTGGTTTTTCTATGTGTTACTCAAGGTGCTTTGTTACCTCTCCTAACGCTCACCCCTTCCAGCTTTGGCCAGTCACTGCCTACTGTCCTCCACAGTTAGCCGAGTAGGAAGATTCAGGCTTACATATATCCATCCAGCACACTTCTCCCTTCCCACTGCTACAACTCCAATCTCAGGTGCTAAACACTACAACTCTGATCACGGGTGTTAAGTCTTCACTGAATGGTACATCAGGAGGAAGACTAAGTAACCTGGAAAGTTTCAGTTTACTTGGAATTGTTTGGAGTAAATTGCTAAGATTCTTTTTTCTAAAGGTGTGACCAGATTCTACCAATCCCAACTGCCTATAACAGGAAAAGTTTTGACTTTCCCTTCTGTGTACGAACCATTAATCCAGAAAACAATACCTCAATTCTTACATCTCTCCCTCCTCTCAAGTTGCATGTTGCCGTTTACTCTTCATTAACTCTTCCAGCTCTACAAATGCCGTAATCTTGGGGCTATAACATTTCTGCTGCGAGCGTGGACTGTTGTGAGGCCACGTGCTGTTCCTGCAGTTGCATCACAAGCACATGATATGGGAAAGAATGAGTAAAGGAATGAAGATAAGCAGTGGGAGAGGCAATTCAAAAAGAGTTTAGCTTCTGCAATGCAAATGCATCACATCCTTCTATTTTCTCTTTTAGAGTTGTGAAATAGGGAAAGGTCCCATACGGAAAATCAGAATGCAGAATTTGAACACCTTAAAGTTTGGTTGGTTTTGGTTCCAGCATCTGGTTTCAAAAACACCTGAAGTCCTTCTGGTTTGCTTAGGAGAACAAGCTCTGGCCTTAGGCATAAAAATACAGTGTGTGTACACACAGGGCCTCTTGTTTATTCAGTAACTGAAGATGGTGTGTAGTGAAAGCTATGCTAATTACTCTTACTTTGAACCTCATGAGTTTTAAATCTTCTCCTTCACTTTCCTAGAGATAAATCCCAGATGATACAAAGCCTCCATTTCAGCCTCATTCCAGCCTCCTTCTTCTGCAAAGGTGGAAGTGACCAAAAAACCAGGAATAGCCATTGGAGCACAGTAATCTGGGGGGTGTGGGTGTGTCTTCCATCACACAAGGCTAACAACCATGCACGAAGTTAGCTGGGAAGGGCACTGGACCCTGACGAGCCTTTCACTTACAGCTTAGTTCTGAACATACTTGAATGGGCCTAATTCCACCAAAGGCAGCAGGTCCCAACCAGGGCAGAGTCTTTATTCGAGAAACAAATTTAAGCATCTGTTTCAATTTAGGCCTAAATTCCACTAACATCACATAAAGTCTCATTCAACTGAGGACCAAAAACTGGTATTTTAAACTTCTCTTTTTCTCCATTTATATTATATTTCAGTGGCTCTGCTCTTTTTGCTCTGGTTTTCCTTTTAAAAGAATGTTACAGACCAATGGCAACCCTGATTATCAGCTGTGCTGATGCTGTTCTTGGCAATGAACACAGGGAGACTGGAAAATTATTTTGTTGATGGAATTTCCTCAATACCTTTGGCATTAGACACAATGGAGTGAATATGACTGACGTAATAAATTCATTGGAGTATTTGTTTAAGACTAACCCTCTATGACTCTTGAAAAAACCTCAGTCAAGAGGGATGGGCTAGAAGCTCAGTGATTAACTTTTTAAAAGAAAAATATATTTTTTTTCCTGAAATCTACTTGGCTTTAAGATCTATGCTGGCAGCAGTTTGACAAAGTGGGGATTTTTCATTATTAGGAGAGATGTGGTCCATCCAACACTCAATACTTCTGATACGGTAACAGCAAAAATCTAATCAATTTCCTGGTACTGTTTATGTTTTGAAGTCACAAAACTGCCTGCTCTGACCCTGTAAGAAACAGAGAAATTCCTCTGTAAATGCCACACGAGGTTTGGGGTTTTTTTACTTAAAACTGTCTCTACCTCCTTCTCCTCTTACCTCCTGCTACTTGCACTAAGCAGTAAAGGAGTGTCAGCTAAAACTGTGGTTTCAAAAGAGACCAGCATAAAGAACTATCAATTAGCAATTGGTCCAAGATCAGAACAAACAACGACTAAAATTTAACTATTAGTAGTTTTCACTTACTTGCCTTTTCCTGAAAACAGTTAGAGTTTGGAGCAGTGGAATTTTCCAAAAGCAGAACAAAAATTTCCAGATGTGTGTGAGAGGTCTTATAATACTGAATGTATGAGAACAGCAAGAGGAGAAAGAGCAAGCAAATTTTGGTCCTGCAGAAGCCTGTTTCTGACTACAAACTCAATTAAGGTCAAATAAAATTTATCTGGGGGGCAGTGTGTCCATGATTAAAAGATCGGCTGCAGACAAAGATCCTGTATACGCTGTGGTGAAGAGGCACAACCTTAAGTTCTACGTGAAACTGGACTTTGAAGACACCCCAGAAGGACTGGCCAGACCTGTCCAGGGTCATACAAGGCCCACAGTGTCCCACCACACGTGTACCTTCTCAAACTGGAGTACCATCTCCCTGCATCTCCATTCTTCCTTCTCCTGCCTCCTCATGTTGTCTGACCCACACCTCTCTAGGGAAGAAGACACCAACTTAGAAGGGAGAAATTTCCCCATTTTCCCAGTGGATACAAATCCCACAATATGTGAGTCAGTGTACAGGCAGAAGGTCCATATCTGCAGCTTCAGCTGTTCCACAGCAATTTCTATCTGCAGGCACCTAGGGTGGGGGCCATACAAAGTCCCAAAAAAAGGGGGGGTGGGGAGGAGTCTCTATGCATGTGGTGAAGTTAGTAGCCAGATGTAATTTGGAGAGGGATAGACATACTCTATAGGACTTCCAGAAGGTCAGCATTCCAGGTAGTGGCTTGCACTGCTTATACCTGGAGCTGCCAGAAATTAACCCACAATCAGGAAGAAGGTCCTTGGAAAATATTTAACAGTTTGCAGCTGCCACTTCCTTCCCTTCCTCTCCCACCCTACTAAACACTCCTACCACATGCAAACAAGGCAGCTGTGATGCAGGAATCATTCTCACAGTGCGCCCAACTGGTAAGGGGAAGGAGAATAGGCAATTCACGCAGGCTTTTGCAAAATCAGCCAAGATGAACTCTGCTCCCCTTCCCCCCCAATATGTAGATTTTTGTGCTATTTAAAGAGGAAATGTGTTGACAAGTCTTAGCAAATTCTAACTGGGACTGCTGTAAATCCAGAGCACCCATTGGGCTGGAGATTGTGCAGAGCAGATGGTGATGCCGGGGGTGGTGATGAAAAAGCAGTGGTGGAGTTCTTTCATTCCTTCTGGGAGAGAAGCCATGCCAAGAATATGTAATTGAGGGACAAATGGTAAAGCTATCACTAATATCCCCATCTACCTGCGAAGCTTAGAGGCAAATGGGCTCAGTGTAGGGCCCAAATGCATCAGACTGGGCACCATCTACTTCTGTGATAGGTGCACTCATTGAAAAGACTAGGCTGCTTTTTTTTTTTTTTCACTTGCAGGAAGTTAAAAAATTAACCACATGCAGTAGAATAGAAAAAATGCTTTCAAAGGCTGTACAACATGGAATAAAGGGGATTTCCCCTTGGCTCACATGTGTTAGGAGCATTAAGTAATCTTGTTTTGTAAGAAGAACACTGATCTCTTGGTACTGAAAAAAACCCACCAACATATGTTTACTGCAAAAATGGGAGAGCCAGGAATGTATTATACAGGAACGGGTCTTGCCAAGGTAAGCAAAGTGCAAACATCCCACACTTCCCAAATTATCTTTCTTTCCTGCTTAATGCACAGTAAATGAAATTCAGTCGGACTTTGACACTATTGTGGACTGGATTCAATCCCATTTCTCCTGTACATAGATAGGAACTGATGATAAAATGATATTGTTTGAACAAATAGCTCACTTCCTTTGCAATAATTCTTACAATTGTTAACATATTAATAATTATAATAATGTGTTGCATTTATAATAGAGCCTTTCTTCACCAAGAATCCTAATGCTCTTACGAAATAAAGTGATTGTACTGTGTGTATGATATCTTACCTGAAAACACACCCGACATCACAGCTCTGCTGTAAATCATGCTTTAAAACATTAGGAGATTAACTTTCCTACCAGTCAATTGCATTTTCAGTGCCTTATTATTATTAAATATGGCTCTGCTCATTCCTCCGCAAACCTTATAAGATGCTTTCCACCAAAATGAATGTGTGATAAATCTGCAGTGTTAGGCAACCTTCCTAGGGAACTCTATGTTTGTTTTCAACGTTGCAAGTATTCTGGTTAAGTTTGATTTCCCTTGATTTTCAAAGTAACAAGCAAAAAACCAGTGGCGGAAGAGAGACCACTTAATGAATAAAACTGATAATTCAATGGTTCCATTCAGCCATTATTGTTGACACTCTGGGTGTGCAGAAAAAATGAGGTAAGGCCTCACTGCCCAGTCTTGAGTGAAGCAGGAAGGTGCATGCTGGTTTTAGTCAAGAAAGATATGTGAGGTCAACCCTGGGAAAAACACTCTTAAAAGTAGCTCTTTCTGCTTCATATCATTAGACTATACATCTTAGAAATTTAGGCCACCTATCTCAATTAAAAATAAACATAAGTCATTATATATTCATGTAGATGAACTCTTAATTCTCAATAAACTCAAGCAAGACAGGCTTGCAAGGCTCATGTCATTTTGTTCAGGTCCACAGGGACATTCACATCAGAAACTGACATATGGAGAAGTATTTAAGGGAACTGGGTATTTCTTTAAATTCAAAAATAAAAGCCTTCCAATACAAACTTAATATGAATGATTCCTCTTTCTTTTACTGCTGAAGTATCAAACACAGATGCTTTGGAGGGATTTCTGGGGTACAGATCAGTGAAATGCTTTCCACCATGTATGGTATATAGCCACTGTAATTAGAGTGTGTCCCTTCACTGCCTTCATTGCCTCAGCACTTCTGAGCAATGGGGATAAGAACAGAGAATGTGTACTACCCTGAGAATGCTGAGAAATCATTAATTTTTTTCCCTTTTAGGAGCTGTGAGTCTATTATTATTATGTTTAGCCGATGTAGATAGTAATAGTAATCAATATTGGCACTGCTCACAAGCCCAGTGTCAAGATTAAATCAATTTCTATTCTTATTAGTATAGATTTTTATTTCTGATCTAAGAGTTAGTATGCTAGTTGTACCTACTGGCCCTTTTAATAATATGTAAAAATCAGAAAATGGGAAAAAGAATGTCCATGACTCATAACAAAAGAAAATAAGTCAGATGAAGTAGTCAAACTACATTTCTAAAAAATAACAAAGTCCGGAAACTGTTTTTCCAGTAAAAATAAAACAAACAAAACCAACCCCAAATCTCTTGTTGGCCAAGAATGGAAAATGACCATTCCTTAGGTAAATGTTTAAGTAGTTAAAAGAATGAGAGAAAGATGGTGACAGCTAAAATGTTTTGTTCATGTGTGATATAACCAGCTTTCTTTACAAGACAGGTGTAATAACAGTGCAAGCTGTAGGAATGCCCTGCCCTGTGAGTCAACAGACTGACAACATGGCAATTATTTGCCTGTTTAGAACAAGAAGCAGCAAATGGTTTGGCTACAGGGGATGGAACTATAGGGCTAACATGGGTAAACAAACTGGAAGTATGCATGCTGGAATATATCCAGGATGCCAGGTTGTTAGCACTTCCAGCTCTATGAAAAATACTATAAATACTGCATTGGCCACAAATAAGGCAGAAATTTATATGTTGTCCAAGATTCCAAATTAATCACGGAAGGCATTCTAGAGACCTAACAGCAGTAAATACTGTTTCACCTGTCATCAGCTCTTGTGGGTTTGTGATTGATGCTCTGCAGAGCCAATAGCACAGCCCTAGCCTTGCAACCCTTCCTGCCTCTTTTGAACATCTCATTCTAGCACTTAGTCCCTGTCTGACCCTGTTATCCCAGTACTTTGTAGATGAAGGCAATTGAGAGGAAAAAAAAAAATCTTCCTGAAGCTGGAAAGAGCGTCTTACTCTGAACTGGCTTTGTGCACAGACCACTCTTACTTCCCAGATAAGAGCAATTACCCAGAAAGCCAATCAATGACAAGCAGCACAGTTTAAATTCATACACACACCCTTAATCCAAATTCACTTCCATAAGGAGATAAGCTTTCAGAAAGTTCACTAATCAACCAGTATAAATGGAGAAAGCAGAATGAGAGGTGTGGTTTCACTATTTAGTTTATTTTCCAGGATTTACATTTAATTTAAATCAAAGGTAAAACAAGAGAAGTCCTCCCATGTTAATTTACATCAGAAACATTGCTTTTTTAACAGACCAGCATTTTCTGATAGTCAAAAAACAAAAAAATAAGAACCAAGACATAAAATGGTGGCAAAATTATCATATGATTGAACCACACAGGACATTGGGTGATTTGCAATACATTTAATATGCTTCAACCAAAACCTTGCAGCAACTATGTTAACACTTGCCTCTGCAGAGACTCACACTCAGAGAGTTTTCCTACTGATGGTACTAAAGGTCCCTTATTTTTTTCAGGAGAAAACCTGAATGCTCTTAGTTTTAAACTATTTCTTAGGAAGTTTGTTGCACAGGAGCATTTCTGGATTGTGAACCTGAGTCACAGTTTAAGAGGGAGGAGATGGGTCCATTGTCTCTGCAACAAACTTGCTTCTTTAAGTCTGGGTCATTTTTACAGGAAAACAGCCCTTGTATAGTAGACCTGGGTTCGTATCATTACTGTTTTATTATCACCTCCACTGAGCACATTGAAAGCCTTTTGAGTCAATACCTTTTTGCAGTGTTGGCCCTAATGATCTTCCACTGTAACTGTTTTGAGCAACAGGCTGCAGGACTTCTCCAGACCCCATGTAGATCATCTGCTTCTCCCTAGGTCACTCCTGTCACTTACACTGATATGGCAAACTTACCAAATTCCTAAATTTTTTCACATTTGACATGAAGCTTACTAGTATGTGATGAAAAGGACTCAGGGCTGGATATGTATAGGAAGAATGAAGACTCCAGTGCCTTAAAAGCTGTTCAAAAGCTCTTGATCAGTTACAGAACATGTAAGTTTTGTCTGGTAGTGCTTTGTCCTGTTTTCAGAAATGCAGTGACTTTAATTTGTAGCTGCTTCCTTGTAATTACCTAAGCACAAAAGCTGAACCCATGGAAATTGTACAGTAAACACTGCTGCTTACTGGTATACGGGAAAGAACAATGAGAGCACAGACTCCCATGCTAAAACCTAAGAGCAGCACGATATATTGTATTTTGGGGTGATTCCATTGTGCTGGCATTTGATTTAGAGAGAAGTAGGTGCTTTTGCCAACACAGAAACAAATTTTCTTCTGCCATTATGTTTGGGCCCCTTTTCACCTCTCCTGTGTAGAGTGTTTGCTGAAGTCTGTCTGGCCAGTTAAGCAGGAGGTTAGCTGTGCTGCAGCAGACGTCGAAAGCAATTTAATGATTTATTACCTCTATTGAACATGGGTTTTGAAAAGCAAACATTGTCCAATGCAATATCACCACTAGTGACACACAGCAGTTTGCTTCTCTAATGTTTTCGTTTAGGACCTCACGAAACATGGCATGATACCAATGGGGTAACACTTGGTCCCACAGGACATGTAATCCTGAAAACAAAATATGGCTAAGCTAGGATGAAGAAGATGGGGTCAAGTTTTCTGCAGTATGAGCACCGAAGAGAGCCTGAACTTCTGACAGTGAATTTCGAATATATGATTCATGAAACAGAGAGAGTCTTACAAGCCTCCACAGCTCCCTGCCAGGCACAGCAATAAAAGCCAGATTACTTGATTTAATTTCAGGCTTTGAGATCAGCACATTCATGGTAAAGAAAGAGTCACAGATAAGTTCAGGGGGCACTCAGTGTCATTACTCTAATTATAATAGAAATTATAAAGCTAGTGCTAAAAATCCAGTGTGGGAGCTGGGTAAGGAACACTAGTTCAGGATAAACACTCAGTCTGGCAAAGGTCCTGGACATGCCATTGTAGTCATGATTTATGTCAAATCATGTACTGAAAGCAAGAGGATGAAGTTTAATTTGGCTCTCTGGACAGAAACACGCCAGCAGTCCAGAACATGTTGTTCAAACAGGCAATATGGACTTTAATGTGCGCTGAAAGTATCAACATGGCTCTCCTGACTTGTGCCACTAAAATTCATGCACCTGGTCTACCCAAGAAATTTACTATGAACCTCGAAGTGGAAGAGAGTTCTGAGGTCGGCAGATTCCCTTCTTGTATCCAGAAAGAGTTATATCAGGTAATCTCTCATAAGTGTATCTCTACCTTAAACCAAATAGGTTTTTCGGTGTTCCCTAAGAAAAATTATTACAGGGCCTTATATGTTTTATGGCTTACAAAATACATCTTATTTCAAATTAAGAAAGAAAAAACAAATACCTCTGTAAAACCTGTTGATTGTTCCACCCTTCCTGTATTGACTTTCTGGATACAGATGGTGTGTGCACCAAAATATGCAAATGAACTCTTCATCTTTCATCTGAGAAAGCTGTCAGCATCAGTTCTATTTGGTTCTCTGCAAACATTCATATTTACAGGCATTTTACAGAAGGACTATGGTTGTAAGTATGAATTAGGAGAAATATAATGCAGAACACATAAAATAACAGGATTGTTATACAATCAAATGGATGTAGTACTAATAAATCTAATGTTTCACTATAAACAAAAGAATAACTCTCTCTTCCCACCATTTCTTTATTGTCTGAGTTCCAGTGAATTTTGTTCTGGCTTATATTGGCCCAAGTAAAAGCAGCAACACCCACAATAACAACACAGGATGGTTTCAAATAGGCTTTAAGGGTAACACAACCAGCAGTACTTAATATTTTATCACTATATGTACATGTTATGCTAAAAGTGATGCAAAGTTATCCAAAATAAGATGTTTGATAACTGATCATGTAAATGTATTGAGAGAATACCATTAGTAATATGAGGGTACTAGACCCTGATGCAAGCAAAAGGAGAAAAATGTTATGAAAATACGTTTAGAAAATCATAAATTATATCTACAAAAATAATAGACCATTTAAGAATAGTTAAGTCTATCCATAAGAATCATAAATAAAATTCTTATCATGCTAAATATTCTGATATTTTATGAAATGGAAGTCCATCAAGTGGTTTACCTTCAAAACTGGCTTAAAATTTTTTTTTCTCCATGTCTCTTAAATCCAAAATAATTTCCAGAATATCAAGAAAATGTTAACCTAGGTTTGACATATGGTCAAACTCTGGTGGTTTTTTCTTACAATGGCACCTTTGTGGATGCAGTTTAGTCAAATACTCTATCAAAATATGAGAAAGCATCTCAGTACCTTTAGATGTAACATAGACTTCTGACTTACAATCTGTTAATAGCTTCATTGTATTAATTCTGCTCTCCAGATATTGTAAAGGAAAGTTTAAGACTTACCAGAGCAAATGAACTGGCACTTTATAAAGTTTAATTTCTGGAATGCCTACAATACTCCTGGCTATTCTTCAAAAGCCAGAGCACAAATAATATTTTTAATATAGCAGTATAGTAATCTAAGTCAAAGAGTTTTTAAGAAAAATCACTTTGGTAGTTTTTTATCTTGACAGTTTGTCACATTTAAAATTACTCCAAAAGTTTCAGACCAAGGTTATTTTCTGACACAATGCTTCAAATCTCTGCTCGAAGAAAAGCAGGATTTGTGTAAGCAAATAGGATGACATGCTGAGCGTTTGTAGTAAGCCCAGGAGTAACAACGACACTGAAGGGGAAAGACAGATTTGCAAGAGGTTTCTGTTCCAGTGACGTAATTATGCACAAAAATTCAGCAGAAATTACTGTAACTTGCAGTTACTTGGCTAATATTTTGTGGCACAAAAGCCTGGAGTATGGCTCTGCAAAATGGTAGAGATCAGCTGAAAGTTAAACAACTAGAAAGTCAATTGGTATGCCTTGGCAGGTTAGAGAGAGGCCCAGAAAACAAGCAAGGAGGGATTTTTGTTAATGGTCCTATAGGTACTGGAGTTGCTTTCTCTTCCTAAAATGGAAGCAGAACACTGTCATGTTTTTCACTTTTATTAAAAATAAAAGCTCCCAAAGTAACTATTACTGGTTTTCAGTTTGGTGAAAATAATTGCTGTTTGTAGAGAAGAACAACACACAGAGTCACAGATTTATAGAGTGTTTTGGATTGGAAGGGACCTTCAAAGATTATCTAGTCTAATCCCCCTGCATGGGCATCTTTTGCTACACCAAGTTGCTCCAAGTGCCATCTAACCTGACTTTGAACACTGCCAGTGATGGGGCATCCACAACTTCCATGGGCAAAGTGTTCCAGTGTCTCACCAATGCTATTATAAAAAACATTCTTCCTTATCTCCAATTTAAACCTAATCTAACGTCTTTCAGTTTAAAACCATTGTCCCTTGTCAGGTCACTACAGGTCCTGGTAAAAAGTCTTTCTATATCTTTCTTATCAGCCCTCTTAATATATTGGAATGTTGCCTTCTCTTCTCTAGGCTGAACAAACCCAATTGTCAGCCTGTCTTCTTAGGAGAGGTGCTTCAGAACTCTGACCATCTTCACGACCCTCTGGAACTAACAGGTCCATGTCTTTCCTGTGCTCAGGACTCCTGTGCTGGATGTAGCACTCCAGGTGGGGTCTCACCAGAGCAGAATAAAGGGGGACAATCACCTCCTGGTGATCACATGGTCACATGCTGGTCACACCCCTTTGGAGGCAGCCCCAGATGCTGATGCTTTCTGGGCTGCGAGTGCACATTGCTGGCTCATTTCCAGCTTTACATCCTCCAGTAGCCTTAAGTCCTTCTCTGCAGGGCTACACACTGTTAGTTAATCACCCAGTCTGCACTGACACCAGGAGTTACCCAATATTTCTTGCAGCCTGGACTGCAACTCTCAAGGAAGCAGGAATGGCTCCTTTCCTTAGAGTAACTACACAGGTTTAGCTTGGAGAAGGTTTGGGAGGGCAAATGGATCCAGAGAGGGTATGAAAGACAAGGGTTGAGCCTGCAACAGGAATGCAGACAGGGAGAGAAGGAGCAGGGGCTTCCTGCAGCCAGGAGCAGACCCAAAGCTCAATTTGAGAGGTGAGAGAGAGAAGAAGGCTTCCCAGGGACCCTGAAGAGACCTGGAAACTCAGAGGTGTTGGCAGGGACTGGACTGAGGGAAAGCACCTACTCTTCGTGAAAACAGCTGACAGGGGACCTATTTAATTGAACCTTTTAAAATCAGATTCGCCCAACAGTTTTGCAGTCCCTCTCAGGGTCATCCTATTGAGGATTATTTTGTACTCTAGTAAAATCCAGCTATAAGTATCTGGTGGGTTTTGTTGGGGTTTTTTTAGTGGTTTGTGTTTGGTTTTGGTTTTTTTTCAAGGGAGAGCCCTTTTTACTTTAAAAACATTTCACTTCAGTGAACTGGCTGCCTAGGGATCCTGTCACACCACGTTTCTGTCACATCATAACACCACTTTCAATGTCAGTTTGTATCAAATGACAGGTTGGGGTTTTTGGAGAAAGGCTTTTCTCACTTTCAGATTCTGCTGTTGTAAGCATTTATTTCACTCTAAAGGACAGTACTGACCCATCTCATGTCTCCAGCTGTAGTGCAGACTGAATACATAATTAATGTGGTTTTCCCTCAAAGAAAACTGTGCAGACAAAGCAGGACATGCCAGTCCAGTCAGAATCCATTAGCAACAAAGATTACATATTTCAATGTTTGCTCTGTTGTTTTGACTGCAGGAACAAGGAGAAACAGTTCTTAATTACTAATAATCCCTTACATGCATTATTAACAGACTATTTTGTTCAAATAGTTGGAGGCTGCAGTGTTTTACAAGTTCCATGTACAAAGTAATTCATCTTTGCTGATGATAATGAAAAATTTTGCTATTTATTAGTTTGTTAGAATCTTTCTTAGGCAAGGCAGGCGACCTTATGAGGGAAATAAAAACTAAAAGTATAGTTCAGTTTTAAAGTTGCAATGAAAGGGTGTGATTAAAAAAAAAAAGATTCCTGAATTATCACAGAATATGCTGAGTTGGAAGGTACCCACAAGGATCATTGAGTCCAACCTTTAGCCCTGCACAGGACTGTCCCCAAGAGTCACATATTTATAAAATAGAAAGTAGAAGAGAATCAGGCCCAAAGCTATTAGAAACCAGGGAATTCAAAGTGATACAGTACCCTTGAAATGGAACTATATTATGGAATCCCGCAGTATCTATGGGTAAGGGTGATACTACACAGTGAAGCAGAACTGTTTATCAAATAAAATAACAACTCATTTTTATAGAACAGACAATTTTGTTACCAGAAGTGCCATGCTATCCCAGGACAAATATAAATCAGGTAGCCCCAAGACAGTGTGGTAACCCTCATGTCCGGGATGAAAAGAAACTCCTTTCACCAAGTCATATTCTGAAGTGAAAAATCAACATCAAAAGCAAGCAGCTTAATTCATTAGTTATTAATAAAAACACACCAGGGAAGTTGAGCACACTCATAAGCATTGCTGTGAAAACAAAATATGAGACTGCTGGGAAACCTTTGTGTTTTTTTAATTTGGCTGTTGTTTGGTTTTTTTCTGATGTTTTTCAAGTCACTGAGCTTGAGGGAAAGGTGAATTAATAGGAATAGCTTCTGTTTCTGCCAGAAATCTTTGCATGACTAGTAATTGAACACCTAATTATTCCACTATGAAAGTATGGTTGTAGAATGAGAATGTGCTTGAAACTGCTTTTCCTTTTACAAAGGCTCTAAGGGTCATTATTATCATCTAGTATAAACAGCACAACATAGGATACAAAAATGTCACCCAATCAACTACGTGCTCCTGGAAAGGCACAAGTGTCTCTAGGAAAATGTCCAGTCCAATTGATTTGGTGATGGACAAGAACAAACTTTCACACTGGTGCTACAGGGGCTGTTCTGGTCCTCAGTAAACAGACTCCAGACAGACATTTCCCCGTACAGAGCAGCATCGCAGGCTATAAAAATTCTTCGAAGGATTTTCCAAAGTAGTTATTTAGGAAAAGTGTGATGCATTGTAACACTTCCTGAAAATTTTCCTGGGGTAACAGTGAAGCAAGACGGATTTATAGCACAGATCACATACCCAGGAAAACTTTTCCATGCCTAACCTGAAATCTGAAGACAACAGAGAACATCATGAAGAGCAAGCAGAAAGTTTAAGTGACAAGTTAGAACTAAGTCGAGGTGCTTGGGGATGTTAAGGTCCTTGAGAGAAATAGCTCTTGGGGAAAAGCTAATTCCAGGTCATAAAGTAGCAGCTGGTATGGCTACATTGCACTTCAGCAGTCTTTTGTTTATAGAACAATGCTCACTGCAGGTCAGATTAAACTCTGGGTTTAAGCCAAGTTTTTATGGCATTACAGGAAAATAGATCAGTCAATATAGAATAACATCTGGATATGTAAAGAATTGAAGTCAAGATGCTGTAAAGGAATGGTAATAGTCTTGCCTCAAGGAGAGATGGAGGCATTTCCAGAGGGCAGCTGTGCTGAGGTGAGGTGCATAGCAATTTTCAGTAACTACACAGAAAGATTACAGTGCAAGTCCTGATTTATACATACTTTTCTTTTTTTTTTTTTTTTTATGTAAATGGGATGAACCAGAGCCTTCCTACTCAGTCTTCCTTGATTTCTTCACTCATGTCAATGGGAGACCCCACTGGACCAGATAATCTGGAGAATTAGTAGTTAAATAATTTTTTTTTTTTTTTGGAGCAAGGAGGATAGTTTAAAAACAGGCCTTCACAGAAATCAAGCTCAAGTGAAACAGGGATATCTATGGCCAGAAGTGTCAACTCACAGTTACATAAATCCACTGTACAGATTTCCTTCAAATTAAAATTTATATATATATATATATATGCATATATTAAAGCCAGTGTGTATCAATTAAACTGCCTTACAGACTACTGATGAAACCTGGACACACCTTTTAGAGAAAAGTTAAATGTGTAAGAAATTACAACCTTTCTGTAGTTCCATGATAAAACTCTGGTCTACTCCTGACAAAAGGCCAATTACCTGGGCACACCTCTGATGGCGTTGCTTTCCTGAGAAAGGGATTTCGATTGTCAAAGGTTTAAATGGATGTGAGAATGACCTTGTACAAGGCAAACTGAGACTCTATTGTGGCCCTAAAGATACTGAGTAATCAGACCCTTTGAAGTGTAAAAACAAGAAAGATTTTCACAACTGATACCTTTGTCTTGGTGTCTTTGGAAAATTGTCACAGTTCTTTCTCCTAAAGGATGTTTGGGATGCCAGACAAAAGTATGTAGCCTTGGGATTGCAAATACCATGTTGTATATCCCTGCAAAAAGGCTTTATGAATTTAAATGTTGCAACCACATACAAGAAACAAAGGCCTACCTTTATCCCTATATTAGATCAGGAAGGAAATATAAACAAGGCCAAGAACATGCCTTTGAACACACGAACCTGTAGGAGCATCAGGCAGGACTCTCAGACCACTCAGTCCTTAGTCTCCCCCCCTTACCTGAGAATCCATCGAATTTGCCAGATTACTTTCTTTTCGTGTTCATAACTAACCAGAGAACTTTCCTGGGTGATATTTAGACAAATTTTTTCATGTTTACCTTCCAACTTTCTAATTGTTAAACTGGTACGCTGAAACAAAATAGGTGCAGCATTCTTTTAAACAATCCCTTCTGTATTAGAGGGCATTTACAGTTCACAGTCTTTGTTTTCAGTTCGAGATTCTAGATATCAGAATAGATTGTTATCAATACAGCACACTGTAGATAACATTACAGGTCCGATTCCACAGCCAGGGGATCTGCTCAGCGGAAAACTAGGTCAAAGAATAGTGCCTCTCCCCAAATAAAAATCCAGAGCACACCTCGAATTTTCTTTTTCTCCTGGCAAACATTAATAATTGATAACAAAACCTAAACCAAAATTTAGCTAAACTGCATTAAGGTGGTGTTGTGAACTGACCTTTCCAAACCTCAAACCAATGAGTAAGTCAGAGTTCATGTCATAATGGCAACCCAAACTCAGAGCACACCAGTAAAATGGTAGTGTCTTAGGACTTTTCACCTGACATGAGGCAGTATCTGCAACAAATATTTATTTTAGCAATAGGGGACAGTACTTCCTTGTGTGTTGGCTCAGAACTGCTCAGTGACTTGGGAGTACCATCCTTGCATGATAAGAAAAGAATGGCTACAGGCTGAAACCAGCTGAGCCCTGGCCCAACTGGCTCAGCTGAGCACTGGTTCTCCTGGGGTTACCCTATTGAAGTTTATGCTGGTGTAAAGAATTCACGCAAAAGGAAGAAACAGTACTTGGAGCAATGCCACTGATTTTTCTTGAGTTACGCCAGGGAAATATTTGACTTGCAGAGACCAGTCAATAACAGGAAGAGATGGCTTTGGGCTACAGATGCAGGCTTGACCATGCACACGTGAGAAGCAGCCACACAGCAACAGCACCCGGATCATGGTCAAATCAAGCTCTTACAGGCAAGTTCTCCTGGAAGAGCCACCTGCATTTAACTTTGCCCTTTCTGGTGGGGAGTTCGTGGCAACAACCTGAAGAAGGACACACAGAATTTAGTTACAGTCCAGCTTGCTCTATGTAAACAGCAGTGATGCTGCTGCATGCAGAGGCAGTCACTGAGCAAGAAGGGCCAGCTTGCCAGTGGGGTTTGTCAAACAGATTTCAGGCTGATTTGTTTCTCCACATTTGGGGCGTGGCAGGTGGGAAGTGGGGTTGGGGAAAGATTTGACACTACTGACTGTTTCTCAGGTGAAGAAGCTGAAAGTTCTCATTAAATAGCCTTTACCTTGCTGGTAGCTAAGTAGGACTCTGCACCTGCAAACAGAGGACCAATGAGTTCTCTCTAATACTCAGCCATCAGAGCTCTAGGTAGTATTGTATAGGCCAGTCAGATGCTGGACTGAGTGAGTAAATAAAGTGCCAGGTGTAACTGGGAATAAAGAAATAGCATGTGAAATTTCACATGATCAGAGACAACCTGGAGATGGCAATACACCTTTGCTTCCAGCATTTCACTTGCCTGAAAAGCAAAATGCCTGCTGCAAATGAACAGGAAAGTAGGCCTCTAAATCAATGCCATTCTCAGCTTCTGTAGAAAATCTCATCATCACTAAAACAGACAGGAGAATAGAAATCTAAAGACACCTGGTAAGATTAGGTAGAGGTTTATTCCCTTCTCCCACCTGAAAATAAGGGAGAGATGCGAAAGGTTCCTGATCATGTTCTTGCTAAGTTGTCTTGCTGGGGATGATTGATTTGTGGGGTTGGTTACAGGTTGATTTGCATGAGTGTGTATATGACTACTTACAGAGTCTGTTTCCTGTTCTGATGACAAAAGGACTCAAGAGTGACCTCTTCCCCTTTTTGTTTTGCTGCTATTCTTTGCATTGTAATAACATGCACGCACTTGATTTGTATCAATAAAAACAGTTTTCTGGACTAATGTGAAATTTATACATGGGCCTCAGTGTCAAGCAATTGTAATTTGTGCCTTCCCAGGGAGTTGCATTGCACTGAGAATTAACCAAATTATTTGGAGATCCCTGTAATTTATAATCGAGCAAACTGGTTCACTGACCAGTGCAGGGGCTGGGAATGGGAGAATTATGCTCAAGTCAGTGATCTCACGGGTCCCTTACTACTTCAGAAATTTTATGATTCTGTGATTCTATAATTCAAACTTCATCACAAGCACCTGTTTGTCAGATTTTGTTGTCCATCTCTCCCAAAGATATCTGTGGTGCACCTATTTTCACTGAGATCTTTAGGTACACGCAGCCTCTCTTTTATTGTTTATGAGGAAACAGAATAAAAGCAAAGGGTGAAATTCACCTCCTCTGACTTCAGCTGTCTAACCTGGCTACCCTGGCTCTCAGAACCTCTAGTGCTGAGAAACTGATAACTTCCCAAGGGCTCTTACACCAGCGTTAGGCTGAGACAAGTCATTCCAGAAAGGGGCTGGACTCCCATGCCTGTTCAAAGTTAAGGACTCCCACAATTTTAAGATCAGTAACACCATAATGAAACAGTACATATCAAAGTAACCTGACATCAGCTGAAATAATTTATTATGGAAAAGAAGCAAATTAAATATTTATTGGGGCTCAAGAGCTGCAACATTTTAAAATAGAAAGCTAAAGTTTAATGTATTTCATATCTATTTGGTCGGTTCAAACGCATTCACTTCAAAACAATTCCGAAGACTCCTGCACAGCAGGCTGCGGGACACTAAGAAAGTCACAGTCTTCAATTCTCTTTAAGGTCACAGAAGACCAAATTACTCAAGTAACAGAAGCACCTGCCTTCTTTGAGTACTCTGAAAGTATTGTTGGAACATTTTGGTCGCTGTCTACATAAGATACTGTCCTCAGTGGCACTGGACATGACAGCTGGAAGTCAATTATTTATAACACAAATCACAGTCATGTAACCAGTAGTGAGACTGAACTAACAGCTCAGAGTTTGATGCTGGCAAATAATAAAAAACCCCATTGAGATAAGGACTCCCAATAAGGATGTATATATTCGATTTGTAGTGTGTATGTAAAAAACATGCTTTTACACTTCTGATATAGTGCTCACTGTGCTGAAGGAAAACAAGAAGCACCTTGATTTCCTCCAGTGAGCCAGTCACAGCCAAAGTAGGTTCAGGACCACAAGAATGTGGCCCTGAGCCGAGTCCTGCCTCTGTCTGAACCGCAGCTGAGGAAGTGATTGCTGTTTCCCTTCTAAGGAAAATAAAGTGATACATGTGGTTGTGGTTTTACAGTGTGCACTTCCTTCATGCAGGACTTTTGAAAGGCATCACTGTCTTTAGAGTGTCTTGCAATAACCCTGGTTTATACACCACTGTGGGATTAAAGACATTAGCCACTTTGCCCCATTAGCAGCATCACTGAAACAGGAGAACAAGTCCTCTTTGAAATGCTGTTTATTCTACAAACATTTAGAGTAAAATCTTAGCTAATTTCCATAGCTGCATATAATACCAGAAAGAAAAAGCACTAGTATGGTCATTTGAAGGTTACTCACGGCAGTTTTCTGAACTACTCACTTGCTAGGGAAGGAGTAAATGAGAGACAAAATGTTTCCTTTAGTTTATGCTCATGTTATCCTCCTTGGGCATTTTGTTTCCACACATCCACATTCATCTACATACACATATGTGAACTGGACTGTCTTATGCTTAGAGCAAACCAGTTCCACCTTCACTTTGTGACTTCTTTTTTCATGGCAGCAAATGCATTTGTGTTCCATTTCATTGGTCTCCAAGGAATACCTATAGAAATGAGGTTTTTCACATCAGTATGCTGCCTGTTATCTTCCCAAACTGATCCATATTTGCTGCTCCAAATGGAAGCACTTCTAAAGAGCAGAGGAGCAAACTTTCCCATCTATTTTTTTGCTTATTCGTAACAGCCTTTCCTCGGGATGCTATTGGCCATGCAGGGCCAGATCCTCTGACACCAATGGGGAAAATCCCAGTAACTTCAGTGGATTTGGTATTAGGCCCATTTCGGCAAGACAGAAAAGAACAACTCATGCAGAGAACACAGGGCAGGAAAAAACTTCAGTAAACACCACAGCTGTGCAAAAACCACACAAGGACATATTTAAGAGCATGTTTAATAAATTTAGGTGATGTCTTTCCAGAGGGTCCTGATTTCCTAGCTAAGATAAGGCCCTCCTATCACAGACATTGCTAATGGCTCCTGTTCTGCACTCCCAGCTTCGTTTAAACCAGGTCCGTTTAAAAAGCAGGAAGCTGCAGCCCACTGGTGACAAGAACCCAGGAAGACCAGCCCTGTGGGAGGATAGAGAAAGGTTTCCTACTTACACAGAATAGGTACTGCACATGCCTTCACAAAAGGGCACTGGGACTGGAGCAGCTGATTTACAGTTGTCGTGCACGATATACTGCTCTTTCACGTTGCGTTTGCATTTGTGCGGCAGGTCGATACCTGAGTAGAAGAACACTTCTGTTACACCCTTTACAGCCTGGGGAATAAATGTTTTGAAATGTATCTGCTAGTAAACCAGGCGTACATCATCCTAGTAAAAGTTTTTACAATTCCAGTGCATAACTGAAACCACAACTGAGAGTGGAAAGAGGTGGTAATTGACCAAAACAACTTCCCACTGGTCAAGGTACTTTTCCACTTGTGGACTAACTTTATCATGCAAAGATACTGTTGAACCAAGACCTAAAGAAGACACAAAGGGTTCAGGTTTTACTAAAATTGCTATAAATTAGATGTGTGACTCTATTTCAACCTAAGATTTCTGAGTGGATGCTACAGAAAAAAAGACCTTCCTTTCTGTGCAATTTTCCGATGGAATAACACAAAGAATATTTTCTACAAATTTTTGTATCAAGAGTATTTTTCAAGCTAACAACATTTCAGTTATTTAAAAACACAGAAAATGAGATAAAAAAATTTAATGTCCCCACTGAAAGAATGTGGCAGATTTTTAGTCTCAGCTGAGAGGTAAAAAACAGTTCCGCTGCTGTAAAACTATCTTCCACTCTGTGGAAACCACAGACTTTCAGTGCATGCAGAAACAGGACTACAAGCAGGAAGAACCAAACAGTATTGGAATAGAGAATCAGTGATTTAATGCACTCACATGTCTTACAACAGCCGTCTGAAGTCACATCAACTGTCCCCTGCATTGAAAGTAACCAGAACAGTTAGTTCACATGCAGGTATTGCTAAGGAGATAGGAGCAATTATGAGAGTGTTGTTATAATCCCTTATTTCTAATCAATGAAGATTCGTCATCAGACCTATTTGTGTACCAATTATATATAAAACTGCTTAAAAAAACTAAACCAAACCAAAACAAACCATCCAGTAAGGAAGGGAATTAGTTTTCTTAAAACTATATACCCACCTACAAGCCAGGTTAAATGTCCTGGCCTGACCTTATGCAGGTCTTACTGAAGACAGCTTAAGAACCCTAGCCCCAGAGAATGACAGCTGGTCCTGGAATTGAACAGCCTGGCCTACACCAAAGCTAAGTCAAGTGCATGGCTGTTCTTGTCCCTGCTTTGATTTTCAGATCTGCTGTTAAGTCCCAAAATGCTTCTGAAAGTTACTGGAAACCGCTAATAGATGAACACCAGGGTGTGAATGATCCCCCTTGCTCATTGATGTTCCATTTCTTTGCTTAATGATACACTTCATATCAGAAGACACTGTGTTCATCAGACACCCAAGGATGTATGGTGAGTTACCATTTGTTCAGTTGCGTTTGGTAACGTTGATGTTTCTCAAGTGATGAAAAATCCCACCTTGCTATTGCCGCAATACCCTTCTCTTTCAAGTGCCAGTGCTTATACCACAGCAATGTGAACTGTGTGGGTTTGTTTGCTTTACTGCCATGGCACACTTCATTCAGGCTGAAAAAGCACAATTCCTTCAAACAAGGATGATCGGCTCAGAAAGATCAAGAAATACTGAAGTGACTCATCCGAAACAGTAAAGATAACTCCCAGGCCAGCAGCATTGTGGCTCACTCCTGAAGTCTTTTTCTGGCTGTAAGATACTTACTGGCACACAGTTTGCTTCTTCAAATGGTAGGCAGACTTTTACTGTACTAGTCAAGGAAAACTGGCCCGCTGATTCAGTGCATGTGTACTGAGTACAGTTATCATATGGATCTTTATAACTCTTTCCAACCTGATAAAAACAGGGAAAAAAACCCCAAGCCAATATAGTATAGCAATAAAAATAGAATACTACAACAGTAATACAATAAGTGAACTGGCAGAGTGACTGGGTTGTTCATATTACTCTGAAAGGGCTGAGATGTCTGCAACTCACATCTTCAAATCCTGTACCAAGCTCACCCACCACCAGCCTATGCAAAATCCCTTCAGTGGCCAGCCAGGGGGAAAGAATGAGAAGCTGGTAGCAGAATGAGCACAGAGGTATGAGCAGAAATGCCAGAAGGTAGGTGTGTTAATGTTTGTGGGCTAAAATATACACAAAAAGAAAAAGAACTCTTTTAAAAGGTTTGAACAGTTTTTTAGTAGATGGAAGAAAAAAAAAAGTGTGAAAAAGGACAAAAGTCTTTGCAACAGAGGTTAATGGGTAACAGCAAAGCCTCTTCATGGAAAGAAAAAAATTGTATATTGGAACAGGAGAATCTAGCTTGCAAGATTAATTATCAAACAATAAAAGGATGAATTAGAAAATATGCAGAAGAGCTACCAGAGAAGCAATAGCATGCAAGACAATAGTCACTGGTTTAAATAACATCATTAATCATTCACAGGAGTAGGAGACTGTAATAAAACCAAAGAGCTAGAATCATGGAATCATTAAGGGTGGAAAAGACCGCTAGGATCAGGAAGACCATCCTTTAAAGGCTTGGTTCAAGACTACACAACTCTACACTCATGAGACATGGTGCATTACCTCAGGGTGTTACCACGTCACACTACACTGCAGCAGCTATGTCACTTAATTTCTACCTCAGCAAATTCACAACTAGTGGTAGTACAGCCATATGAGCTTGCTCTCACTATTTACTGCTGTATCTTCAGGGAATGAAAATGAAACTGTTTCCACACTGGAGCACTATCATGTGAAGCCTGCTCATGTATCTCTGCAAGAGCACTATTAGACAATGTCATCATTCCTTCCAAATTCTTTCTTGCTATTCCATGTCAGGATAAGGGGGAAGGGGGGGGGGTAGGACACACACGTTTTCCATTCCTACCCAAGATACACACTAGTGCCTGTGAGATGCACACAGCAGAGAGTAGCTGTATAAATATCTACCTTTACTTTGGAAACACAGATATTTTTACATCTCCTAGACATCCTCCTAGCCTTAAAATGAATGACACTGGGTGAAAAAAATGCTGAGGTCTTTTTGGCAATTCAGTCTTGTGTGCAGAGCAAGGGAGTGCTTACCTCAATGGTCACATTGCCAAATGGAAAATTTGCCACACATGCCACTTGCTGGCACTGGCTGCAGCACTGACCCTTCTCTTCCACATAGCGAAAGCCCTGTGGAAATAACGTTTCCATTTATCCATGTTAACTGATGTCATATTCATGAAGCATTTTTGGATCAAAGCTACGCTGAAGATGGCAGAGAAAATGAGCCAATCTCCTGGTTTCATCTTTGTTGTCTTTAGAAGACTGTTAGAACCACTTTAAGCCTGACAAGCAAAGCTGGCAATTTTTCTCCCTGGTTGAACACTGACTACTGGACACTTCAGTTGCCATGAAGACCCTGTCATTGGCTATTCTTCTTCAGGCTAACATACAAGACAGGCCAGATATATTAACTCACCATATGATTACTTAAACATTAATTCAGCACATGATTACTCTGCCACCAGTGCTTGGTCTGATATCATTATCCAGAAGAACTATTGCTGTCAGACATGTTAAGATTCCCTCCCCTGTGTTTTAGGTATCCATTGGTCTCTCAGTGGGTGTGGGTGTGGCTGGCTTCAGGGTAAAGGACAATGAAAAGTTTTGTCCATTTTTAATGCTGGTGGTGGGTCTGGCCTTATCTGGGCATGAATGGAAAAACAACCACTCTGTTTATATTCAGGAATAGACTGAACTGGGTTTGTGCTGATTCTCACAAATACTGGGACGTAGCAGAGTACTCTCAGCTCACAAGTATCATGGACTGTCTGGTAACATACTGCACATACAGACCACTGCACAGTTTCTTCACAATCTTAATTTTTGATCTGACAACGGGCAGCGCCAACAGAATGGCACAAATATCTTTCAGCAGTCAGATTTTAATGGGTTTGAAATAATTTTCCCTCAGGGCATCTTTCCAAGGGTGAACTCTTAAATTTGCTAAAGCAAAAATAACTGGCACCCTAAAAAGGACTTTACAAAAAAAAAACATAAAAATAATAGAAGGTCTATCCTGCTATCTTGCAGTGAGAAAGCAGTTACACTATCCCGATTTGAGAGTATATCCCTTCTACAGCCATTGTTCCTGGTCAAGGAGGTGCTGACCTGCTGGCAGGTGGTTTGGCATTTCACTGGAAGACACTGGATGAGGTTGGTCTGTGTCACGAGATCCTGCTCATCTGTGCACACACAGTTCTCACAAGAGCTTTTAGGCACCATTGCTCCTGGCTGGAAATACAGCGGGACAGAGAAGGCAGGCCATGACAAGAATTCAGAGGGTTCTAGAATAAACATCCCCCTGGATTATCAAAAAATTAATGCTTCTGAGGTTTATCTTTCGAAGAACTTCCTGAAATGAGTATTTCCAGATCTCTAAAACCTCACAATCGGTATCACAAAATGAACACAAGGCTGACACTCCCAAGTGCATCAATGATGTCAAATGAGTTATTTCACAAATTCCATGCATCTACTTTTGCTCAGTTTGACATAGAAATGAATCTTGCAACATTCAATGAAGTTTAAAATTTGTATTCAATCATAATTCGGACCTATTGACTCTAAAACATAGGTAAGATCTCAACTAAGCAAGTTACCGGTCTCTAGCATTACCTATTCAGTAGCCTATCACAGAATCACAGATTGCTTGGGGTTGGAAGGGACCTCTGCAGGTTATCTAGTCCAATGCCCATTTCCAATGGTACATAAGACTATTGGCAGGGAAAAATTACAGGCCATTCTAATCCTGCTTTTTGTATAAGTATTGGTAATAGCAACTTCAGAAAATTCTGACTCAGGCAGCATTAATTTGTGGAAAGAAGTGTCTGGAAGAAGACCTACCTTAAATTCAACTCCTTCGGAAACACATACACCTTTTGGTACTGTAAGAAAAAACAAAATGAAAAAGATGTGCTAGGAATGATGCAAATAGTTACTGTAGTCATCTCTGAATTGTGAGTGATTCAGTGAAGTCAAAGAGTAGAACTGAACTTAATAGCCCACACAAAAAGGGGAAAAAAAGTATGTAGTACATGGTACTAATTGCTATTCAGAAGCCCACATATTATTCAGAAGTCCACATCTGCTTAGATGTTACGCATGAAGTGGGAGGTAATTCTATATCCTGGAATTTTCCATAAGGTAAAAACTATTTCCCTCATGGTTTTTTTACCCATGCTTGAAATTACTTGACCTTTTCTTCATTGTTAACCACCTTGCTGGTAACAAAGCCAATGGGAAGCTGACTTATGTGTGTGAATCCAGAAATATAAGCTGGCAGCAGAGTTTCTGGATGGGTTCACTTTAACCATCATTCATTATCTGATCAATAGCTTCCACTCACTGAATACTGGCTACAGAGAACCTACATCAGTTACTCCAACTCCAAAAGAAAAAGGGAAAAAAAAAAAAAAGCCCCACTTGTAAAGGTTGGTAGGGAAGGCAAGAGGCTATTGCTTATGATTTTACCTCATTCAGCAAAAAATTAAGTAAGTCAAGGAATAAATAAAATACCTTCAAGAAACAAGGTACTTACTACAGGAGAAGATAGGACAACAACCATCCTCAGATATAGCAACCACTGGTTGGAAACCTAAGTCGCATCCTGTTTTGTTGATAATGCAGGTTTTTATATCACATTCTGCAATAGACAACAGAGATGAACTAAGCCAAAGCATCCCATTCAGCAGTGTTACTTGCAGACAAAGCTTGCACACCCAAGAAATCGTGTAGAAATAGACGATCTTGCATCACACATTTTTGGAGTTTGGGATATGTTCAGGTGAAGTATCCCTAAGTTTGCTCCACTGTAAAGCTCTTCCTTGGATATATATTTATGGTCCTTGTTCCTTCTTCTCTTCCCCCACTGGATGTCATCTCTGAAAAAACTAAACACCCTTAGATAAGTGACAGGGAAACAAGTTGGAGTAAAGATAAATGAGTCAGAGAGTGAAAAAATGAAGAGGCAGTGGATGAGAGCCAAAGACGCAAAGCTTGGGACATGCAAGGCAAAGGACCTTGACAATGTCCACTGCTCCCTTAAGGCATCCAAGGAGCCTAGTGGGCCTCTTCCTGGTAGGTTGAAGGGATGAGGAACAGAAAAAAACTTCCCAGTACCATTGCCAGGATCCCCTGTTTGCATCTTGGTGTAGGTGCTGGAAATGGCCAGCATTAGGAGCAGGCTAGTCCTGTGCTGTGATGGGCATTTGGGACTGGGAAATGCAAAGGTGAGGGCAAACATTTATCAGGAACATCTGCAGGAAGCCTTAGGGGAGCCTGGAAGATGAACCTATCCTCCTTATTGGAGGGGTCTCTGTGAAAGGATCACCCTCTCATCTCAGAAGGACAAGAGCCAGAGGATCCTGTGGAGCACCTGGTGGTCCAAATGATCCCTGGGGGATATTCCAGTGTAAGTATCTGTCATGCAATAGCACTAATTCAGAGCACAAGTTGGACCAGAGGAGTTCTGTTCTGACAGCAAGAGCTCCTGGCATGTATACAGAAGAAATGACCACTTCAGTGTGTTTATTTGAATCTGGTATCCTTGGGATACCAGATCTCACTCGAGGGTTACTGCTGAAGGCATGATGCCACATTATGACACATGAATTATCTACTCACCACAGACAGTCTCAGTGCAGCATGGGTCATCCAGACGTGGTTTTATTTTGCGTACAAAGCCCTCTTTTGTGCAGTTGATAGGTGGAGACTTAGCACAAGGGCGGGGGAAGCAAGAGATATTCAAGGTCGCTTCATCACAGGTACAGTATTGGCAGTCATGCTCCCAAGCCTCTCTAGGCTATGAAAACAATAGGAATAGCACTTCAGAGAGCAAAAACTGGGCATATTATATCAATGACTGCCAGCTGCAAGACAGTGTAGGGCTGAGATCAAATCCAGGAGGGAGCAGAAGGGAACAGTAAGAAATATGCTATTATTTGCCCCATTCCTTTGCTGGTTTATGTGTTTCCAGAAGGGAAGCCTGGTAGTTTTACAATGAGAAAGATTCCAACAAACTGCTATTTCTTCTTCTGTACCTCAAATGATTAAAAAACTTCTGCAGTTAATAAAATCTGCTGTTTTCCTTCCAAGTGTCTTTGCAGTTCACTGGTTTTTAAGCTTAGAATTAAAAGAAACAACTCATGCAGCCATTTTTACAGGAGGTCACAGAACGCAGATATAGTATAAAGACAGTATTTTCCTTTCTCTTACCTGTTTCACTGACCCATCTTGTGCAGTACAGCCTATAAAATGAATAACATGTTACTTTAATGGCAAATGAAGCAGGGAAAACAAGAGAAGCAGGAAGACAGGAATAGAAGGAAAGTCTTGAAACCTGAGAAACAACCACAAAGAGAAAGAGGGATCCAGAGTGCAAAGTCACAGGTTGTATACTGAAAAAAATCTTTCCAAAAAAACATTCTCCCCTTTGTTCTTTTGAAAGTTGCACCTTCTGCATAAGAACAGATGGAAACTGTCAATCTGAAATCCTACCAGCCTAACTAGAAAGAGTCAGTATCGAGGTCTCCTCCATTTCCTCTGTACCCAAAATAACTCCCTTAATGTGCACTTCTAGTCAGGCTCTTACCCACTCACCCCCTTCCCACCACACCATTTAAATTATGTCTTACCACAAACAGTAGCACAAATGCCATCATGATCATTCAGCAGAGTTTTCCCATCAGGACAGTAGCATCCCTCAACAAACACTGATGTGTTATTTTGGGAGGGGAGGGTGCCCATAACGACTTCTCTGCACAATTAGAATATAAACAGGAATAAATGAGAGGCAGAAATGTAGCCCAGGGCAATCAGACAGCTAAATCCCATGGGAATGTGAATTTCAATTTTCACATCATGGGCTTGAAAAATGCCTTAGGAAATGACCCACCTCCTGAAGCAAGTTTTTCTTCTTGCTTCACCACATGGCTTGTACACCTGATCCCGAGGACAGATGGCCTCTGTGGAGCATTGCAACACACAAGTTAAGAAGTCCAGACCCACGTGTACCCTTCAATGCACAGCGGGCAAAGCACCCACGCTATCACCGCCCACCTTGTGGCTCCGCACAGCCCAGGCTCCTGCCCAGAGAGGGGGATCCTGCAGCTTCAGCAACCGGGGCCAATGGATTCGGCAAGGTCTAGCGACAGTACTAGCAGTGCTCACCCCTGAATCGAGGGGTCCCCCTGAGCAGGGCAAAGCACGCAGAGAGAAGCGGTGTGTTGCCATCTAGTGCCGAAGCTTTAGGAAACACACCAGACTCAGCTGAGCTACTCAGAAGAGAACACGGGCCTGTTTCCCCCTTGTTTTGCATCAGTTCTGGACTGGAACAACCTTTTTATTTGTTCCTGCTTTTTCCCAGGTCCAGAGCAGCTCAGAAAAGATTGAAGCCTGATGATGTGGAGGAACATAAACAAGCATGCAGGTGAGGAACAGACCAGACTTGTTTCACCACCAGCAGTGTTTCCCAGCCTTACCACAGTGGCCGTTCGCCTGCCTCCTCCAGTCCACACAGACCCCGTGGAGCCCACACAAGGCTGCGTACGTCTGCATGCTCTGGCACTCGGTGCTGGGGTGCTCTTCTGAGCACCCACTGGCCACACACGCCTCATAGTAGGGCTGTGGGGGGACCACGCCGTGGCACTCAGTCAGGGTCCTTCACAAAGCAAGGAGACAGACCTTGGGTGACTTTAAAGAAAGAATTCAAGAGCCAAACCATCCACACTCAGGCAAAGCCTCAAGGTAAAGATACAACTACAAATTGCTCTCCGGGGCAATATACCCACACGGCTTAAATAAGAATGAGCTTTACCTCCCATTCTTTACAATGCTTTGAAAGGAAGCAATATTATGTTAGACTGCAACCTGCAAAGGCTCCTGCACAGCTCATAGCTATAAATCTATATGCTGACATTTTTATATTAGTATGTTTATAAATCCTGTGTTAAAGCACAAAATTATTTTAAAACAGACACACATGCTTCCTATATTTTGACTCCATTCTGTATCATTCAGAGCTTTCAGATACTGAATCATAGCTAGCTCCTCATTGGCCTCTCCAGAACTGAGAGGCAGAGGGAGTGCCAAGTGGCAGACACTATTAAGGAAGGACTGATTTTGATGATGCAGCCAAAAAACATCTGCCAAACTCAGGAACACTCACACATCAGTTCACTGCTCAGTTTCACAAGGTATGGAAGACTTCACATTTTCATCATATCCTATAATCAGTTCACCCAAGCCATGTAGTAAAACACTAAATTATCTTGTTGACTTCTTTTTCTGATACTTTCGGGAGTTGTCTTACCAGATGATTTTACACAGATTAGAAGGCTCACAGTGCTGGTGGTATTCAATCTTAGCTGGTTGTGAGACACCCGGATTGCAGTATCTGTTGGTAGGATATGGTACTTTCCAATCTAATGCCATGTCTTTGAAGGACTCGATAACCTCACCATTCCTCTTCATAGCATCATCAGACTTCTGGTTGGTGCAAGTACCTGGTAGCAATATAAAAGCAAAGTGACAATTCAAGGTCAGTTGATGACAATGAAGCTGTTTTCAGAGAACATGTGGAGGGAAGTTCATCTCTTTGTGGGAATGTAACAACATGTAGGGTCCTGTATAAGTTCACAAAAACTTTTTGCAGGAAGAGAAGGCTAGAAGAAACAGTTTGCCAGTTACTGATGAAAACCAGAATTGATATGTTGGTTGTTACTTTTCTCTGGATGGCCAAATCAACTGAGATGGCTCTGTCTAGGATAGGACTGTCCAGACTTTTTTATGTTCCCCTATGGAGTATATATGTTCAAGAGGAAGGGCTTAGGAAAAGTCTACCTCCATCCACCAACAGACTGTGAACAGAATGAAAGGATGTGACTTAACACTCTATCTCCTGACAGTGTCTTTCCACTAAATAGGGATAAATTCATTACAATTTGTGAAAAATAGAAATCAGTGGAGTTACAAGCATTTAGAGATGTTTACAAGGGGATGAGAGAAAGAAGGAGGAAAATTTATTGCATTCATTATTGTCAGCTGATGAGGACACTCACCACATAGTCCCATGGTATTATTATAAAACTTTCCAAAAGGGAGTTTTATGTAAAATGCAAGTTGACTGTAGGAGACATAAACCTCTAATTCAGGTATTTCGATTATGGCATAAAGTCCAGAACTGCTTATCCTGATACCATTCTTAGAAATGTCTGGAACAACTTTTTTATTGTTAAACAAAATCTAAAAAGAAGAGAGACAAAAGGTCTCTATGAACACTCTTCTGTTAAGTAAGGTAAATGATCTGTGCAACTTGAAAGCAGAGAAGTACAAATTCTGACCTCAGGTGCACCAAAGTTAAGTCTTTCAAAGACAGTCATTTAAGCAGTTTCTAAGATTCCTTTTAGTATGTCATAATTTATATGTGAATGCTCATATCAGGGTAAAACCCACAATTTTCAGCTATGTCATTATTTCCTGGGTTTTTAGAATATAAAAATTTTTGTTGATACAAAGCAAAAAAGAGAAAGAGAAAACAATGCAATTACATTTCCTACCCATTCCATATTTTACAAACTTCATCCTCTGTCGTGGCAGGACATTTGGCAGTACAGTAAAACTACAGCAACTACAGGAAAATAATATTGAAAATTCATTTTAATACAATACTTTACCAAGTTTGTTATTTTTCCATGCTCTATTGCTTGTGTCAGAATAACAGTAGAGTTGGAGTAAAAAATTATAAGGGACATTGAACAAATTGCTCCATCAATGGCACCACAGTTGTCTATGTGAATCCAGAAATTGTGAGAGTCAGGATGAATTGTCTTCACAAGGACATAGGTGCAGTTTTCTTTAAAATGATAGTATGTTCCATCAAAAGTCACATAATGCTCATTTCCCCATCCACTGCAAATACCTGGAAGACAGAGTGACAGTCTTCAAGGTTGGCTTATAAGCTTCCTGCAAGTACAAGCTGGTTTTAACTCTTACTCACTTCCAGTGAGATCCAAAATAACCAGTTTCATAAAGGAAAACTAGCCTAACAAGAACACTCCTAGCCACTTTTAACAGCCGATATTTTAGATGGCATTTCTGTTCCATTGTATCCTGCTGAAATAATATGAACATAATACAGATGTTTACCACATAGACTTATCCTTCTTGGATATATATCCTTCTATGGATACATAACATAAATTTCAGGAATTCTTCTGCCACTTACACTGACACTCAAAGACTTCACAGCAACCGGTTTCATCGTAGTGTTTCATGAACGGGAAACCATTGACACAGAGTTTCAGTTGCTGAGGAGGGCAAGTCATGCTGGACAGTTTGATATTGTTTCCTTCTCCCAGGCAAGTGGCAGTCTGGCAGTGTCCAAAATTCCATGTTTCATTAAACTATTGATGGATTGAAAAAAAAAAAAAAGAGCAAAGGCATATAACAAAGTAATGTAACAAAATCTTTACAATCACACACAGCAACTGCGTTCTATTCAGTTAATTGTCTAGCATGGCAAGAGTTGGTGTCTACTCTGTGTCTGGAAACCAGGCAACACAAAACATATAGCAATCAACAGAGCCTTGATATCTACTTTTTGTAAGGACTAAATATTACAGTCCTGACCACTTCTGATCATGGGATATGGCCAGATGTGATTTCCTAGTCTTTGTTCAGCTTGGGAAGCTCTGCCCACACACAGTCATTTAGATGTTCCAGGTGAACAGAAAAATCTTCAACTTATTCTCTCACTGGGGGCTTCTGATATAATTCAGCCATCCTATAGTTCAGCTGTAGTGGTGGATACCAGCATCAGAGGAGAACACCAAATCTTGGTGGCAGAAAATGCATGAATGGTGAATGATAAAACTCTTGACTTCTTCCAAGTCTCTCACCTTTCTGGGAGGAATGAGTGTAAGACAATCCCTCACGGGAGCCCTTGTGGAAGCAGGAACTTGTTTTTTTGCACTGGGAGTAGATGTTGGTGGACAGGTTTCAGAATCTGGATCACAGCTCTTGAGGGTCTCAGTATGACTAATTTTACACTCTGCCCAAATTAATTCAATCTGACACAATTTATTGCAGACAGAATAAGCACAACGATCCGATATATTCAGTGGCAGAGAAACATTTTCTCCTGCAAGGCCAAAACCCAACTATTAGCACCAGACTGTACATGAAATTTCTAACTCCCAAGGCCCGTGCATCACAGATCAGCTGTGTACTCAGCCCTGCATTTAACTATCTGGGTCTGCCTCTACCCGACAGCCACGTTCAGGTGTTACTGTCTGTCTGCAGTACCTTCAATTTAATGACTAAACAGGAGCTCAATTCACCCAAACGGCAAAGGCTGAGGGAGGGCCACAAGTGGCTAATCTGAAATTCTGCTCTTAAGTACATTAGCAGGATTGAAAATGAGTACAAGAGGAGAGAATACTCAATACATCACTGAGTACATTTGGAGTCTTCACAAACAAAACAGGAGGTAAGTGTATCAGGAGCTACTAATACATGAAGGACAGTCTTTCCTCCCCTGTTTTTGCAATATTACTGTAAGTTACAAGCTCGTGTTCAGCAGTTTGGGATTCAGGTCTCTGCTGACATTAGCATCTGCTGTAAGTTTCCTTATACCAGGGATATTCAAACCAGAACAAAGTTATTGAATGTGAGAGAGTTGTAGTTCTGAAGCTGTTAATTACAATTCAACTTCTGGGTCTGACTGCAACAGGCAGAATAAGCCCCTGCTGAAGCATCTTTATCTAACACTAACATCTTTCCACATCAATGGTGCAGAACAAAAATTTGCATAGTTTCTCACCCCTTTGTATCAATTGCCCATTGTCATTGCAGAAGCAGGGAGTGGCTACCACTGGTGATGGAGGTGCAGATGTTACAGTCTGTATATGTGGTTCTACAGGAAATTAAATCAATAAATATTCAAATGCTCTGATACTCTACTTTCAAGCCCTAAGACATCTATTACATTCTTTACAATCACAATAAAAAAAACGGAAAATACAATCTTTTTTTTACCCCCACTACATTCTGTACATGTACACACTAAAGCCATCCTCTCTGTATTTATGTACTCTCTCTCTATTACACAGTATGGTGCTGTAATAATACAAACACACTCTCCCTTCTAGGGAGTGATAAATAAATAAATTAATAAATAAATATATACACACACATATATACATAAAATACAATAAACCCCCCTTCTACTGTCACTTATGCATTCCAGTTTAAGGTTTCTAATCCTGCAGTACTTCACCTGGCTTTGCAGAGGTGCTTTCCAGCGGCACTCCATTTGGCTTTTCTAAGCCTTGTTGCAAAGAAACTGTTGGTTTAAATGCAGACAGATCATACAGACATTTTACTATGCCATCTACACCTACACTCTGCTTTCAATAATCCTTTCCTACTTACTACTTCGTTATGCTTCTTATTCCACTTGTTAACACTTAGCAAATATCAAACACGCAGGGTCACTATCAAGTCTTTAGCTCTTCCACTCGTGTGAGTGGAGATGCTAACTTTTTATTTTCCTTGTAGTCTTTGTATAACTTGCTACCAGGATAATACACATTTTTTTGGCCACTTATTTTTATTTGCCATAATCATGTGACAAAATTCCCACTTTTTTTTTCTCTCTTTTTACTTCCTGTTTTCTACTCTTTCACATTCTCTTCACTCTGCAACTTATCTTCTGTAAAGGCAGGTAACTACCAGGCAGCTTTATTTGCATATTCCAGTGACCCATTTGAGACTCACTTATTCCAATGCAGAAACAGTAAAATAAGAACCATACTGTGATATAGGTGATAAGAAGGAGAAAAACAAGGTTTAGAAATATGAATATTGAGGCTAACATCACCAGTGTCAACTATGATATGCCCAAAATTATTGTAAAAGCTGTACTGAAAAATGGCCAAATCTCTCTATTCCCTCTTTACCTCACTGACAGTAAGGTCAGTAAGAATCTGTAAAAATTACACTTTTGATCCTCACTACAAGATCCACAAGCTCTAATCCCTTATTTTTGAAAATTCAATAGTCTTAAATTCTTTGCTTATTCTAGACACGCAGTAGGAGTCTTTTCCCAAGAGGGATAGATCTTACTACCATTACGGACATCCACAGAATCAGCACCAAACCTCTTACAGATCCAGTACCTTGTGCTGGTGTAGATGGTGTTCTGCATGGGGTAAGTGTTTTAATGATTTCTCCGTTAGGGCCACAGACAGCTTCACCACACTCAGTCCCGTACACGTGGCTGTACACAGTTTCATTTAAGGTGTAGGTCTTTCCATTGTAACAGCAAAGGCAAACTGAGGCACCAAAAGAGTAAATACCACGGTAACAGAGGACACTCGCGATATAAATACAAATGAAAAGAAAACCAAACTCTGCGTTTATACTTCTGAAATTCACAACAACAAATATGAATTACCTGGCTGAAAAACTTTCTCAGTTTCTGCTTAAGAAGCTGCACTGGTTATCTGTCTCATTTATTTTAAAGTGGATTGGATTTTTCTGGTTGCTGGCGTTTCTTGGAGTCAGCTTGCACAGAGGAATAACTGGTTGGTAAAAGCATCAGAACTGGTATTGCCCTAACCCTGCAGGGAATTCCCTCTTGGCAGGGAATGTGAGTGGGATTACTGCCTTGCTGAGTGATAAAACACTGGCTCAGAAGGTGTTGCACAGCTATTTCCACCCACTAATAAGAAGCATAAACAACTTCATTTAAATATATGAGAAGGTCTCCAGATTTCGGAGAATGCACATTCAGGAACCAAAGGAAATACATCTATTACTTCAAAACTGAAAATGTGTAGTTTGCTGGGTTGTTTGTTTGTTGTGTGCTGCATTTTGGGATGTGGTTTCTCCCAGATGTGGGAATAAACTGATACCATACTTTAGGCAAGTGCATCCTTTAGGCACACAAATATATCTGTCATAAGCTAGATGTCTTAGCCCATTTTTGGAAATTAATGGACGGGACTTCTACCAGATTTGCCCTGTTCTAAAAGTGCTCATTAAAACAAGTACCGTGAATGGCCTGCTACAGACTAGTGTCTCTTCTCACTGACTACCAAGGAGGTGGAAAAGTGGAAAAAGTGGTATTTACCCAGATAGAATGAATCCCACATGTCATACCTCTCTCCTTCCTCTCTATGACCATCCTTTGGACAGTTCTTTAGGTCAAAGGCTGCATTTTCCTTATCAAAGTATATCTGTACTGTTGTGCATCCATCTATTAAACTACCCATCTGGATTCCTATTACCAATATGCTTGCAGTAATATATATCATCACTCAATGCATGGTGAAGGTGGTGAAAAGTTACCTTTGGAATCTTCAGTACATAATTTCTCTACAGGATCACTGAAGATAAAGAGAAAAGAAGACTTGTTTTATTGACTTGAATCAGTATATGGTATAGCAATGTCTGCAACGGTATCTACTTTTACATAAAAACCTGCTCCTGAAGGATTTAATAATAATTGCCACCACCTATGACCAGTAACAAAACATTGCCTAGCTTGTTCTTTCCAGTCCTATTCTACCTTTCTCTCCATCAACCGACCTACCATGAAGTGCAGCTGGGGAGGGAGACACACTCCCTGCTCTCCTCATCAAAATATGGCTTGTCAGGACTACATTCTGGGTAACAGCCTGGAAAGATAAAGTAAGCAAAGCATTCTTAGTCTGTGTTACACAGATACAGGGAAAAACATCAATACCTCTATCAGATGGAGATTTTATTCCAAAATGAACATGTTTCCACTATGAATGTTCTTTTTACTACCAGTTATCTTTCCTTTCCTCTTTTTTTCTCTCTCCCAAAAGTTTTAATTAACTCTGTCAACAGATAATTATTCTTTCCAAATTTATATTGAGTGGCTTTTTATTTCTCCCCATATTTAAAGGCAACAGGCAAATTGTGCTATGAATGGTACCATCACATGGAGAATTAGCCTAGGTAAGGCATGGTCAATGAGCTTCTGGGGCAAATGGAAAAACCTTTCAGTCACCTGATGCTTAAGACATTTAAAAGCAGACTAGTAGCTGTTAAAAACTGCATTAAAGGAAGACTTACCTTCTAGACTATACAGCAAGTTCCCACATTTCCCTTGTGGGTTCCTGCAGGTCTTTAGGCAAGGGGCTCCACAGGGTTTATAGAACCATTCATGTTTGTCAGGTGGATTGTAATAATCACAGAACACAGCTGGAACAGAAGAATAAAACACCTGTAGGTGTCAGACACTGGGTAGGGGTTATTTTTAAATCTTGTTTAAAATATTTAAATAAGATAAACAAGATTAAAAAAAGCTTGTTTAGTCACACATGCATAGCAATGTCAGTGTTCTGCTCTTGTTTATCTCCCTTGTGCCTGAGCACATGGAGCACTGCTTTTCTATGTGCATTTTCAGTGCAATACTTACGGCAAATGGCAGGTGTTCTCCAGTTGATACAGACACCAGCCCTGCTACAGCTTCTTGAATAAGCAGCAACTGAGGTGCAGAAGCACTCACAGTCTCCCACACTGTCACAGCCACAGAAGTCAGAAACACAAGATTCATAATATGGTATTGGGTTCACCTATCAAAATAGCAACAGATCTGTCACCCCAGGTGTATTGGCTGCACTGTGCTTAAATGAGGGAAAAGGTTCTGAATTTCTGTCACGCACTGAAAGTTTGTGACAGACTGAGATTGTCATGAAGGAACTATGATATTTTACAACAGGGAAGTTTTCTATTTTCACCTGCCTGGTAGAGTTGGACTCTAATTCTTCTCATTCTCATGTGTGTAATACTGTCACTTATCCTCAAAATGTCTTTCCAGTGTGATTTCTGTGGGACTGAACTACCTTGCTTGGGCTTAGCACTCATATAGTGTGCATTTTCTAACTGAGAGATGGTGATTAAGTGAGTATAAAAGGAAATTCTGTTTCCACTGAACTTCATGTCTCTTGTGTTTTAACCTGTGTTAACATAAACTAACCAAGGAAATTAAGGCAAGTTTGTTTTTAAAATGGCTTATTAAAGTGCACTGAAGCTTTGTATACCCATTCTAATTAATAATTAGTACCCTTGTTTCTGTTGAGATTAATTCAATTTGTGTCTGAAATAAAACAAATAATTAATCTCTTTAAATAATTTGAATGAAATTCCTCAAGTACAGCATGCAATTTTGGGCACCACAATGTAAAAAAGACATTAAGCTATTAGAGAGCATCCAAAGGAGGGACACGAGGATGGTCAAAGGTCTGGAGGGGAAGCCTTATGAGGAGCTCCTGAGGTCCCTTGTTTTGTTCAGACAGAAGAGGAGACCGAGGGGAGATCTCATTGCAGTTTTCAATTTCCTTGTCAGGGGAAGTGGAGGGGCAGGGATCGATCTCTTCACTCCTGTGATCAGTTACAGGACTAGAAGAAGCAGCATGAAGCTGAATGGGAGGAAGCTTAGGTTGGATACCAGGAAAAGGTTTTTAACCCAGAGAGTGGTTGAGCACTGGAACAGGCTCCCCAGAAGGGTGGTCACGGCACCAAGCACCAAGTTCAAGAAGCATTTGGACAAGGCACTCAGGCACATGGTGTGATTCTTGGGGTGTCCTGGGCAGGGCCAGGATGATCCTGATGAGTCCCTTCCAACTCAGCATATTCTATGGTTCTATAAGGATCACCACACAAACAGACTTACACTAACTTATCTCTGGGTTTTACAAACAGCTATCTCAATTTTTAATTCTGCTGGCTCAGTCTTATCCTCTTTATCTTCAGTTACTCAAAACAGGTACTGCTGTATCCTCAGTACTGTGCTACAGGATTTAACTGGCATAGCTGTGAAGTGAGGTTTTGAGTGAGGTAGCCCTTGTACTCAAGGATTCTGTATAGTAGCCCTTTATAGTAAAAATATTCATGCAAATGTAGTGCCAAATAGCAAATACCTAGTGGTAAACTACTGAGGGTGACAGAACAGGATTACCTTACTGTGACAGGCTTCAAAGATGTTACTCTTAATGATGCTGCAGTGCTTCTGTCCCAAGGCAGACTTGAAAGGCTGATCAGCACACAGGTCAGTCATGTTTATATTTGAGCAGGTGCTTGTTATTTTCCAGCTGTTTCCAAATTCCTGGATGCTCATCTCCATCGACTGCCCTCTGGTTGTGAAATCATTCCTCGAGCGGCCATCAAAGTCCCCACAAAGACCACAGACTTTTCCCTGGGAAGTTTGTGTAGGCACAGCAAATAGCTTGGTTATTTTGAGTGCAGCCCACTCTTTGGCAGAAATAAACTATAAAACAGGTCAAGGCAAAACAGCTGCAAGTTTCTAAACAGACATCAAAAACAGCTTAGAAAAAGCTGGACTTAAGTGATAAGAACACTGTCAGTGTGTTGCCAATACTGCAAAGTGTCTGACTTTATTTTACCTCCAAATATTTTTGAGTGTTTCATACTGACTGAACAATGAAATAAAAAATAAATTATGACCTGCTTGCTGCTTCTTCTTGAACACTAAACCAAACTCTTTTCCAAATACTGCTTTTCAAACTGGGACTCCAGTTCTAGATGTGTAACTTTGAGTTTGAAACCATAACTTGGTCCATCCCATACCTACCTGGAAAGATGGTGCCACATGAACAACAACAGTAGTCTTTTGGTCCCACATGAAGTTCATCCCTTGATTTGTTTCAATCACAATATAACCTCCTCTGAGGTCCACTTTGTAATTTTTCTCAGCTCCTGGATCAGTAGCTATCTCCTGAATTCTTCCTTCCAAGAGCCTTATTTCACTGCTCTACAAATGAACAGATACATTGCATGGAAGGAAATTGAGTAAAAACTTAGTGTAACAGCACTGGTATTCTGCCTCTTGTTCTTTGACTTATTTTTCTGTAGTCTTTGCACCATCTTCTGGTTTGCTGCCAGACATGTGAGCCACAGACAAGACCCACTGAGTTTGAAGGGGAACATCTGCCCTTGGGTGACAACTCTAATCTCACGGACATATAAATGGTCCCCATTCTAGAAGAAGTCTATTCTGCTGGCACAGCAGCTCCTGAGCACACAGGCAACTGGGCATGCCAGAACACCCATTGCCACACTGCTTTGTTTCACTGCTTGGTTTCACCATCCCCTTACTCCCCACTATGGGAGAAATCTCCTTAGTGTACACTTTGAGGAAATGCTAAGCCTGAGCCGGAGGGAAGAAAGTCTGCCCTGTGCTCAATCCATGGTACAGAAACATGCTCCTCTAAAAACTTCACCATCACTCCTAAACCACTAATGGTACAGTCACAAACACACACACACAAATGCACATACATGGAGTGCTATTGACTCCTCACATCTATCCTCTCTCCCGTGGAAGTGTCCAGTGTCCCTGTTAACACCGAACATCTAAACCTTTCCCAGCTTGCCTGCCTCTGCTTTCTGGCTGTTTGACTTCCATCGGTACTCTCTAGCAGCAACTAAGTAGGAATATACGGGGATGATACACTAACAGCTACAAAACTAAGACCACAACTCCTTGGTTACAACCTATTCTAGACAAACCTCAAAAATCAATGTGATCTTTAGGGAGCAGATGGAGCGTGACTTCCCACAGGCGTTGTTCTGAATTACAATCCGGAAGGTGCCAGCATCCATGTTATTGGGGCAAAAATCCTTAGAAAAATAGACAACATCCTATTAGATCTTTTCAGGCAACTACTCCAGTCATAAACACTTTCATGAGCCCTAAGGGAATGACACTATGCTTTGACTTCTATTATTTTGTCACTTCTTTATTCATCAAAACTCTGGAAATTTTAGAATAATGCAGTGGAAGCTGACCTAGTGGCAGGTTCACACTTGACCAGGATTTTCAAAAAGAAAAACTAAGGGAAAAAAATGAACTTTTCATTGCAGCAGTCCTGCCCAACGAAAAAGGAAAAAGGTGGGGTTTTTTTAAATTAGCAAAACCAACTATAATTTGGGGATGACAAAATGTCTCACTGAGTACTGTCTCATTACATGCAACTACTATACATGAGGCTCACACCTTAACCTCTGCATGCTTCTGTTACAACAAAAATAATGTCAGTCCTGGGTGGCTGAGAGAAAGACTTCTCAACACCACACCAATTCCTTTCCCTAGCAGATGCTGGAATGATGTTGGGTAAGGGCTGTCCAACCCAGGAGTTAATCGTTTGGGGTCACACAGTGCCCTCTTGTGTCACTTCTGAAGGTCAGTTTGCTTTGTTTTATCTGGAAAATCGCACTGTGTCTGCTCTAGGTACAAGAGGAGGGGATTAAACCCTGCTCATCAGTGTTGATTATGTTGCATGGAAATACCTTTTAATTACTCAGAGTGAAGTCTGCAGTGTAAACTGTGAAAAGCATAAGGATGGAAAAGTGAAAAAATTGATACCTGAGCTAGGATATAGTCACAGTCTCCCAGGAAATCAAACTTCTCCCCATCAAAGCTCATGTAATGCCCATTTCCATACACAGTGCAGGTTCCCTTGCAGGGCTTGTCTGTGCAATTCCACTGCCTTTTGTTACAGGTGCTGGGGGGCAAAATGCAAAGAATCACAATGTTTGTATGAAACATGAGTTTTCCTTAACCCCAAAAAGGGGCAGAATAATGAAAATGTTTGGGGTTTGCAGTGCATCAGAGAAAACAGTCATTTCACACTCTTCCAGCCATTCTCTCTCAACTGTTCTGAGATCATGCCATGAGATGGCATATTAATCAGAAAGTTCATGTTTACTACCCAGACACATTTGAACTTTGTCTATTTTTATTCTATTTTTTCCTTCAAATATATTTCAAATCACTTAGCCCTGGCAGCAGACAGTGGGGATTTAGGAGACAGATTCAATATGAAGAACTGAATATTTCAACCATTTCTGAATATTAATCTTTGAGGGACCATGTGGTCAGTTCTGTTCCTGATTACAGTGCTGTGTGCAAATATTATCTCTGTCTTCCCTTGGATGTTGGGTCTGGCTGATACAATTTTTTTCCTATAGCAGCTTTGCATTGGCATCTAGAAATGCACCAGTAACACCCCAGTGTTTTGGTTGTTGCTGAACAGCATTAAGGCTGTCTCTTCAGCATCCCCCCCTTACCAGCTGGCTAGAGGGTGGGCAAGGTCATGGGAGGGGACAGAGACAGGACAGCTGTCCCAAACTGGTGAAAGGGGTATTCCAAACTGTGTGATGTCTGCTCAGCAATAAAAGCTAAGAGCATGGTGTGGTGGGAGCAGGTGGGGGCAAGGGGGCATTTCTTTTATGATGTTTGTTTTCTGGAGCAACTGCTATACATACTGAAGCCCTACTTCCTGAGAAGTGGCTGGACATCACCTGCTGATGGGAAATGCGGAATAAATGTTTTGTTCTCCTTTGCTTCTGCACACAGCCTTTGCTTTTGCTCTCTTTATCTTGACCCATGAGATTTTCCATCTTATTTTCTCCCCAATGCTGTCCTGCTGAGGAGGGTAGTGATAGAGCAGCAAGGTGGGCACCTGATGTCCAGCCCAGGTCATCCCACCACACCTTGACAAACCTTACCTCTAGTTCAGGATGACCACAGACAGAACACTTTATTTGTTATACCCTTGACACAGAGAATGCATCTTTTTTTCCCATGTGTATACTGTTCTCATAAGAAAACAGAGCCATTGCTGCAATAAAACTTCTTAATGACTCTGTGATAGCAACAACTGCTTACCAGGCTTTGACTTTATATGTTAAACTTGATTTCCTGTACCAATGGTGATTAGACCAAAGTGTTTCCTCTTGGCAGAAATATACAGTCTCATCCTCACTAAATAATGGATAAGGATTCAAAGCATTTTACCCACCATGATTAGTAACAACAGTGAAATCTATGGCAGCATTATACCAGAAATTGGAACAACTAGAGAATTAATTTATCTTGAGAACCATGCAACTGGAAGCCCCGCAAGTCAGGAGTATGGAGCATTGCAATTCCTCACTTATCTAAATTCAATCCTTTTCTGGAGTTCAGCTGTGCCCAGTAGATGCAGACTCAATTCCTCCTTATTGAATGAGCAAGCACAGACCAGCTAGGGTAAGGTTGTTATTTCTGAAGCTGGTGTGGAAGCAGGAAAGGATGGAAATGGTTTGACAGAAGATCTTGGTACATGTTTTCCCCAAGTGCAGGCTCCTGCAGCAGGTTGCAGAGAAATATTTCCCCTGTTATTTTTACAAGGAGCCTGATGGCTCTAATGATGAAGAGTATGGCTCCAAAGTGCATCCTGCCCCCAGGGTGCACTATGCAATGACAATTTTAACATACTTTCTTATAAAACAAGACTCCCTTGAATAACATACCATGTGTTGCAGTCCACTTTTATGGTTTCCCCAGGTTTATAAAAGTGTCCTCCATGGACACACGGACATTGATCTTTGGGAATACATCCTCCACTGCCATCCAGTACCAGCCCATCAGGACACATGCAGCCAGAAACACATTCTGTGACATACTGCACATTTAAAGATGAAACAGAAGTCAATTCCTTAATGCAAAGAAAGAACAGGGAACCAACAGAGGTGCTAGTTCTGGATGCCAAGCCTCTGGATTTTTTAAAAAATTCCTTAACTGCAATCTTGTGACAATCAAGTTACAAGTGTCACAGCTACACTGTTAGCTATAGCTGCTGTGTGATCAGTAAAGCAGCCACTCTGTGAACAGCATAACATGCTACCATCAGTGTTTGTTAAGGACAATCACACATGCACCGTCCTGTTGCCCCATGTTCCTGCTAGGAGGTGAAGTCCTTACACAGTGCATGTCCTGCGTCTTACAGCTTTTCTGACACTCCGATCCAATCGCACCGGGGCCTGCGGAGCTGCAGTTGAAGTAATACATAGGAGCTGGGCAGTCTACAGTAGGAAGAAAACATTTTAGGAAGGTAATTTAGTGAAAGCAGTAAGGACGCCACCAGCAACTGTAAAACTAGCCAGAGCATTTCTGGGGGCAGTAAGTGTCTCTCATTTAAAGTTTCTAACAGCTTTTGCTTCTGCTCAATAACTGGACGGAGAAGGCAGATAACTTCAAAGCTTTGGGAAGTATCCTCATCTTTTAAAGAATCCAATAAGGATGGTGACATTTTACAACCACAAATATTATCAATAACCAACACATTTCAAGGAGAATGAAAAAAATGTGCAGAATACCAAATGTCACAGAAAGTGAGAGAATACACAGAAAAACATTATAAATACTAGCTGACATCATAATGCCATTATTTTAAAGAATCTCACCTTTCACCAGGATGGTTTCTCCAATGCAGTCTAATCTTCCTTGAATGCATTTGCTAAAGAGATTCCATAAAATGAAACACATCAGTTCTTTTCCTATTTCTCCCTCACTAGAGAAAAAGGCACTGCAAAGCTTCACTAGTCACATAAATAACAAATTCCTATCAAAATAAATATTTGGTACAGCTATCAGTTTCACAGACAGGAATTACCATTCCCTGAAGAGAGATTAAGAGACCCTGCTCTTAAGAACTCTTCCTTCTTCTGTCACTGATTTACTGTGTATTTTCCCTAAATCTAGCTTTTCCTAAGCATTTATTTTCCACTCCATTAGATTAGAACAATACTTTCCTAAATAAGAGACCTCTTAAATTACTAAATGAATATGTGTTTATAAAATAGTCTAGAGTCCTCAGCTGGAAGACAGAGATAGTGAGAGAATATATAAACATCTAAAGACAATAAAACAGCCCACTCCTGGTATTTGTTTGCATTGCTGCCCTAAAGTGATTGAAAATGAGATAATCACAATTGTTTTTCACTGCAGTTGCAAATTAATTATGCTATTTTTAGTATTTTCAGTTTAAAAACTGAGATTTGGTTTTGTTTTTTTTTCCCGGACCACTTTTCATTTTTAAATAGTCAGCAGTGTGGTGTATGGGAAGGTGGTTTTCACTTCACTTTTTCATTTCAAAGTCTGAAACTCTCCCAAGCCCTCTATCTTCTAGAAAAACTTGCTCCCCTTGTGTATGGATGATTTGACACAACAATGAACTTTGCGTAGAGATAGGTAACAAATATTGCTCTACTTAACATGTTTTCGGGTTCTTGCTTGCTAGCAGGAATCTTAGCATTTGCTGTGGCTGCATTTCCTGCCTGGGCAATATTTGCTTTGGTACAGTCCAGGAGAAATTAGTCATTATTCCTTACTGTAAAACGATACCATTTATGGATTGGAGCAGAGACTTTCCCAGTGAGCCCTGATATTCCCAGGCAGGCAGCAGCCTTTTCATCACCAGAGAAGCTTACCACATCAGTTTGTCCTCTTGGAAGGAGTTGCCGGGTTGAACAATCTTGCCTTTGTAGTAGCAGGGACAGTCATCTGGAGTTACACATTGCTCTTCATCATTTAGGTAGGTCCCTTCAGGGCAACCACAGCCCTCCATGGGAGGGATCTGAACTTTGCATAGCGGATCAGGTTCATCCAGTGAGCGGCAAGACTGGTTACAGTACTTCACACTATAGTTATAAACCATAGTCTCTGGACACTCCTCAGAGGGATCTTTGCAAAAGAAATAAAAGGAATGTATGGCTGCCTTTGTGCAATCATCTCTCATGCTGTTTATGCTGCTTTCTGCACATTGGTAACCACAAATGTGCTGTTACCAAACTGGAAGACATAGACTGAACTACATGACACTGAATACTGAGATAATCAGCAGGGTATATATCTTGTAATTTGAAGAATTTACATTTCTGTCTTATGCCAAGAACTGAAACCAGTAATTTCTGACCAGTCCTTGTAGTTAATAACTAGTTTTCTGACCTTTACTAAAGATTCCTTTGACTGGGAATAACTGGGAAATGAGCATATTTTGTAAGAGGCAAATTTTGACGTTCAATGGGCAGCGGTGACAAGGAACTCATTAATCATTTGATGCTGCCAATGAAAGTGTGTTTCAATTTTCACAGATGACTTGAGGAAAACTTTTGTTGTTGTCCTCTGGGGAAATAAGAAACAACAGTTTCTAAGACCTCTGGGTAGACCAAACAGTTAAATACCAAAATCTAAAGAGCTCAACTAACCCTGTAAGACAGAGAAAAGCTGTTTAATTTTCACTGGCTGCCAACATGCAACACCTTCAAAACTGCCATAAAATCTGCAGTAGTGATCCACATGAATGACATCAAATTCTGTCAGGAAACATCATCCACGTTAAGGCTGTGGTTTTCAAGAAAGTCTAGCATCCAAATTCCTCTGAAATGCAATGAAAAGTGGAGATCTAGTCATCTTGGGCCTCATTCTAACTCACATCTGCAGATTTAACACCACAACCCTTTTTCAGATGTATTAGAAAGTACAGAGGAGTTGCTCATGGGCAATTGTGCTAACCAACTTTCCAGCAATATTAACAATATATCGGCAATATGTTCCATGCCTAAACAAAGCTCTGTGTGGTTTTCCAGTTCACGACCATGGTACACTTCCTTAGATTACTTAGCATCCTAGGCTTGTGTACACATTCAAAACCATCACCTCTACCAATAAAACGCATTTGGTTTTCTGGTCCTAGCTGGAGCAAACACAATATCCCATGTATAAATCAGGCAAGCAACATTCTCCTACTTTATAGGCACCCTTTGAAGATGCAGCAACTGATATTTGTAAAACAAAATAGACCAAATAAGAAAGCTATTAATAAGGATGCTGAACATGAATTTACATCTGTTTCAATTGGTAGCTATTAATACAATAAAATAATGTGTTTGCTTTCTCCCTTTAATTTTTGGTGGAGGAAAAGGATCTCTTTTGGTAAAGCAAGATCTTGTAGGAGGGAGGTTATTTGATTATATTACTCATGGTCAGAGATTTGCCATCTTAGATTACATGCGTAACAACTGGAGGCAAGAGTGCAGAGAACATGAGCATACCAAAGATATCTTCAAGCTTGCTTGCACAAGGAGCGCTAGAAAAGCGGTGCCATGGCTTAGCAAAGACTACAAACCCCAACGGTCTGCTGGGTAACCAGTAACTCAAGTAATGGTTCATGCCTCTGCTAAAGATTGTGTAACACACAGGCACAGCCAGCAGTTAGCTAGCAGGCTTTACTTATTTCATACACTCTACTTACTGCAGTGTAGACATCCAGTTAGGGTATAACCTGCCTTGGATGCTGCCTGCAGCCTAGCAGAGTGGACACAGCTGCGGGAGTTCGGACAGCCTTTCCAGCCCCCACACTGGGACAGAACACCGAGAGTGACTGTTGTGTCCCATTTGTTCTTTCACTCATGAACAGTGCAACCTTCACTCTTATCATGGGCATGTTCCCGAAAGATTATTTCTTCTTAAATAATGCCTAAAATGATTGTGCTGATTAAGCCATTAGCATTTTTTCCCAAGGTAACTGCACTGAGTCAATATTACCTACTGTGACTTAAGTCCACAGATTTCAGCCAAACCCATTCTGCAAGCCAGTCTTGATTTGCCGTGAAAAATGTCAGTAATTCTATGTTGGGAACAGAGCTTTCAATTAACAGTGGCTATGTCTAGTACATAAATCTGCATGCTTCTAGGACAACTTACTGTGCACCATATTGTGTTCCTTTGAATATTTCAGCACAGGTTTGTGAAATTGTTCTTACCACAATCTTAAATGCCTTTGACAACACACCATACAAGTTACATTGTTAGTCTCTATGAAGTATCCAGCTAGCCTCTAAGTCAGGCAATTAAATAGATCATAGTTGCATCAAAGTTGCATAAACATAACTATTGCTATGTTTTCTATTCAGATGGGCTATTAGTGAGGAAACCAACATATCTATTTTCTTGTTGGTAGAGCCAAATCTCCCTTGAACCATCTGACCACCAATGAAAAACTAGAAATGTCAAAGTAAAATTCAGAATATGGGATTTTTGAGTTATATTCTCAGCTCTGATACCATCTTATAATAAATTCTTATTTTATTATAAATTATAAATTCCTATAAATTTTATTTAAAAAATTACTATTTTACTGTAACATGGAAAAATGCAGTTAATGAGAGTGATATCATTTGTATGGGGAATGTCTGAGACAAGAGGGCTGAATGTACTGCAAAAAAGGTATCAGAATTAAAATACATGGGGAAGCCCATGTGTTCAAAAGTAACCTAATTACTAGCTAAACCTAAAGTGAAATTAACCCTAACTCCTGTTTTGATGTGATTAATATGCTTTATACTATTTTGCTTCTCTGAGTACTGAATTCAGCTAATATTTTACACAAGGAATATGCATCATAAGAGTATGAAGCAGCCATGACCTGACTTTGGCAGGCAGAAGAGCTTTATAGAATATATGCTTATTCTGTTTTTCAAAGACTTTCTAACTTGATAACTAAACACAAAAGACACTGGCTGACACAAATTGGGCTCTCCTGAAGCTGTTCCCCCAAGGTGTTCTAGGACACATACCACAGATGCCCTGCCTCCAGCCCTTCAGGGTCACACCTGCTGAAGCACAGTCTCTGGAGTAAGTAGAGAGCACACTACACAGTGCAACTTCACTCTTCTCAGCATTGCAGGTGTCATACATGCATTTCTAAAGGACAGGAAAGGACGTAGGCATTATTATGTCCAGCTCATAGAAGAAGCAGGGAAACATACAGCAATTCACAAGATAGCCAACAAATACATTTTTTAAAAGCATTATTACCAATGAAACTTAATATCTCCAAGAGAAAATGTATGCAAAAGAAATGCTATGCAAATCTGAGAAATTGCAAATCCATGACAGAAACTGTGGTGACATTACGTCTAACACTCATGAAGAAATGAAAAATGAGAAAGATAAGGGCACCTCTAGTTCATTAAAGAACACTAAGGAATGTCTATACCAGTCTCCCATGAGGATGTACACTCTAGGACATATCAAAATATGTCATCTCAAAATATACATAACTGAAAATATTGCACAGCGCTAGTGTGTAGATATGATACACAAGTGCCATCATCACTGTGCAATATTATATGACAGGTGCAACAGAAACACAGAGCACTGACTTTGCTTTTCAAAGAGTGAACAGTTTTCACTCTTTGAAACTTTGAAATCTTGAACTCATTTTTTTTATTTGTTTCTGGGTCATACAACAGATGTCAGTGGTGACAGTCACAGTTATTTCCAGGGCTGTAGCCAAAAAACTCAATCTTATCTTGCATAAACTCTCATTATGTTATTTTTCTAGTCAGCATCAGTGAATTTCTTTGAGAACAGGCATTACTGTGACCTATTTCACTCCTCTAGGCCAGGCGACCTTCATGGCAGATCCGTCTCTGGCCTAGATTAAACAACCCATTTAGACCAGTGCCTTACCTTGATGTACACAGAAGGGTCTACAACAGAATGGCAGGCAGCAAACACACTGCTTGTATTAGACAGAAGAGCACACCAATGCTGGGCAAATTTTTCTGAAGTGGGGAAAAATATTGTCCATAGTCACTTAAACCACACTACTGTTTGAATCAATATTCTTATCTGGTACCACATTGAACTAGAATGAACTGAAGCATTTAGATAGTGCTGGAGGGAAATACAGTCATTAACACATCAAGGTGATAAGCATAGTTTGACAGGTGAGCAGTCATCTTCCTAAAAGGAAGGTTTCACTTTCCAAGTGTTAACATTATTGCTGCAGCTGGATTTGCAAAACATCTACAAAACCTTCCCATTTTCATCATCTTTTATCAAACTTTCCTAATTCTTTACAATCAGGTAACTTCTTATAGTCAATCAATAACATCAAGCACATAATAATCAGGTAACTGCAGCTTTACTAGCATGTGACAATACCTAGGAGAGCACAGTCTGAACCCTATAAATATCCAAATCCAGCCAGAGTGATAAATCAGACAGGGCACCTATTAGGGTCAAATGCTTGCTTAAGTCAGTATTGTTGGTAACTTCTCCCTTTTGACTTCAGCTGTAGCAACCAGATTGGATAAAGAACTTGCCCAAATACTGACAACCAAGTATGCTCTACCTTAAACCTAAATCACTCTCATTGATGCCGTGTGTGCTTTTCAAGTCATCAATGAATAAGGTGTTGGCTCTCTTTCTCCAGCAGTGCTGTTTCTTGTTTTGAAACCAAAGCTGTAATCCTAAAGACCTGCAAAACCAATGCGTCCTCTCTAGTAATAGCCTCAGAGGCAGTGGGTTTGGATGTTTATGGTATTTCTAAAGCTTTTTTGATCATGTGAAAATTATTTAGCACTGATAAAGCAGGGATAAAAAGCCTGGTACCTTTATCCACACTGTTTGAACAAGGATCTTCAAAGCTGTCCTCAACATCAAAACAGCTGGCTCTAGTTTTCCATGAGTTACCAAAAGCAGAGGCTGAATCTTCCACAGCTCCAGTGGCTGTTCTGAAGTCATCAGTCTGGATGTTATTGAAATTGCCACAAAGACCTTGGCGGGGAAGAAAAGAAAAGAAGAAATCACTACATGCATGGAAAAAGGAATGGCTTCTAGATGAACACTCTTGGCTTTATAATGAATCTTGCCTGAGAGAAACCCATTTTCCTTCAGAGACCTCCTGATGTTCCCACAAATCAGACAGGACACTGTCTTTAGAGTGTAATTATTATTTTTCTTCATTACAGTAGCACTTAGTAATAGCACAGAGATTGGAAGCTGTTTGAACGTGCTTCAGTAAACACTAGCAGACAGAGAAGTATCTTCCCCCAAGGCTTAGAAGCAAAGGAAATAATAAGAGAAAAACAAAATGGGTCAGAAAGACAGGATGTAATGCCATTTCACAGATAGGAAATAGAAGCACAAAAAGCTTAAATGATGTAAACAGGAGATTGGTGGCAAACCCAAGTACATTGTCTGTATTTCACAAGTCTCTGATGAGGACCTATTTAAACAGATAGAGTCTAAAAGACCTGCACACACAAAACATCACAGGGATGATCTAATTTTCTTCAGCAAATTGAAGGATTTAGCCAATGCTGTGTTGCAGGAAAGCTACAGATCTAACCAGCAGTTGTAACATACCAAAGTCAATATAAAATCAAATATTTTGTCCACTTAAAGAGATCGATAAGCAGCTATACCTCAGTTTAAAAGAAAATGGAAAGAGAATGATGTGTCGTACCAGATGTACGATTCTGAAAAGAATGATCTACTGTTATGGAAAGCTGCATTACTGGTTTCATTTGCACTCGAATCTGTACTCCAGCTGAGCTCAAGATTTTGATGAAAAATGTAGATTGTCTGAAGATGGTGATGCCATCTAAAGAAGAAAGAAAAAAAGGAATGTATTTTTATGAAATTAAGTAAACAGGAATATCCATTTACCAATGCATCCAGTGTAACACAGGAATTCCCAGGGAGTCCCAGACCTAGCCTAGTATCCACCTAACAATGAGTAGGATCAGTTCTTTTCAGAGAAAGGAGCAGGAATCCCTCTGCAAACAGATGTAGGCTACTATGGGGAAGCTCTGAAAAGGGCATTTACCTTTGCTTACTGGCAGCTTCACAATGAAATTGTTCATGTAGATATTTCCACAGGAGCAGATTTTTATAGCCTGCAGGGAAAAGAAAAAAAGCCTGCAGTAGTGAATGCATAGGACATGACAGACAGCAACAACCTGACAAGCTTCATTAGGCATCAAGGAGCAGTGTCTTTGAAACTTGGTCACCTCTGTGGTCAATGTAACTCAGTGTCCAGACACCATAAAATAATGCGGAGAAAATCTCTAGGCCTTAACAAAAAATTAAAAACCCTCTCCATAACCAATAGCTTTGACTGAATGCTCTCACACACCTAAATAGGCGAGCTATCTTTTTGAGAACTGCATGTGAGGTGTCCTGTATAGGTTTGGATCCATCTCATTGGAAATGTAACATATGCAAAATGAGAGCTATCGGACTCAAACTCTCTCAGTAATCAATAAAGGGAGACAGGCCCCTGCAAAAGAACACCTCATAACTTAGGTGGGTCGCTTGACTTGTCCTTTGGAGATCCCCGTCTTCCTTTATTGACTATACAAGTAGGTTAGGATGTCAAATCTCCTAACAAGGTTAGGACTGCAACAGCTAATTTCCAGGTGTGTCAAATGGATCTGTGTAACTTTAGAAGTGTATAAACACCAGTCCTAACTAGCTTCCTCTGAATTTAATTTGAATCATGGCATAATCTTCAGCAGAAGCCTTTGGCCTTCATTTGGAGAATTCTGCTACTTCAGTCACTGCATTAGGAAAAACCTGAGAACTCAGAACTGTTGTAAAATAAAGGGTATCTTTTCTTTTACAAAACTCGATCTTTCAAAAGGAACAAATGAAAAAGTTTGAAGTCATGAAAAAGAGAAGGAAACTTGACTAGGATAATTTTTAGACATCTACCTCTAAAGAAAATGGAAAAGAATCAAAAAAAACTCGAAAGGAAATAAGTGTTACAGAACAAGCCCAACAAACACATGCACTGCATCATCTGCTGGTATTAATCTTCCCATCTCAGGACAGCAACAGACCAAAATGAGTCCACTGTGTTAGACAAATCACATATTTGAACCTGAGTAAAAGTGACCCATTATGTGTCAGTAATTAAAGCCAATTACTCACAGTTTTTCCTAGTGTGACTAATACATTCTTTAAGCAAGTCATTGTCTTTGATGTCCCACACTGAATGATCTCTCCAATCACCACAATTGTGTCATCTGTGTTCTGAAAAGACATGAAAAAAGGGATGTGCAGAGAATGTTACAGGATGGGAGCTAGAAGAGGAAAAAGTGTCACTGAAACGCTAAGACGGAATAAAGAAAGAATAGTGGTATTTGATCTCTAACTGCAAAAATTTCAATGCCAAAATCAATAATGTTCATTAACTTCCCTGTGCAGCCTGTTTCCTTGCTATCAGCCTGTGTGGATCTCATATTTGCAGACAGTCATATTCAATCTTTTTGCAGAAATTTTTGCTCATCAACTTCCTTTTGACAATTACACATAAAGAAAACTTCAGGAGAAATGCTTAAATCTACACTAACACATCCATTAAGAAAATCATGTCAATTAAAAAAACCCAACAAAGTTTTGCAGCTGAAGCTGCAAAACTTTGAAGCTAAGCATCAGCAATTGACATGCAATTCATATCAAATTCAAAAATGTTGGGGGGTTTAAGTATGTGTTGAAGTGTTTTGCTGGATCGATGTCATTTAATTAAATTAAGTCATATAAAGCTCCAGCACAGTTTAATGCCTTATGCTGCTCCAGAGATTTAGGAGTGAAATGGGAGTTTGCTCATACCTTAGCTAGGACATAATGACAGTTGCCATGAAAATTGAATCTCTTGTTATCAAATGTTGTTATATGGAATCCTCCATCTATGTGGCAACTTCCTGAACAGGGCAGAGAGATACAGCTCCAGTGGCCTCCTTTGCAAGTACTGTGCAAAACCCAAAAAACAGCAGTTAGAATAAACACAGCTTCAAGGGAGCAAAGGTGATACACCATTTGAATCTGCACAGATTTAGTCTTTTTACCTTGTCTTCTTATTAAAACCTGGTGGGAAGAAGACTTAAGGCCCTTAAAATGTGAAGTTTGAATGACTCTCAACGAGAGAGTGAAACGCACTGGGCTTTGAACAAACTCCCTCACAGAGACACTGAGGTGGTCAAGCAAGAAATGTTTTTTTCAGGGCCTCAATTTTTTATTTGACCTTTTAAGGAAAGAAAGAACTCCTTCCAACAGGTTCTTGCTACTGATGCAACTGTTCAGCCAATTGCTGATGCAACATTTCAGCAGCTAATTGTGGAGGACCTGAGATAATTAGCAGCTGTAATTCTTAACACCTGTGCACACAAGAGGAAAACAGTCCTGCCGCATAGGCTCATGCTCTGAGAGGAGCAAGTGAGGACGTGGCTAGATTGGAACCACCCAAAGCCCATTAAGTTACTCAAAATTGCAGGAAATATTAATCCAAAAGAATTTGCAGAACATCTAGCCTATCATGCATCACAGCACATTTCATTCCTCCCTGAAGTATATGTCAGGTCTATGGTCAAGGAATGATGCTGTGTCACAGGAGCTCAAATAACACATATGGCTGTTCATTCACCAGATGGGTATCAGAACAAGAAATAAAACTGTTTTGAGAATAATATACCTAAGGTTGTATCAATTTTCTCTAGTGCAGAGTGCAGAAGGGTTCAAACTACCAGGTTTTTTTCTAAATCAATCATTTTCAAGGATCATGACTTTTGAGATCCAGGCCTTTATACAGCCTTTGTAGATCCAGAGGTTGTTGGAAATGTCACTTATTAACATAGTCTGACTTCTTGTCTCGCTCTAGCAGCCAATATCTCTGAATTAATCAGCAAAGAGTCTCATTTTTCTGCGTTCTGAAACCTTGAGCTCAGTTTTCACAACCAGTTTCAAGTGAGGGTGGTAATAACTATGTGCGGTTGAGGACTACCTAAACTACTCTCAGTTTTTGTATACTGTTGAAATTCAGACCCAAGCTTTGCATTGTTATTTAAGATAAATGTAGGGAAAAGGTAAAAATAATGAGAAAAGTACAAAATGTGACTCATCAATGCTCAGAAATAAATACTTCTGCCTTGTTAGTTCAATCAGGACCATATCAGTACCAGTTTTGGCAGGGAGTGGAGTAAGTTCCTCCAGATGAGTAGACTTTGCCTTGAAACATACAGGGGCAGCTGTCTCTGGGGATGCATTTCTTGCCACCGAGGTCATCAAGGATAGTTCCTGTTCAGACACATTGACTAGTTAATATTCCTTTGGTGAGTCTGGGAAACACCATCAAGGAAGATTCGAGTAAGGAAAAAAACTCAGGAGTATTCAGTATTTCTTTGAACGAATGGGATACTTTTTAAGGAAAACACCCCAGATGTTAATGGATGGGAAATATTTTTTACTAGAGCTCAAATGAAGCAGTGAAGAACTCAAAGAATGTTTACTGTTGTGAAATTTTTCCTCTGTCACAGGATTACAAAGTGTCAGGTTGCAAGGATGTAAACCAGTTTCCATTCTTTTCTAATAGTGAATCTAACAGAAACCAGAACCTCATCTTAGACTCTGTTTCATGTACAAATTTACACATTCACATACAGGGAAATGGATTTATGTTATGTGTCACTTAAGCTAGATCAAGATCTAGTCTCACAGCAGGGAGGCACCTCACCAGACATCTTCATCTGCATTCTTACTGTCTAGAGTAAGAATTCTTACTTTCTACGTCTGCACAATTTTTTTTCTGTCTAGTCTTTAGAAATCTTTCCCTTTCCTCCTCCAGTGCCAGGATCTTCAGTCTTTAGAGATCTGGTTCTTCCAAGAAGAAAGTTCTTAAATTATGCTAGAAGAAACAATTTATTTGTTGTGTAAAATGCTAAAGAAAGGGAATAACCTCCTCTTTGTCCCCTGATGTGTGTGATCACTGGGAGAAGAGAACTGCCTTACCAGGAGGACAGAAACAGCCATCTGTACATGGGGCTTTACAAATCTTGCTCCTTTCTGGATCTGCACATGTGTCAGCACAGGAGTTTCCACACTCCATGTACTCCATGTTGTTTGGGCATTCCTGATCTGCAGGATCAAATGAAAATGGGGTCTGTTAACTCTTATAAGATCTCTCAAATCATTGTATCACTACCTGACTCCTTCTTCCTCCTTTCCTCCTTATCTTGTTTGCAAGACCTTCTGTCCAAAAAATGTTGGTTTGTTCAACCTCTAAAGGAACTTTTTATGGCCACTTTTACTTTACCTGTGGACAAAACAGTACTGCTGGGAAATACGAGCCATTTTACGTTATCTTACTAGCTCAAGGTTGGCTGATGTCATGATACAAGCAAAGAACACCAGATTCATTCATGGAGTCATAATAGTTTATTTTTGCCTGAGGCATTAGTCATTCTGGCATGAATTTTTTATCCCAGTCCACACCAGCAGTTTGGGTGAACTACCTGTAGCTTTCCCGCTGGATTTACAGTGATTTCCTGCTTGCTAGCTGGACTACTGAGTAAGAAAGCACAGGATAAGCGAAGTACGAACATATTATACTTCTCAGTAACAACTTCTGTCTAGTTGTCAGCATTTGAAACAAGACTATTTATGAGTTAACTGTGCATGGTAAAATTCAGAAAAAGAACTGGAAAAAACTTACTTGTAAGAAGGAGGAGGGCTTACATCAAGCTATAGTTCTAATTTAAGAGGCAAAATCAAATTGAATTTGTAGAAGCTTTTCCACTAACAATGTTTCTGCCAAAGTACTTCTCCAGATTGATTCACAGTAGTTAACAGAGCCCCTAGCTTTGCTCCACTGGAATCAGAATACTTGCACCTGAGAGAAATCTCCAGAACAGTAGTTACTTACGGCAGAGTTCTTTGGTTCTCCATTCCCCAGGGTCTCCCCTCCTCAGGACACAGTCTCGAGAGTACTGGTTTAAAGTGCTGCATATGCAGCTGGAAACCAGATCAGAGTGAGAAGAGTTAGCTGCACAGTGGCACATATCTTCAGCACAGGTCTCTATGTAGTCGTCAAATGCAACCACTTTGGGGCAGTTTCCAAAACGGGACATAAGTTTCTTGCATCTTTTTTTCTGAGAAAAAAAAAAAAAAAGGGAAAGAAAAACGATACTTGACGCTTGACTACCTTTCAGGTTTATGGATATACAAGATTTGATCACACAATTCCAGGTCCACAAGCTAATTCAAGTTGGAAGGTACCTCAGGAGATTATGCAGTTTAACTTTCTGTCATGAGGTCTTTTCTTGGACTGGAAGCTGTCATTCAATTGTGCATTCTCCCACTATCTATTTCTCTAACACTATGATAGGATATTCTTTCAACTATAAGATCAGCATTTTGCTCAAATTCACGTGTAAAGTCCTGAAAAATTCAGTTCAGTGCTTGCTCTGTAATTAGCACTTGTTTCAACACAGCTTCTCCAGCACTGTAGTTCAGGAGGAGTTGTACTTCTTGGTCACACATACTTACGTATACACTGCATCTATCGTCTTTCCTCCTAGGATGTCTTCCAGTGTGGTCATCTGGACTCACATCAGCACACTTCTGTGATGGATCCTCTACTTTGTGGAAGTTCCCAAACTGTCTCGGATGCATTTTATACCCTGCAAAATCCCCAGACGCATCTCAGTAACTGCCTGCAGTTCTTTAGATCAGTTAATGGGCTATAAAGATGCACTTAATTTTTGGGCTCTAAGGCAGTATGCACTTCACCAAATGCCCAAATTTAACCAGCATCCATATTATAGAGGATGAAAGCCTGATATAACTTCTATTGAGCTGGAGCCAGGAATATGGCACACTTGTATCAAGGCCTGCTGTCAGCTTGGGCATTTAAAATCACATGAAACTCTGGACTTTTCTATTGCATCTCATCATTTCCAACTACTTCCGTTTGTTAAAGGTGTATTTGATCTTACAGAGTTTTGTATTTGCATGTATAACAGTCATACATCTTAACTTGCCTTCTACTATCAGAACCTAATGTAAAGCCTTAGGTGCACGTTTTATAACATTCTCTATATTTTGTTTCCCCTCAGTGTTTAATAGACAGATTTCTGACCAGATCTATTCTCCTATACTTACTCAGTCCCCTAAATACTAATTATTTCCACTAAAGCATTGTTTTCAGGTGCTTTACCACTAATGTTTTTGGAAACAGAAGGTCTTTTAAAGCTCTGAGCTCTTGGAGCCATGTGATTTTCCAAGGATCTCAACTGACACTAACAAACATAAAGAACAAAGTTTCAAGAAGAGCTACTTCATGCAGATATGGGATTTTTCTTCCTGATAAGAGGAAACAGTCTGTAGGTAATGAGAAATTTTGGTCCCTTACATGCAGGGGATTTTAGCCTGGACAAGTATACTGAATTCTGCCTGCTCATCCCAGAGAGAAGGATGTATTTGGAGCAGAAAGGAAAGATGTGGGGGGACCAAGTGGTCCCCAGGCATGGGAACCTGATTTGTGTGGAACAAGATGCATACAAGAAGAGTTTGATTTTCTTAGAGCAATGCTTCTCAGTAGAAAACTGTTTCTTCAGAAAAATCTGAGCCATCTTTAGTTTTACGTATTGCACTTGTGAAGTATAGGGCATAGTCATGATTAAAACGTGTCCAGTACTTAACACAAAATATGAAAATGACCCCCAAATGTATTACTACAAATGGTATTTTAAATCAAATCTCAGGATTCTTTCTGAACGGGTGAGGTAGGTGACAATATTCTTCTGGTGACCTAAGAAGCCCAGGTATTACATTGAGGGATGTTGTTATTACCTTGGCTTCAGTCCTTCAGTTAATATCTGAAGATGCAGGTTTCTCTTCACTTGGTGCAGGACTGTAGCCTCAGCTATTTGTAATATCTGAAGGTGTCAGTGGATGGCACCACAGTTTCTTCCAAGATGCTCAGTGAAATCTCTGTGATTTCTCTGATGCTTTCATCTCATTATAGAGACAAAAATAATCACATGTAGAATTATTAAAATGAGAGAACAGAAATGCACTTGTGCATTTCCTTGAAGTATGTTATTATCAGTGGTAAACCTGGCAAGGTTGCTGCATGACCTCGAAGCAATTAATTTGGGTCAAAGAGGTTTGAGACTCTTGCAAGTTTGAAAACAGCAGAGAAGCCCAAATCATCCCAGAACCTCTTAAAATACACCTCCTGTTTATGGAAATGTTCATGTGCCTGTCAGGAAATCCGAAACCCTGCTAAATATACAGACATCAAGTTTCATGTCATGGATTAAGAAGTCTGTTCCGCGTGGAATATGCTGTATTCATGACCTACCATCCAAAATCAAATCATTCTTCTCACTGCCATCATAGTTCCCACATAGACCACATATTTTCTCTTTATATGTTTCTTCCAGGTCCAGCTACAAAAGAAGAAATACAGAGCTTAAAGGCTTTTCCCCATATCAGCAGCACGTTTCGAAGCTGTTCATGCAGAAATGCTCATTCCCAATTTGTACCAGTCTCCTTTTCTTTTACAACCCTGTCATAAAACTTACCTGTAGACAGGTTGAATTCAAGATACGGAAGATAATTCTCTAGTAATTGTCATTCCTACCTACTAAAGAGCCAAGTGAAGCATGCTGAATACGGGAGTAATCCTTGGACCAATGTCTCCCAGTATAGAGACACTGGTATATAGACATTTTGTACCTCTTGCATGGTACCACAGCTCCTCTCCAGGCAGGTCAGATAACTGTGCTCTAATGCTGGATGCTCCAAAGAGGCAGCCTCTTGTTAGCCTTTAGCCATATCTAAGGGTTTTTCCAGTCCATATGGTAAATGAAAACCTTTTTAGCACTTCTAGGAATGGGTCTGTCCAGCATTACTTGTTTTGCCCATACTTAGTGAAAATAAAGATCCAGGTTAGCACACTGTTGCCTCGCTAGACAAAACTACAGCACCTAATCGCTCTGACATACTTGGAGGATAGTACTGGCATCACTCAGATCCACACAAAAAAGGCGGGGCTTTTCCTACAAGTGTGTCACCCTAAAATTGTGTCCAGTCTGCAGTTGTGTACAGGTACTGCACTTAATACTTTAGGTATTAATTATTACAGGGGAAGGGGGAAGCAAATACTTCAATAAATCAAAATTTCAGTATCACTTGATTGCTTCCTGATATTTTTTCTCTCTATTCACCTTTTACCCTCTCTCTGTCTCTGAACTGCAAAACATGACACTCAACTTCCACTTAGTTAATCTCAGTCCTGATTGTGAAGGATAAGTGTTCACACACTAAAAGTGTAAAGACAGTGTTGAAGAAGAGGATATTACAGGGTAGGTCTTTAGAGGGGAATTCCCTCATGGCATGGCTTTGAAATGACAGAGGCCAAGGTCTGAACAAGGTCACACAGATTAGTTTCCCATGCAAGATGTGCATGAGACAGAGGGTAATTAGCAAATCAGAGCTGGAGGGACTAGCTGTGTTGCTGCCAGTGCCCCATGGAGCAAGGAAGTAACCACAGATGTGTTACATCCAGGGTTAGCAGTCACAACTTTTGTCGCATAAAATCAGCTGGAAATGTCTAGGGGTTGTAACTCCATAAACTCCATGACCCTGCCCCATAAAACTATTCCCTAGTTTGGTATTTCCCTATCAGCTTATGGATACAGTGACACCTCCCTCCCACACTTTCTTTTGTCAACACAGTGCCTGCATCCAGCTCTGCTTTTCATCATTGATGAGTTTCACCAGGAGAAAAACAACTAACTGGCTGTTCATACTAGGAGAGTGTCAGCCCAGTTCCACTTGAGCGTCAGGCCCAGCTTGGAAGTGACTTGGAAGTAAGTACAGGTGTCCTCAATCAGGATGCTCTTCAAGCTGAAGGGCATGGGGATCCTGGAAATTGGAGGGAACAAAACAGATTGCATTAAAAAAAAAAAACAACCCAAAACCAAAAACAAGACTGATGTAATCCTCACAGAGATATAGGAAGAAAACCTAGATTCAAAAGGCACTAAAGATTATGTGGGAACACTCTTTTCAAAGTCGGCCTTCATCCACCCCAATGCACTGAATTCAGGTGTGATCACGTTGTCCACTGTGGCCTTTTACCCACCTTAATCCACAACACAATGTATTTTGGTCATTTGTTGATACTACATTACCCACTCAACTGATACTAAAGGAGCTCTGATTGTTTACATATCCCAGGACCTAACCCAAAAGTTTATAAGGAACAAGAAGACAATATTGAGAAAATGCCCTCCACATGAGGACACTGCAGATCATCATCATCCCTCCAGGATTTCCTTGACATTTGGGATTCACAGAGATGAGAAAAGAGCTCTGTTCTGTTACTCACCTGCAGATGTGACTCAGACCTACATTAGTTTTCCCTCTTATCAAGACAATTACCATATATTTTCCCACAGTCTAAAAAACTTAGAAATTCAGAAAACAGCTAAAATGTAGGAGATTTCTTTTCCCTTTGATTTAGAAGACACATATGGGCTTTGGTACTATAATTACAACTAGTGACGGATGCTATTCTATATTTGGTTGTTTCTAGAAGGCTGTCAAGAGAAGACAGCCCATATGCTTGCAATTTTCTCTCCAACAAGATTGTGAGGGGTTTTCCCAGAGTCAAAGATTGCCTTGGCCCTTCATAATTATATGCTAGGAGCAGAAATCTGTGCCTCTCATGAGGACTGCCCTTAAAATTGTGCCCAGCTTTCAGCTATTGTTGCATATGATTTTTTACTTATGGAGTATTTTTATCCTTCTGTTTGTAGTTTACTTTCTCGTTCATTTTGAATTAAAATTAAAGGTGTGGATTTGGACTTCTGAAAATCCTCTCTTTTGCATAGGAGCATTCCAGAGCAAGTTCTGATCTGCAAAGCAGTGCAATTTTCTAGACTGATCTATCTGGAAACAGAAATTTTTCCTAAAAGAACCATCTGTTCCTGAATAGCAACACACAAGAGTAGAGTTAGTACCACAGAAATCATGTTTTGAGAAAAAAAAACCACAAAGCTTCTACAAAATATTAACTTTCTATAAATAAGTTGTTGGGGTTTACATACTTCCCTCCATCCCTGCCTCCCAAATCAAAGTGATATTTAGAAAACCTACACTTTCTGTTTTTAGAACATATACATTGCCTTTTGCTTAACTTGTTGGTGTTGATCCCTGAGAGATGTAGTTTAAGAGGGAGGCTTCTTGCCTCCTCCACCACTGTGGGGTGGATTCTTCACAATACCTTATTCAAAGAGCTGTGAACTTGCCGTGCACAACCATTTGCACCTCTGCAGAACAGGACCACTTTCTAGACAGGCCACCTGTTGCTAACACATAGCAATAAAAATGCAGCACAAGAAAACAACAGTACAGTCTTTACTCACTTGTTCCCGTTCACAGTGATGCCTGTCTCCTTCACCTCCAAGATCACTCCATCAATGGTGACAGTGAAGTAGATCAGGAAGCTGTTCTTGTCGCTGCGTCTGATCTGAATGTTGAAGTCCTGGTAGCTGTCATTGCAGTGTGAAGCGAAGACATATGTGCAGGTTCCAGGAAAAGTAAACTTAACATGGTCGAATGTATGAAAGTGGAAATTGCCCCAGGTGGCACATTCACTCCTACCAACAGTAGAGACCTGGACTAAAGAAAGAGACATAGGAGGAGAGCTTAGAAATTCACCCCACCTGAGGTGCTTTGCCCTTTTTCTGTTGAAAAACATTAAAGGAGGGATTTTTCAAAGGCAAAAAATAATAACTTCTGGAAGTTATTATATATACATAGCTTGTGGGAAGGAGTTTCATCTCCTGATCTTTTGAAGTCGATGACAGAGATACCCCCAATGTAAGCAGATTAGCCCTGGCTCCTTTAGGTTAATAGTGAAGCAGAAGAGGTTCAGATTCCCTACCTTACATATCTGCCTAACGAGATTCTCAAAACTGGGTGCATCTCTCCATTGTCTATAAAGATTGTGTCTATATTTGCACTGTAGACACATCCAAAGTCTTGTATTGAGTCCCTTACAGGAGATGTCATAGGTGGCATGACTACAGCAAAACAGCAGCCACTGATCTTGTGGCTGAGGCTGCTACCACCTTCAGCAATCAGCTCAGAGCTACATTCTTCTTTCTTCTCAACCAAAACTCATGTTTTGGACCTCTAAGTTGTACCTCTCTCAAATGTATAGATATGTACCCCAAGTGCACATAAGATATCACTTCAGAAAGTAGTTTTCATACTACTGAGCTTCACAAAGACAACATGAATTATCCTGAATTAAATCATATATGCTTGCTACAAAATGCTTTTAGCATTTCTTCTAGGCTCATCTGAAAGAATGACAAATGAAAATGGGCAAATTTCTTTGTGTTGTTAAGGTCGTTTAGGAAAAAGCTTGTTTAGGAATATCAACATAGCAACATCCATCACAGATCAAACAGAAAACTAATGTAATAAAAAATTAATGCACTCAGTGAACTCTAAAATATTATTGAATATTCCTGCCTCAGAATAATCGGGGAAAACTGGAAAATTCAGATCTTAATGCTAGAAATGTGCAACACAAACTCAAGTGCCATGAAGTCCTTACAGAAACAGTCCCTTTTTAAGGGGACTGTTATTTGCCATAGATTGTTAAGCACTAAAGTGGAGTAAGGCAATTTAGCACTTTTCCACATAATAATGAGGGCAAATGAGAAAATTTGGCTATTCTTGGAAGTGGAATTTCTGGAATTACTAAGACAGCAATAATTGTTACATCAATTGTTTGTGTATTAAGCAGGTGGGAAAAGTGTAAGGCATTCAAAATCAAACCAGGAGGGAAGACTGCAGCAGACCACAAAAAATGTGATTATTCCTAATGCAAAATTTCTTACTGGTCAACCAAACCTAGCTGGCATTATGATACATACTCCTTCTATAAAGAATATAAAACTCCTTTTTTTTTTTTTTTCCGTGATGCAACCTGCATCCAGAGGGTCTCCTCTTAAAGATTAGTCACGTAGGACATAAAACAGTCCATACACTACATGGAAGTAAAAAAGTAAAATATGAAATCGTTAACAATAAGGATGAAAATGTACAATGTTAAACAGTGTCTGGCATGTCTACAGCTCTTACATGAACATGTTACACATTTTAATTTGTCAACTCTATTTTTCACCTATGGAGAGCAATATGAGAGTAAGTAGTCTGAGAATTAGGTTTTTTCTTACCTATCTGAACAGGTTCTTTGCCCTTGCAACAACTCCAAATTAGGCATAAGATCCAAAATGATCCCTCTTTTTTTATTTCCATCTTGCCATGGAGCAGTAACTTGAAAATCCTTTCAGGGAAGTGTTTTTTCTTGGCTTATAGGCAGATTTTTATAGTCCAGATGTTTGGCATGAGAACAAAACATTGATGGCAGGGTCCCTGAAAGGTGGAGCTTCATTAAATTTTCTTTCAGTAGTTCATATTAGCACCCAGCAACCTCCTGTCTTTCAGGAAAGATAGGTATCCAGTTCTCTCTTGCCTTGTGGGGAAAGAGATCTGTCCTTTTCTAATTTCCATTTTTTAATATGGGTCCCCCCACCTTCCTCCTACAGTGTTGTTATTTCTTTGGCAACAATAGTTTTTCTTTTTCAGAACATCTAAGTTAAAAGCAATCACTGCCCTTTCAGAGCTTTGCTCTGGCTTGCACATCAGCACAGTCCTCCCACTCAAGAAAACTTTGTTACCTCTGCTAACTTAATGGTGACTTCTAAATGTTAGAGCAAAAAGTATTGTAAGGTCAAGCATAATGTATGGTTTATCTAGAGTAAAATCTTTTGGCAGGAGGGCATTGTCCTATAAGAAGTGCATCCAAAATATCTTACAAAAAAGGCCAGAGACTTCTTACTGCTTCAACAGACCAGGAACAGCATTAGGCCACAAAGTGCAAAATTCTCACATATACTGCACAAATGGGATGTAAACACATCAGTCAGTCATGGGAAGGTAATTTATTCTTTATGCACACAGAGGTGGTGCTTTCTCCAAACATCATAAAGCAGCAGTACCCAAGTCCCATCAAAATGTAGAACACAATTCAGTCCTTCACCTCCTAAATTATGATGCTGCTAAAGCGTCCCTTGGTTCTGTCAAAGTACTTTAATACCCTATCACATACCCATAAAAAATCCAGCAGACTCAGTCATGAGCTCTACAGTCTGTAGGACATCCTGTTACAGACGTTTGATACCAGTAATTTTAGAGTCTCTTCTAAGGATTTACTTGCTTAGTTGACACAAGCTTACCTAGCATTTCTTCACCTCATCCATGTCCTGGGGGGACTGCTCCTGGCAGAGAGGAAGCCTCTCACCTAGTCCCAGCAAATCAAACACAGATAACACACTTCCAGCTGTTCCATGCCCCTTTGGGAATATACTAATGCCAGAGTGATTACCAGTAGTAAGTGGGCACAAATACAGTTGAAGGTGGACATAGGTCTCACCCTGGTTGCAAGGCCTCAGGTTGAGCTTGTGCATGTACCCCCTGGGAAATATGCATGTCCTTTTATCTGGTTGGCAGAAAGTATGCTGGTCCTTGAGAACCGTGTCTTCCTCGCTGCCTTACCAAGCTTTCTGCTGTTGACACAGCTGAGTGAACCAAAACTGGCCTACGGCTTCTTTCAGCTGCTGCCCCTGCACAGTTGTGAAGCGGCTTAAAGAACTGCAGGTGCAAATATCTGCCAGATGAAGATTTGCTGCTGCTGTTGCTCTAAAGAAAATTCAGCAGCAGCGGGCGAGAGCATTGTGCAGTACATGAAACATGAGTTCATGTTACCCCTTTGCTGCTGTCCGTGTCCCATTAATTCCATTGTCAGTCGCATTTGAGGCAGGGCGCTACTGGAAGGCAAAGTCTGTTCCTGAAGCCCTGCCATTTTGGCTGGAATACAGAACCAACAGACTTTACGGCACTGGTGATGGAAATAATGGAGTGCTGCTGCTTTTCCTTTTCATCACAACACATCTTCCCTGCTTATCACCATCCAAACAGGTACAAAGTAAACCAGGATAATATCCAATAGATAAACCTAACCATGAGAATACGACACTGTAGGTATGAAGATGGTCTGAAATAGAATACAGTGCAACAGTAACAAATTCAGCAGATTCTCATGGTAACTTTCAAGTTGAGTTCCTGTTCATGCCACAGAACAGGGCGAATGGCACGTGTGTGGAAGGGCAGTGAAGCCCAGGAGGAAAAGCACATAGGTCAATAAATCACAGACACAGACTAAGAGAGCTTGATTGAGGATAAAGATGGAAAGCCGAAAGCTAATAATTTTCCAAAATCAAAGCTAGTGTTAAAATCCAAATGTAGAACTCTGCTGAGATAACGTCCATAATTTTTTAATCATGGTACTCTTCTTTCCCCAATCCCACGCAGGCAATCAAGGCACCTATTTCATTCATTTTGGTATGAGAGCAGAAAGAAGAATCAGATTCTAGGAGTATGATTCCTGACTAAAAAAAAATCCCTTTATTCCCACTGAGCAGCACAAAAGCAGCAGGAACCACATATTAACTACTTGCCAAAGATACCCTTCAGGTTGGAGTTGTCCTTTGATGAAAAATACATAGTGAGGTTGACCACTGCAACTCCCAGCCCTTTGTCTTCTGTGTATGGGGTGGTTCAAAAGACATGATTTCCCCCTGTAAGCCCCACTTAGCACTTAGGGGCATGGGAAGAGTATGAAAAGCACATGTTAAAACTGTGTTCAAGGAACAGAAAGAATAAAACAAATAACTCATTGAACCAACATCTACTTATGCTCTACTCAGCAGAGAAAGTAGTATCAGTCATCTGGAATCCTCCTCTAAGAAAAGCAAGAGCACAACTCTTGCTACTCAAAGAAACAGGACACTCAGTCCTCTTCCTTTGTACCTAGATATTTTCTTACCTCTGCTTGTCTGCTCTGTCATTTTTGCCATTCCTTTGCCATTTGTTGGGGAGCAGAGTTTCTGTCAGTGACTAACCAGACCTGCTGCTTCTGGCTTCTCCACAGAAACTGCAGGCTACACTCCTTAGAAATCACTGGATGCTTCACTCCCCTGAAATGATTTCAGGGCTACTGACAGGGGAAGGATATTTGCATTCAAATGAAGTTTTTATACTCAAGCGTGGCAACACTGAGGTTTTCAGAAAAAACATATGGAAGCCTTCAGAAGGAAATTCAGACTGACAGGGAGCTTATAGACTATGTTGATCACTTACCACTGAATCATTGCTATTGCTCACATGCAAGATTCAACTATTCCCCCTGCAGTGACATACTGGGATTAATAACTCTTCCTTCATTGGACTCTGTGGCATAAGAGGCCTTCCCTCTTCTGTTGCTGTATTACCAAAAAGAACAATTCCTCTTGGCCCCTTAACCGTCCATTTCATGGATCATTTGCCACTAAAGGGTACGTGATTTTAGTAAATACCATAGGTAAATATTAACTCAGCTTCTTTATCACCACTGACTCACTGAAGATAAACCGTCATGAAGCTAATGCAATACACCAGTGACTCATATCTCGTTTTTTGCTACAAGCTTGGTAAAGAGGCACTCAAATAAGGGGCATCTGGTGAATTTATATCCAGCTACTGTACTGAAGTCTGGCAGTTGCATTTGTATCATATTCTTCTGTCAAAAGGTGATTCAATACATACTGTAAACCATTAAGGCCATCCTGGGTCAGTCCAAACCCTGGTGGGGTTCAGCTTGGAAATCCTCTAATATTCCACTTCACGTCAGGCAAGCTGGTACCACTTCTTAAAATGAGTATCCACTATAAAATGGTGTTTTACAAGCATTGCCTAAAAATAACTCTAAAGAAATGATGCATGCTTCACTAACAAGGTAATGTTAGTCAGGAAAACAATTCATTTGGATTTAGTGTCAAGCCTTCTTGTGGCAATAATCCACATGACAAAAAAAAGTCTGAAGTGAATTTGGCAAAACATTCTACATAACTGATAGTTATGACAACCATTTGTGCATTCTAAATTGCCAGTATAATTCAAGAAGAACATGGATTATATTTTTATCCTTTTTATGATATAATAGAATTTACAAAATTTACATTAAAGATTTATTTGATCCATCAGATTTGCATCTACCGCTCAGTTTGAAACAGCTGTCAGTATGTATAAGGTGATCTGCAGCAGGCAGTGGAAAAGGAGGGAATGGATCTCTGTCATTAATTGTCCATTAAAATATATGAAGAATGCCTTCAGTATTTTAATTTTGATAGGAGATGGTTGGATGTTTTCTTACATTTTGCCTTAGAACAAACATAAAGCTCCTTAACCTCTCATCTTGTCATGGGGCTCCTTGACTGTTCATTAAATAATCGGGGACATTAGTTATTCCTGTTTGCAAGGAAAGAGTTCAGCTGCTCTTTGGTGGTTTTTTGTTTTGTTTTGTTTTGTTTTTTTTTTTTTTTTTAGAAGATGTAGATCTTTCAAAATCCACGTACAAGGAGTAATGACACGGCTGATTGGTGTTCATGCACACAGGTCTCTTTGACCTATTGGCACTTCCTCACATAAGAAAGACTCCCTGCATAGAAAGCCATCTCATCAGGAGGTTGGGTCCTTGAGATTTTCTACTTGAAAGATTTTTCTTTAAGCAACCTTCCTGGTGAAAAGCATGCAGCACATGTTTTTCACCTGGTGAAAAGCAGAACAAAGGGAACCCAGGCCCCTTGTGGGGAAGGACGTGAACTTTCTGCTATAATAATTAGATCTTCATGGGGTTTAGGCTAGAGCAGATTCCACCTCTTTTTAAAAAAGCAATTTCTTATTTCACGAGTGCCACGATAATTCAGAAGAAGCCACTGCATACTTAATACAGAGGTCTCTATAACCCTGAAATTACACGAAATTACACAGCCAGTAACCATGTTCACCATGACTGAAAGTTACTGCAAACCAAAAGAAAGGCTGAGAGATGGGTCAGAGAACAAGCTGAGATGGGAAGCTAAGCAACCTTGGCCTGTTTTTTTTCCTAAACTGGACTTACACTATGTCCCTATTAAGGACCCAATCTAAAACTCTGTCAGAGCATTCCTACTGGACTCACAAGACTGTGATCATTCCAGCATAAACTGTAATATTTTGCAGTAGGCAGCTAATTTTTCTATGTCATCCAAGTTTCAGAGCTTGCCCTGCCTTGAATGCTGTAGCCACCAAAAACCGAAGTATTTTTGTAGGTGGCTGAATACCAATTTTAATTTAAAGCCAAGCATCTACCCAGAAAGTGGAAAACCAAGGGAAATCGGGACACAGTCTTTCCTTAGGCCTCTGCTTAGCATATCGGGAAGGCAGAAATAGGCCACCCAGGGACTAGCTGCCCTTAATATGCTATGTTTCACTCAGACTCCCTTAAGGAGAAGAATGACCATACATCTCCCAGAGATCCTGAAAACAAAGGGCAAGAAGTGCTCAGCTACACTCGTCCAAAGGGACAGGCTATTGAAATTTAACTGCTGTGTCAGGTCACAGGCACTGTGTAAAGCCACATTCCTTGATCACTGTTGCTGTTGCCTTTTGTTACTGCTAAAAAGAGAAAGCTGCACGAAGCACAGGTGCTCCTTCTCAACCTCAGCTCTGCCATACCATAACCCTACTTGATTTCTGTCAAATAGGGTAGCTGTATGTATGTTGTTTTGCTTAGTATCTGAGGGTATCTTCTCCAACTTGCTTCCCACATACATGCTAATCTTTCAAGATTTGAAAACCTGTTACGCTTCTGTTATCATTATGTCAGCCTTATGCCTTGGTATAGTCAGGAAGAAACTTCTTCTGGGTGTGGAGATTAGCATTTGTGTGACTAACCAAATTAGGCTCTCATGACTAGCTTTTCTGTTTAAACTTCAAGGCAAATGACAAGGTTTTCACCATTCAAATATATCATATAATATGATCAGGAACAAACTTCCAGAATGATCTTTTCAAGCTACTCTGCTGAAAAAGAACTTACAGGATTAGTGATGGGAATCTGGCTTATGTAGCCTGGTTGGACCTGATTGGACCTTAGTCTAGGAGGCTGGCAGTTAAGAATACAGTTCTTTGTGGTAGCCTGAAAAGACTGAATTAATTTAGGAAATTTGGCCCTGGAAGAGGGTTGCTTTACTTGAAGAACTTGTTCTGCCTTAAAATATCCCCTGCTCCTCAAAGCTTCTGCTGGGAGATGAAATTTCAGAAATTGTTTATCAATGTTACAGTTATTTGAACGTATTTCGGTTTTTGTCAGTCCTAAAACTCGTAAGAATTTTCTTTCCTATGATCTCATAGCTTGCAAGTCTATTTCTGTCTTTTTCCCAGTATCTGAGTTTGCTTTTCTAAACAAAAGCAAACAGTGTATAACAAGCACAGTAACTGCATGATTATTTACTTAGGGCTTTGCCTTTTGCTGAAGTCCTTTCATTGGGGCTTATGTGCAGAGTTGTATGTGCATAGTTCAGTGAAGTGTGGTTTAGCAAAGTACAGTCAAACAGTAAACATACTAAAAATTTTATCTTACCCTCCCTCTCCTGCAGCACGAAATAATAAGATTATATTACATAGTTATATCAGTAAGCAAGGTAGTTCTTAGATCAGAAACCTCTACCTTGTATTATTTTGGGGAGAGTTCCTTTTGGTTTGCATGTGGCTTTTTCCCCTGCTTCTGAATTCCATCTGCCTTACCTCAGATAACAGCAGTGATTTTCCATATTGCTAACAAGCACTTTCTGTCCCTGGTGTTCTCAAAACACTTGTCCAGTAATGGTTCATAAAACAACCATGCTCACTTTATCAGCAAATCTTCTGAGAACTCCTTTTTAACTCCAGATGAAAATTATCACTGTATTGCTGTAGATCCATGCAAAAAATGTTTAGTTCCTAGCACATCCCCAGGTAACTACAAAGAAATTGTTTGAGATTCAAACTATCCTGCAGAAGAAGACTAAAACCCATGTGTTTCACAGATAGGGTGCATTCCACAATTGCCTTGCTTCGAGGGAAGCATGCGACCTGCTGTGAGGCTCAGGGTGTGTCTAAGGGAATACTTGTGTGTGTTTCCCACCCCCAACTCCGAGTGGTCCACAACGTAATAGGTCAAGGATCTCCTTTGTCAGAGTGGTCAAGTGTGTTGTGAGCTGCACTGGAGGCCCTCAGCTGCAGTGCTCTTTACTCATGTGGCAGCAGCATCCTCCTGGAGCTGCAGCTAACCCACTTCGGTTTGCTCCAGCATTTGGCAGTGGTCTCCCACAGCTAACTCAGTGCTGTGGGGAGCTCTCTATAAGACTGCAGCTGCCTGGAAAAGATCTTGAGCTTCTAACTGCCTTGGAGAAGCCTGCCCCTGAGGCAAGAACTCAAAGGCACAACCAGGACAACCAGGGCAATAAGCATGCTACAGGTAAATTCCAGCTCCAGCCTGTAATGGGGAATTTCAGCTCGCCCATGTCTGTCCTTTCCTCCCTTCAGGAAAGCAGCAATAAGGCCACAGTTTGTTTTGTTTTGTTTTGTTCTGTTTTGTTTACCAGAATGTCAAAGCAGTTTCAAGTACTTCTTTGAGGCCCTCAGGGACATGTTCAAACCTCATATTTAGAGGAACTCTGCTTATCTTGTGCTTAGTGACAACAAGACAAAGTGAGGCCAAACCAAGCAGCTCTTGGAGAGTAAGAGCTGGGACCTTGTTTTTTGGTGCCTTTAAAGGCTATGTGGCTGGAAGTCCCACTTGCCTCCTGAGAAGTCTTCCTCATTTTTCAAGGCAAAACTAAAAGTGCTAAGTACCGGGAGATGAAGAATAAGAAACAAACCAGAAAGAAATCCTTTGGCAGCAATGGAAGTGGGAGGCTAGACAGAAAGTCTAAGAGGATATGAACACAGGACTCAGGCATGGAGACATGACATGAAGCTCTTGCTACTTCTCCCTTTTTGCTAGACTCCAGAAGAGAAGGAAATTCTAGCGAATGGAGTAATTTTTTGAGGACAGAGAGAGTCAAGCCCATTCTCTTCCAGCTCTGATGCTTTTTATGATGCTGCCAGGTTCTCTTGCAGTAGGTCCTGCCTAGGAGACAATAGGATCAGAAGGTCCCATGATTTCCTCTGAATCCCTAAAGGGACAGGGGGCAATGAGAGAGATTTCTTCAGTTTGTCCCCAAGGTTTTTCAGAAGAATCTCTGCTTGTGACCTGCAGACCCAACAGCTCTTGTTTGAGAAACAAATTCTTCATGGGAACAGGTAGTACAGGTCTCCATTTACTTCCAAGACGGTTGTGGAGGGGACCAAAAGTGCTGCTCGCTGTCACTACTACTCTTTGTAGGGATACACAGTTAAGGCTTCTTTGCTTTTTTTCTCTCCCAAGGATTCTCTGTGTATTTCTCCATTGGAAAAAGTTTCATCTATTCATCCAGTTCCACTGGAAATGCAGGTGCAAACTGAACCACAAAGTTCTAAGGTGACTAAGAGTACAGAAAGGGGTGGAGGTTTGACATGTACAGTTTGACCTGGAACTGCCAAGCCCTTGTAAGAATTCTCTGACACCATCTGCTTGGGAACCAGCTTATGGGCAGCACGGACCCGGCACCAAAACTGGAAGGGCAGCAATATGGAGCACTGTAAGTGACACCACCCTGTGCATGCATGTAAATGCCTTTCAGAATACTTTTTTTTCAGTGCTTACTGAGAGCACACAAGTGTCTGTGGGAAAACAGCAGCATTCCTTCTTCTCAGAGACAAACACTCTACTTGAGGAAATGGAAACAACCTTTTGAGGCAGCTTGCTTTTTTGGTCCCAAGTAACTTTATATTCTTAGCCATAGACTGCCCTGCAGTGGTGAAGTCAAAATCTGCAGCCTTACTGACACACAGAATCTTTAAACTTCCTTATTAAGAAGTTCACCCATCACTAGAAGAGCCAGAAGGAGCCCATGCAAACTACAGAACTAATGAAAAATGAATGCAGCAAGGTATATTTTAGATCGGTGTAAATATAGTGTGCAGCAAAATGCCACTACTGACTAGTAATATTTTATCTCTTTCATAGGGAACAAGGCAGATTTGATCACACCTTGCATCTGTTTGTCTCTGGAAGTTACCTTCTGACTTCAGCCAAATTTAACTGCAAAAATGAAAATCTCAAAGACCGCTAAATCTCAACAGATTTTGAGAAAAGCAGTTTTTGCAAAAGACTAGATGAAAAGTATGGCTGTAGTGTCAGCACAGAAATTGTCAGACAACAAAGAATCCACAGAGGAGAATGACCTTGTAAGTGTCCCAGGAGGTAAATATCAGTCACATCTCACAATGAACATAGAAATAAAAACCCTTAGAAACCCATACGGAAGCCGAAACCAGGCTTCATTATCTGCTTTGTAAACTGACGAAACTTCCTTAGATCAGCTACCTCTCAAACTCCAAATAAATTAGCTCTCCAATCATAGTATTGGAAAGCTGGAAAACATCTGGAGTTTCATTTCCTGCGCATTCCTACCAGTGTCTGCATCCTAAGCTGCAGCACATTTGATAGGCTAGTAGTAGCACAAAATAGTGCCACTGATTCTTTGGGTAGCAAAGATGCTACTATTGAGGTTGGCTGTTGCTCAGACTCTCAGAAGGGTAAAACACAATCACGTGTTCATTAACAGAGACAAAATAACACCAAAAGCCTTTTTTTTTCCGCATACAACAGGTGTTGTTTACCCTCATTGTACTTCAGATGATTCAAGAGATGAAAATTTTCTGGCTAACCTGCTTCAGCTCCCCTTACAGTAAGATCAGATAAACAGCACTTTTGAATGCAATTCAGCTAACCTCGTTTGGATGTGTTCTTTGTTGTGAAAAAAAATGAATGCCAAAAATGGCTATTGCTCTCCATTTGCTGTAGAGGAAGCCTAGGATTACAAGCTTAGAGATGGGCATCTCTTTGTAAAGGTTGGAATCTGGAGAGCTCTTACTATAGTACTAACTGTACATTCTGAAAGCACTGTGAATGAACATATGTGAACATGACATAGCTGAGGGTCTTTTTTAGTCACTTTTTTAGTGACAATACATAACTGTGATGACCTGAGACAGTTCTAACATACACAGCCCTGCTCAAATAAGATCTGGTGCTAAATTAGAAGTTTGTCCAAGTAATCTGAATCACTTCATGACAATTATTCATCTTTCGCTTTGTTCTGGCAGACAGAATTAATTTCTCTTCCATCTTAAACATTGATATTTCAGTTTTTAGGGAGCCAGAAATAGATCCCCCAAAAATTTAGAATAGATATCACTCAAGCTCCATTAACTTTTCTTCTCTTTTTAAACTCAGACTAATTAAGACAGTACATAAATAACTACAAAGCCATGCTTTTTGAAACGTGCTTTTAATCATTCAGAGAAAATAAGCAGATTGTAAAAGGACCCAAAAGGCTGTGCACTTGGAAGAATACAAATTCGTGTTCTTATTTTGTCACAAATAAATAGAGCACTGTTCAAATTAATCAGAGAACAAACGGAATACATTTACTGGGAAAACCAACGCTCAAAAGCAGTCAAGCAATTTAAGAATGGTGCACAGTCAAATGCTGCTAATTTTTTTCTGTCTTCATTTTGATGTAAAGCCGATGGCCCTCTTGGTACGGTTCTGCGACTCACTGGATTGTGAGTTCTTGCATTCAGTGTCTTGACAGCTGCAGCTTTCCACGTACATGTACTTATGGGAAATTGAGTGCCCACCAGGACACTTCAGTACCACGTGCTTCTCAATAGTCCTTGTTTCTCTGCAGCAGGAACAGCTGTGATCCATAGAATTGGCCTCAGCAGAGTATCTATTAAAATAGAAAATGGCCATGTTACTCTGTGCCAGAAGCCAACATACAGAAGGAAAGGGTGAAATCACGGAACTCCTGTGAGAAGCCGCAGTTGTGGCTAATGGAAGTGCTAAGCTCACCTGACAGAACAGTGATTATAATAATATGCTTTTAAAGTTCATTGCACTTGCTGAGATTTTTTTTTTTGGTAAAACGGTTGGTATCAAAGTCCTATAAAAAAACCCCAGTGAGCAGAAGATCATCGGCGTCCTTAGATCCCTCTCATAATCCTAGCACTGATTCATTTTAAATACACCAGATCAACAGTAAAGGGGAGACAAAGCCCTGACCTGAATATGAAAACTGCATAGACAAAGGGCTACAATGGCATCACATCAATCAACTGGCTACAAAGGCTACAATTGCATCATGGGAATAAAATGCATATCCCACTCAGGGCAGTGTTAACAGGAAAGGGAAACAGCAGCTCTTTCTGTTCCTGTCTCAAAGTACTTTTTGCAGCTTCCCAAGCACCATTCCTAACCTGCAGAATATGTCTATATCAGGCAATGAACTGTGTCAAGATCTACCTTTTTTTTGTATTTGTGTGTAGACGCAATCACAGAAAAACCCTAAGATGATGAGGTATTTCAAAATACTAGTAAACTGCCTGGCCAATCAAAGTTTCGTGTGATACTAAAGATCAGTCTTCTCCCATGTAAGGTGCCCTTTCAGAGAAAAATATACAGTCAAAATACTCTACTAACACCACCCCTAAAGCATTAGCTTTCTAATTTATTTACTGTTTAAACATCGTACGTTTGAATCTTCCTTTAAAAGATGTATGTGTATTTCATTTTAAATGTTAACTATTGAGAAGCAGCTTTTGAGCTTGTGAGTATCCAAGGCTGGCTGCTTCCTGGGCTCATTCCCATTACAGGAAATAATCCATGTTCTTTCGTGATGGTTTCTAGCAAAGGTGGTCTGACACAAATGACAGACAAGGCAGCTCTTACTGGATGAATAGACCTCATCATATCTGTCTGAATCCCAAGGAAATTTAATACACTTTCCTGCTTTGTGTTAAGACAAATCAGCTGTTCAGTCACAGATTTCATGATTTTGTGCCTATGATTTGGGGAGCAGATAGTCCCAAGACTGCTACCATTCTGTAGTCTGCCTATTTATTGTTCCTTTTATATAAACAAGCTCAGCAGAGCAGAATTTAAAGCCCATTGTCCGGTAAGTTTACTTACAGCGCGAAGGTTCCACATGTTCCTTCGCACTCAGTCATGACAACTCTGTCCACGGAACGGCAGCCGTTATAGACAATAAAGTCTTCCCTTTGACGGACAGAGCACTGTGTTTGGCTATCCAAAGGTGCACCTATAGGGAAAGATCAGAAAATACTTGCAGTGAAATAGCTCCAGAAGTTCCTTGCAGTTTCAGCATTCCCTCGGCTTCACTAGTGCGCTCAAAGAACTGTCTTAAGTGATTTTGCTGCTTCAGCTTAAACTTTTCTAGAGAGACTGGACAGTGAATGCTTAGAATAACAATAAATATAAAGGCATCTATTTAAATAGAAATATATCAGCCTCTATTGCAGGAAAATGGTTTGATTAAAAAAGACAATTTATTCTCTGTATTTTTGATTCAGATACACTGGGATACTTACAGGTTCTGCAACAACCATTAGGTAAGAATGTTATAGTTCCCTAAAAGAAAAAAGAAACAGAAAAAAAATATTGTTTTATTTCCCAGTATTTAAAGAGGCTTTTAGGCTAATAACTAAAAAGAGCAACTCGCCAATGGCTGGAAATAACCAGAGAACACTGCAGCATTGATCTGAATAAGCAAAGCCTCTTCCAGACTTGAAGTCTATCAACTTACAAAGGATTGTGAAAATAAAAATCACTCTTTGAAGGAAGTCTACAGTTAACATCATGTAATTTTTCCTCAGAAACTATTCTGACAAATGCTTTCTTGTAGTTTTCTGTATTTGAATGAGGAGTATGCATGGGGTGTTACTGGCAGCCTATTGACTGAACAACCTATGTTTCTGTAACATTTAAGAAAACATGGTTCCTGTTGAGACAGAACCCTAAACAAAGCATTCAGCAAAGATTTAGTATCTCAATCCTGACCAATATTTTGGCTACCAAGAGACAGTTACCATTTAAAAGCCTTGAATTCTCACCCAGATAATTTATATACAGTATAGGGCTGCGCATGGATGCATTAGAAACTTTGCCCTTGGGACTGAGAAATTACGGCGAGGGGTCATCAGAGCTTAATTTTACTTTTGTTCTTAGTTAGATGGCTGAACTAAACTGAAGTAATCTATATTTGTAGTAGAGGGTAAATTTTCCATTTTTACTTACAGGTTTGCAGCTGTCCTCATTAAATGCTGGACAGGTAATCTCAGATGTGGAAGAGATAAGCTGGTTGTGGATATCTACACAGCTATAAATGGTGCAGTTGTTGTTAGGATCATTTTTAAACTCTCCAGGCTGCAAGCAAAATGCAAAATGTAGTAAGAAAAGCTGAAGGGAGCTCAGTCAGAAATTTTCTTGTCCCCTGACAATGACCTTCCTTTTGTTTCCCAATAAATTATTTTTAACAGCTATTTCAGATACAGATTGTTACATATACTGCAATATGCCATACGTGGAGAGGATCTTCAGTTTTACATGGGATTTTCCTTGAGAAAGAAAAATGCCTCTGAAGTATGCAGAGTACCTTAACAAAATCATCCACACACAGCTAGACTGTTATATGCTAATTAAGAACAACCCTAAACTTCCACACTACAGGGGCAATATGATTGTTCCATATGCAGGCTTTACTAGTGTTTATACAGAAATCAAATAATGTAGACGAGCCCAAGCTTCCAGACATTGAAAGAAAATCCCTTCCAATGGCACTGTATTTGTCATTCCAAGAAGAGCCTTCCAGAAAATTTGATTTCATGAGAACTACCTTCAGGTCAAAAAATTGTACATAGGTTTTGCTTCAGATGAGTCTTTGATCTTTCAGGTGCAAACTTACACTAAGCCTTGTCTCTGGCAAGGAGATGTTCCCCTTCTGAAACAGGGAACTTTACAAATTTGGTAGAGACACAAAATGTAGAGCATACTTACACTCAAGATGAGTTCAGCATTGTTTGCTGCATGTATAATACACTTGGTCTGCACACATCTTCCACAACATTCACCTTTCACTGGTTTAAGTTCATATCCCTAGATATTAAAATTAATTAAAAACAAAAGCACTATTATAGATGAATTTTTGAGAAATGAAACATACTAATCCATTAATTGATTATGCTTTGAAGTGCACTCCATATTTGTGACTTTCTGTGTTCCAACCCAACGGAAGACAAGTAATAAAAGCAGGTTATAGACGGAATAAATTAAAGCACTGCAATAAATATGCTTATTAATTAAATATCCCTCCATTAAGTGCTCTACAGAAATTTCCCAGCTAATCCGGCCAATGTGAACTGAATGCTGTCAGTTATGGAGACAGGCTGCATGCAGCAGATTGCTCAAAGGACACTTGGCACCCACACTGGAGCTGGTCTCTGAATTTCAACTCCCTGTCCTTTGCTTAATACCACTCATTGATCAAAGTGATTTTCACGTCCATGGGTATTTTGGTGTTTTTCTGTTTAAGTTGGCCACTTACCGGTGCGCAGTATGTATTGCATGGAACAGGTTCACATGAGATGATATTCAGTTGAGTGCTGATGTTAACTTCATTTGTGCAGAAACAATTCTGACACTTGTCAACAAAGACTGAGGAGTTAGGCTAAAATTTTAAGAAAAAAAAAAAAGCATATGTTAATGGTATATGACACGTTAGACAGACATTTATTAATTTCAAAAAATCTGTAAATCAAGCAATAGAAAAGGAAAAAGTCATAAAGACAATTGGACAGCTATTTGGCTAGCCATTTATAAAGACAACATTTTAAACACTGAATATAATTTAATGTGTGTCTTTATCGAAGCCCTATGTAGCAATGATAAACTCTGATATTAAAAGGACAGGTACAATTACTAGACCCAAGAGAATTTATTAGAAATCTAGGTTTGTTCAGAATAATACTTATTTACATATCTTTTAATTTTTGAAAGCAGAGTCTTAAAACTGCAGCAATGTACTGACAATAAATGGGGACTGAATTTTTAAAATGCAAGCACATTTAACCCAAATCTCTCTTCTGATACTGACATACAAGAAACTCTTCAATTTCTTTCATACACAGCAACCTTTTCAGGAGAGATTTAGGCTTGGTGAAATTGATGAACTCCTGGCAGAAATCTGAAAATTTTTAAAATATTGATTGTACTGGATAAACCTCTTCATAGCATTTGTGATCAGGTATACTAACTGGTCTTTTAGGCATTTTTAGAACTTACCAAGAACTCAGCACTCTGGTGAACACAGACCCCCTTGGGAACTGTCAACAAGCAAGAAGTTAGATGTTAACATAGGAAAAAAGAGTAAAAAATGTGTTCACACCACTCTAGTCAAACTCATTTCTTCCACAATGAATTCAAATTCATTGCTTATTCCTCCATTCTGGTAGCAGACACGACATGTATAAAGTATAAGAACTAATACTGCATGCGCAAAAAGGGAAGATTTGTCCCAATATATACAATCCAGTTCATAGCCAAGAATGTCCAGTTAATAGGTCCCAAGTACTTCCTTGTTTCAATTACCAAGAACAAAGTAAGTCTTTGTGAAGCTGTCTTCTACTGGGGATGCTTATAGGGACTTTTTGCTAGATTAAGCTGAGACCACAGTCACAGTTAATTCTGTAGCTGTTCTTACATGTATTTAAAAGCAGAATTGAACTTGAGTCACTTGAGGCGTATCTGATTTCCTAGTTGTCATAACTATAGTAGTAGTAACCAATGTTAATAGTGACTAATTTCTAGAATCTGTGTTTAATATCTCCTTCAATAGGCTATTGCATACAGTCTTATTAAGTGTAATGCTAAATTCTGTAATACACAATGCTAATCATTGTAATAAATTTCCAAGGAACTTACCACACTGGTACACAGGACAGCAGTGACCACTGGGAATATAAGAATGAACTTCAAATCCCAGTGAGCACTTGGGGACTTTAGCCGTGCAGAAGCTTGTGTTGCATTCTGAGGGGGGAAAAAAAAAGAATATGCAAAAATGTACACTAAATCACAGCTACTAGAAATAAGCATCTATCAAAGCATTTAGGATGAACTTTCCATTGCTAGGAAACAGTCCAGATTCTCTTCAAATAAACAAATTGTAGAAAGGGAAGACATTTTTCCTAGTAAATCTAGGCACTGGTTTGGGGGTACTGCATTAGTTTATGAAACCTTTTCTAATAGGTAATTATACTGTGTGAATAAAGTATCCCAATTCTATGCAGAGAAGTAATGAACAGCTGTTACTCTCTCCAGTATTATAGGCAACTGCTGCAAAATGAAAATCCAGAGAATTTTTGCTTGAATAAAATGTGGTCCCTAACTCAAGAATTAGAAATTGAGCTCTGTTGAGTCCCAAAACTGTACATTTAGTTATCCTGAATCATTTCAGTATTAAAATGCAATTTCCCTAACACTGTGCAAGCTGATTTTAAAAGGCATGAGGAAAAATACTGTTTTGGGACTAACTGCTGCAGGTCTCTGGTGCTAAAGTAGTTCATTCTCTTTCTGCTTCTAAGTTGTATAGAAAAACTAGAAACAGTATAAACTCACTGCAGGTGACAAGAGGGCAGCAGGAGTCTTCAGGATTGACTTCGGTGACCTCATAGAAGCCTTCTCCATCACAACTGACCTTATGTTGTTCAGGACATTCATGAGGCCCGCATATAATGCCATGTTCCCCTTCCAGGCAAATACAGTCCTGACAGTCTACTGTGAATTCTTCCCCAAACTGTTATTAAAAAAAATAAAATTAGTGATTGCAAAGTTACCAATTAAAAAGAACAGAAGTAAAATCAGGGATAAAACGTTGGGAAACCATAAAACAAGCCTGCACCAGTGGAGACTGCTCTCTTCTCCCAACCCCCAACTTCTACTTTAAATGCAAAAGCATATGGCATCGTACCTCTCTTGGGATCATATCCACTCCAACACAGCCTGTGAAAATATCAAAATAAATCTCCATTACCAGTTACATACCAGTGGGCATCTCTACTATATGTTGACTGCATACAGTCAGATCTGTGTTGCATACATAAAAAGGAAACAACAAAGAGGAAGCAAACATGCATCCAAGTGAAGTGATAAAACTCACCACAGGTTTTCACGCAGACATCCACGCCAGAGTCATACAGCATTGTTCCATTAGGACAGAAACAGCCTTCCACTTGTTTAGTTGAAGTTTCATTTTGGTGACTATGAGACAAAATGTTCAGAGGAACACCATTACTGTCATAGGCACATAGAAGAGGATTATGCCAAATAACCTTTCACTGAAGATACAGTGGCAAATGATCTGCAGATCTATGATTAGGATTGCCAGTGTTCGTGTTTGGTCTAGCTGAACAACATAAACAGTAGAGGCACCCAGATGTAGGATCAACAGAATAGTGGTAACAAATTTGTCAGTCTAAGACATGAAAGGAGGTTGATTTTCCTTATTCACCTGTGCATTAGATATGAGTGAACAGTTGTAGAAGGTATAACTAATTATTTACCTTGATTTGCAGGTTGGCTCTTTAATAGGACCACATGCTCTGTACTCTTTTCCTGAGGGGCATTCATGAGCTGGAAAGGAAGAATAAAAAGGAGGCAGAGCTCAGTAACTGTCACATAAAAGCCCCATGACGTTATGCCAGGAACTTAAACAGTGTTTACTCATTTTCCTACGTATCTGTGACAACCTTGAGAAGCAAGAAGAAAAAATCTCAGATATCAGACTCATGTCTCTGAATGAAATTATTTTATGCAATTTAGCCATAGAGATAGGGCACCACCTTTACATTAAGGTGATAAAGCCAAGAGTCTACATCTTGATTACAATTCTTTTTCATAATTTCAGTCTCTTTTGCACAAGCTTTCAAAAGGGAGTGTATTCCTACTCTTTGTCCTCCTCTTACTACAGCTGAAAAATAATGCATATAACACTAAACAGAGTGATCTTAGATCGCCTGCAGAACACAAAACTGTGTAAAAAAAAAGGTACGTACGGATACAGATGTTTCTGGCATAGTCAATAGACGTTTATTTTTGGAGGCTCATTTATATTTCCATTGTTAAAAATATTAACTGCAGAATTACTTAAGGAAAGCAGCTGGTGTGAGTTATTGGTGTCTTCATTGCTCGGAAAGCAGTATGACATTACTGTTGAAATGTTTCCATGCAAGCTCCCCTAATAATTCAAGATAAATTGCCAAATACTTACAGCATACACCACTGGTGTGTCTTCTCCAGTCAATGCATACACCTTGATCAGCACAGGTGGCAGCATAGATCTGCAGACTTGCGCATTCCAGGTCTAGGTTGGGAAGCACACAGCTATCAAAAACACAGGCTGTATAGTACTTTTCAGGCCGCACAAACTCATGGCATGGCTTGAACACACTAGAAACAGAAACATTTATCATTATTAGTTACTGAATGGTCCATAAATTTTTCCATGTGCTTAACCTGGTATGATGTGGCAACAGGAGATGTGGACATGGACTGTGGATAAGAGATTTTTACTGAGAGCACTTATCCAGATTGTAACTTTTCAACATATCCTGAAGTATTCTCCATGCACCTACAAAACACTCAGACAGAAGTATTTTCAGTCTAGGAGCTATATGAATGTTATTGAGTGCAACCATGTGCTCCCTCTTTAAAGACATTTTGTTTGGGTTTGGTTTTGTTTTTTTTTTTTTTTAATTCTGACACGGTGTTTGAAAAATTAAGATCTTTGTTTTCAGTTGGACTCTGTTTTCTGTTAAGTGAATGTGGGAAAAGGCGTAGGACAGAGGAGGAGGACAGAGACTGTAGAAGAACATGAGAACATCATTGAAGGTTAATGTAGCAGTCAGAGGGTTGAAAGAAACTGTCAGCAGAGAATAACAACTAGAAAAAGTAAAAGGAGTGGAAGTAACCCATAAAGCTACAAGAAATAAAAGATAGAAACACTTTTCATTGAAAAATTAATCCTAAAATTGCCAATTCAATTGAAGATCAAAGGCTTGTAAAACTAAGAGGAACGTCTACCTTCCCAAAAGAAGCTCGCAGATGGAAGATTCTTTGCAAGGCTCTGGTTGTGTTGTGCCGGGTGAACTTGTAGGATTTAGGCCTGGAGAGCACTGTGGTTTGGAGGGATCAACAACCTGCCAGTGATCTGCCATGGTTTCACAGTTTTCTGCAATGTTTCCATTCGGCAACATGCAGTCATCCGCCGTGTTGTTATTGCAAGTACCTGAGGTTGGTAAGGGGAGAAAGAATTCACTCACAGATTTGTTATCAAATTCCATCCATCTTTGTAGCAGGGCTTTCGCTGTGGTTTTCTGAGAGTACAAATATGACAAGAACAAGCCTTACCGCACTGTCCCTGAGTGTTGTTGCCAAACAGGCTGTAGGGCATTCTGATAGAAAAGGACAACCCATTGTAGGTCACATTCATTTTTAGCTCAGGAATTTCCACAACACGATTTATGCCTGACTCATAGATGCTCACGCCAAACTTTTTATAAGGCAAAGCCACTTTCTGATTGTTTACTGTCACCTAATAAACAAAGAAAACCAGAAAGGAGGTGTATATTTAGTTTGACTTTAGAAAACAACTGACTGTTCATTTGCATTGCAGAGAGAATGTTAAGGTAAATAATATCCTTTTCATTTGTATCAAGTGTCCCTGTCTTTCCTTTTATGTTACTGGAAAGCCAAACTTTTCTTCTCTGAGCCAAAAAAAGCCTATCAACCTCTGGTAAATTAAGATAAAATTCAGGGTTTAAACTAGCTAAATCCTAACACTTAATAGACTCATTAGAGTGACTATGGCATTGAGGACACCTTCTGAATGTGGAATATAAAATTCTCCTAAATTCATACTGTATAAAGTTTCAACTTTCTTGGAATAAATGGAATATGCTTGTAGGAAAATGGAATGAAAGAAATAAGACTAAATCTGTATTATTTATTTAAATACAGTAGCCAGGATATGATTCTGTGATTCTGTGAACTAACTGTACAACTTTTACCCAGCAATGGCAGATTGCCTTGCTTTGGAGAAGAAAAAGGAGGTCTACATACTGTGAATTTTCAACAATATTCTGCAATCTAAACTTATAATATTCTCACACAGTGATGTTCAGAAATAAACCAAATAAACAGCAGAAAGCTACAAAAAAACCCCAAACACTTCTCATCCAATTTTGAAGCCCCAAAGCTGGGACATCATATTTATCAATGTAAATAAATATGTAAGTGCTCCTACTCCAAAAATTTTAAAAGATGACAAAAATCAAAGCTTTTGATTTTTGATTTTTTTTGAACTTTTAAAAAAGGCTTAAGGTCCATACTTTGTTGTTATATCTATTTTACATTACCTCCTCCCATTCAACATTTATTGTTTCCTTTGTTACATTGACAATAATTATAAATCAAACTTATTTTATATCCTTAACTCTTAGTAATTTATCCACACTTGTGTATTTAGGAGAGATAGGGCACCAAAAATATTTGAGATTAAAAAGACAAGAAGTTGCAGAATTTTTTCTCCCATGCTCAGAGTAAAAAAGCAGTCCTTCAAATCAGTCCTATTTTATAATCTAAACTGTTACTGAATCTAAAACACAGATTACTTTTAATTTTTTTTCCAAACATTGTGAATATACTTATCATTTTGATGTGATATTACTATTTGAATCAAAAAATCAATGGTAACGTTCTCTCATACCTCTACTTGCAGAGTATTTGGTTTCACTATTGTCATCCTCACTTCCTGAGTTTCATGTCTCACAATGAGCGTTCGAGGACAGGAGACCACATCCCGTACATCACAGTGGTAGTTATCAATGTAGACACCAAAGTTGTCAACTTTCTTATTAATCTCTTCCACAAGGACATAGGTACAATTCCCTTGGTAGCTGTAGTACAGTCCATCAAAAGTCATGTAATGTGGGTCTCCCCAGCCAGTGCAGTAGCCTAAAAAAACATACAGGTAATTTAGACTCTTATGGCAACACAGAGAATCAGATCAGACTACAAACAAAATCTGTAGATGTGGGAATCATCTCGTTGAACTTCAAGCATTTAAGTTTTTTAAGTGTGTTTGTCAATGCATGAGCTCATTATGTAGGAGTCATCACTAAAAAACCAGGCTCTTTCAGGGCACAGTTATCTGACATTACTGACAGACAACTGAGAATAGGATTAACTTTACCATAGATATATTTTTACCAATAGTTTGAACAAGTAATTTGGTTTCTACCCTATAGTCTGCATCTGAACATTTCAGTCTTTGGGAGATGATTTTATTCTACTAACCCAACAGTTATGAGGAAATGACGGCAACTTAAGCAAATATTAATTAGCAAAAAAGAATCGATGAAGCACTCCAAACAGACCCACATTAGAAGACTGAGGGTTACAGCCTTGTGCAATCTTGTCCCCTGATAAATATTGTTAGTCGTGACAGAAGTACTGTTCCCACAGAAGATTAAATACTCAACAAAATATATACTTACAATCACACTCCCAGTGCCAACAGCATCCATCCTCATCAATGACTGGCACAGGAGAAAGCCCATTGGCACAGGTAGGTTTGGGAGGTGGATTACAGATTATGGGAATCACCTGGACGATATTGTCTTCTATACATATTGCCTTAGTGCAGTTACAGAGCCACCACGACTCACCTTGCTGTGTTTGAAAAGAGAGGGGAAGGGGGAAGACAGAGAGAAGCCTTATGAAGCAGTGAGTCTGATTATCTTTTGCAGATTTTTAAAACACCATATGTTTAACAACAATTTTTTCCCCACCAGAAATCTGAAAAGCTGCTAAGTGAAAAGCATCACTTACAAAAGTCAAGGCACTAAACTGAAATGGGAATCACCTTTTCTAGTCTCAACTATCTAAAAGTTAGTTGTTTGATCTAATCTCATCACCTAGACAGCTTCTCTAAGCAACAGTGAAAGACACTGACCAATATCAATGTTCAATATATGATCAATTCCTTTCCATGAATGTTTAGAACAGATTAACAGCTAAAGCTACAGTGAATGCCAGCTGTTAGAGGAGAAAGATCCAAGGTGATTATGTGCATGCATTGTGATCGTATGAATTTTTTCTATCTTCTGCTGTTTCAACCATGTATAATTTTTATTCCTGCAGATCTACTGAGCAAGTTGACAGGCATCTAAGCTGTAAGGAGGCTTTAAAATTGTACAGTACATTAATTTGTCTGAGTCAAAGGTGGAGGGTTCAAAAAAAAAAAATCAGATCTCTGAGTCAAATTTGATGAGCATTTGAATCTGGTGATTTGTTTCCCAGTCCTCTCCTGAAACCAGAATATGAACAAGTATAACTCTTTCAAAACTCAGACAAATTCAACCCTCTGGTTTCTTGTTGGGCTGCACTGTAAACACACAACTTTTACCCACTCTGGACCTAGTCAAAAGCAGAAACAGAAAAGATAGTTTAGCACCACTTAGCTCTTGGTTATCTCTTCATCAAAGCTATCCTGCAATAAAGAGAAACACTGAATGGGGACCTAGCTCCTTGAAGAAAGCTTTTTAAAAACTATCCCTGAAGGACTAATAGCAGTATATATCAATCTGAATATCATTAGAAGTCTTGCTGATACCCAAGAAAACAGAAAGAAATAGAACAGACTGAATCTTCCTTTTCTATCCAGTTTAATGCCTACTCTGTATGTTACTAACATTGAAGTTACGTGTCTAATCTCCATCCAAATCAGAATGCCAAAAAAACCCATGAAATCTACTCACCTCATAAGATTCGTTAGGTAAAATAGAACATATTTTTTTAGGAGTAGTTGGTGTTAGACCTGTAGCTGAACTTGAGCCACTAGTTGGAGTAACTGTACTGTATGTAGAACTTCCTGTAGTGGTGACTGCACTTGATGTTGCAGTTGGCCCAGATGTACTAGTTGAGCCAGGGGAAAGAGTTGCCAAGGTGGTGGAGGTGGTGGTTGCAGTGCTTGAGGTAAAACTGCTAGAGGTGGTTCCTGAAGTGGTGGTGAAGGTTTCTGTTGGAGTAGTACCAGAGGTGGTGACTGGCACAGGGCTGGTTGATGCTGGTGACAGAGATACAGTACTGGTAGGAGTAGACCCCAGGGAGGATGGTCCTGATGTTGTGGTGCTGACAGGGGTGGTATATGATCCTGTTGGGGGGCTCGCAGTCCTGGTGGTAGTGGTCTCATGGCTAGGTGTTTCCGTTACTGGTGTGGTGCTGGTGGATCTTGAGGGTGTGGGACCTGAAGTGGTAGTTTTGGGGGTCGATCCTGTTTCAGTGACTTCAGAGGTGGTGACTGTCATCGGGCTTGTTGACACCGAGGATGTTGGCTGTTGAATAGTGGTGCTTCTGGTAAACACTGTACTTCCTGTTTCTGTTGTTCTAGTTGTTGGCAGTGGAGTAGCTGAAGGAGTAACTGGAGTACTTGTCTCCGATTCAGATGTTGTACCCTCTTTACGACAGGGAGAAAAACCAGTATTTTAAGTAGGGAAATAGCATTTTCTTCACAACTTCATCTCATTTTCTAATAAGCAAATGTAATTCAATAAATATAAGCACAGGGTCTTTAGATAAGAATAAAACAGAAACTTTTTTACTAATGGTTTTTGCATCACAGAGGGATTATTAATAAAATCTCCGACATCTTCCATAGGAGACATTGATATAAACACTTGATCAACGATCAGTGTCAGGTGGAAGAGCTTCTGTAATGTTAAATAAAACTTGATACTGCAGAGAAGAGTTCAGCAGTCCTAAATCCAGGGGAATCCACTGAGTGATCAATGCTCAGTGAACTCTTTGGTTAATTCTGTATTGGTATCTTACTATGTTCTATGGACAGACCATTGTTCCCTGTGCTACTTCATGTGGCACATTCATACCATCATTGATTAAGCTCAGTCATTTGATTCTAACGAAACTGAGCAGTTGCTGGAGCCAGTCTGTGTTCTATATCTAACTCCCAGACCTTTAAGGTTACTCACCCATAAGATATTTTAGCGTATTAGGAACCCCAAATTCACTTCACTGGTTTTTCATTTTCACATGGCCAGTTTTCATTATGGGCACTAATGCAGGCTCGTTTAAAATAGTAGACAAGCATCTTAAAAAGTGTTCAGGAAACTCAGAGGCCAGCCTCAGAGCCATCTGTTTGTGCTTTTATAGCATAATTTGACACATGGTAGATAGAGCAGAACTGTGTACATAATAGGAGTGCAGTAATAACGCTGGAGGAAGTAAGATACACTGTTTCTGCCCACACACTCCACAGAGAGAATCCTTCAACAAAAATTAATTTGCATCTGGGTGAGAACAGGCAAACCCCCTCATGTACTTCATGTATTCTTACAGAGGAAGATTCCCTGGGATGGTAGAGGGCATTGACATTGCTGCCAAAATGTTAGCTTTGTATGATTTTTTTTGAAATATACATGAACCACACTCCTGCAGAGTATAAAAACTAAGACACGTGGTAAGCTGCTAATAAATCCCAATTTCTCAAACCAACAAAGGAAAAGAAAGCCACAGAATTACCTAATGGTAATGTACTTGGAGGCTGAGGGGTCCTGGTGATAATACCTGTAGGAGTTGAGGTCGGTGTCGGTGGTGATCCAGTAACAGTTGTGGTTGTCCCCGGGATGCTGCTGGTGGTGGTGCTGATGGGGGGCACCGTGGTGCTGGCAGTGCTGGTGGAAGTCTCCCCTGGTGCTGCAGTGGTTGTTGATTTAGTTGAAGGGGATGCCGTGCTCGGTGTCGGTGAACCTGTGCCTGTTAGAAACAGCAGGCACAGAGAAAAGAGACAAAGGCACAAGATGCATGAGTGGGACTTAATGAGCGCTTAACGTAAATTGCATGTTAGGCAGCTGCCACAGACCTATAGCTGTCAGCCTACACTTGGCACATGAAAGGCCTCTATAACAAGCCCAAGAAAGCAGACTCCTTGCAAATCATGGCTCTCCTTTCCTAGCAAAGAGATTACGAATGGTGCCGGAAGTTGCCTCACAAAATCAGAAAGACCTACAAGGAGGAGGAGTAATGATTTTGAGCTGCCTTGGGAATTCTATCTCTGCCTCATTACCTAAACATCTCACTGACTCATGGAGTAAAAGCTGAGAGTGGAAGCTATGGTCAGGGAAGGGACTATGCCCAGGAATACGTCATAGGACTTCCCTGCGGTACAATGTCAGCCCAATGAAGGGCTTCCCAGAGCACTACTGGATGTCAGCAGCCAAAAACCACAGCTCACATTAAGTGGCAGTCTGCAGAGTGAAAGTGTTTCCTAAAGCCTGCCAGAGGAATCCTTCCTTCCTGCTTCTATAACCACTGCCAACCCTTAGCACTGACAGGGAAAAGGAGGAGGAAAAATGGAGGAAAGTCCGCACAGCTGCGCTCAAACAATGCCTAAAATACCAGTATCAAAAAACAAATCCCCCAGCCCAACTGTATAACATAGATCCTTTGACTACATTCTGAAGGATGTAGGTCCTACAGCAGCTGAAGGATGAGGTCCTACAGCCAGCTGAAGGATGAGGTCCTACAGCAGCAAAAGCAAAGTTTCCCATGAGTTCAGCACCTGTCTAAGCTGGACATCAGGATGAAATACGTCCCCACAGCCCTGCTGAGTCAGAGAAGCCAAGACCTTCTCCCAAGAACCCCTGCATCCTTCTGAAATAACCAGCCCCATGGCCAGCTTTGGGCACAGGCCACTTCAGATGATGGCAAGCAGTTACACCTATCTCTGATCCCACAGAGAGGCAAGAATAGCCCCTAAGATTAGCTCAGTTGCCTAGAGCATGGTGCAAATAACACCAAGGTTGTGGGTTTGATCCCTGTAAGAGCCATTCCATCTCAGAATATTCTTTCAACTCCTTCTGTGAAATGGAGGTGCTCATGAACCTCCATTACCCCCAAAGCAAGGGAACATATGAGAGCACAAAATGCAGAAGTACCTGGAGATGGTAGGGTGGTGGTGTATGTTGGTGTGGGCATGGATGTGCTTGAAGTAGTTGGGGTGGGTGTTGGTGGTGATCCAGTAACAGTTGTGGTTGTCCCCGGGATGCTGCTGGTGGTGGTGCTGATGGGGGGCACCGTGGTGCTGGCAGTGCTGGTGGAAGTCTCCCCTGGTGCTGCAGTGGTTGTTGATTTTGTTGAAGGGGATGCCGTGCTCGGTGTCGGTGAACCTGTGCCTGTTAGAAACAGCAGGCACAGAGAAAAGAGACAAAGGCACAAGATGCATGAGTGGGACTTAATGAGCGCTTAACGTAAATTGCATGTTAGGCAGCTGCCACAGACCTATAGCTGTCAGCCTACACTTGGCACATGAAAGGCCTCTATCATTAGCTCTTCATTTCTGCCCCCAGAAAGCAGCCTCCTCGCAAATCCATTGGGTCATGGCCATTCCTTCCTGGCAAAGAGACTAGGGATGGTGCTGGAATGCGTCTCTCACAAAATGAGAAAGACATACCAACAGGCAAGAGATGATGAGGAGCAATGCTTTTGATCTGGCAGAGGCTTTCTGTATCTGCATCATTATCTAGAAAATCTTCATAACACATGGAGTAAGAGCTGAGAGGAGAATGTGTGATCAAGGAAGGAAGCATGCACAGGAATATGTTCCTGCCAGATTGTCATTTACTTGTCCTAATGTCACCCTCATGAATGGCTTTGCAGAGTACTAGAGGATTTCATCAGCCAAAGGCAACGGCTTACAGGAAGTGGTAGTCTGCTGAGTGAAACGTTCCCAAAAGCCATCTACGGGAATCCTTCCTTCCTACATCTATAACCACTGCCAACCATTAGCACTGACAGTGCAAAGCAGGAGTAGAAAGTAAGGAAAGTTTGCACAGCTGTGCCCAAAGAGTGCCTGAAATGGCAGTGCCAAAACATCCAAGTACCGCTCCAATTGCACAACATGGGTACAGGAACTACAGTCTCAAGAGCTGAAGGATGAGGTGCAACAGTACCAAAAGCAGGATGTTTCATCACTTCAATATCTGTATAATATGGGGCAACATTATGAAATACCTCTCAGAAACCTACTGAGTAAGGGAAGCCAAGACTTTCTCCATGGGACCCCTAAATCCTCAAGACTTTTGAAATAGCCCAACAGCTGGCTTTGGGCACAGGCAATCTCAGGGAATGCCCAACAGTTTATACACAATCCAAATACAACATAGAGGTAAAAATGCAGGTGCTTATTGAGTTCCATTGATCCCAAAGAATGGGAACATGAGAGCCCAGATGAGAGAAGTACCTGGAGATGGTAG
>VXAY01000896.1:0-14538 GCA_013399855.1 Oxyruncus cristatus | reverse complement strand
AAAAAAAAAAAGAAGAAAATGTTTGAACACTGTTTTGTTTGAAATCCCAAAACTTGGAAATTTAAAAGTGATTGTAGACAAAAAAAACCAAACCACCCAATCTTAGAATAAATTGATAATGTTTTAAGAGTTTGGTAATTTTTCCTTTTTTACTTTTTTTCCTTTCTTTTCTTTCTTTTTTTTTCTGATTTTATTTTCAGGAGTAGGACAGCAGGAAAAGAAAGGCAGTACAAGATTCCTTGTGCTGTAGTACAGTGGAATTTACAGAATCACAGAATTGTTGGGGTTGCAAGGGACTTCCAGAAGTGATCCAGTCCAACCCTCCTGCTAAAGCAGGTTCACCTGGAACAGGTTGCACAGGACCACATCCAGGTGGGGTTTGGATATCTTCAGAGAAGGAACCTCTACAACCTCTCTGGGCAGCCTTCAAGTGCTCTCCCTCCTTCAGAGTAATTAAGTTTTTCTTGATAGAGAGGTGGAACTTCCCATGTTTCAGTTTGTGCCCCTTGTGGTGTAGCTGGACACCACTGAAAAGGGTCTGGCCCTGTCTTCTTGACACCTGCCTTTAAGTAATTTCTATGCACTGATAAGATTTTCTCTCAGTTGCCTCTTCTCCAGGCTAACACACTATATAGCTTTTGTGATATAGGACCTATCACATTTTTTATATCTTGAAACGTCTTAATCAAAAAAACCCATCAATAATTCCTCAGATAATAAAATGTAACTGTCAACTAATGACTGCATAAATAATGTCTTTCAGAAGACTGGCATTGCGTTCTAACTCTAATACCTAGTGTCATTGCTAAATTGTTTATTTTGTTTTACTAAATATTTTTGTGCCTTTTTTTATGTGGTTGGAATAATGATATAACTGTGCAACAACTCTCAGGTTGCACAGCATTGTGAATGAATGCTTAGTCACAGTCAAACATATTAGCAAAAGCAGGTTTTAATAAAAATTTGTGAAAACACAATACAGTTTGATGTCAAGGTTCACTGCATTATTTACTAGGTGTATAAAGAACACAAAGGAAAATACAGCTGCTGGCTCCCCCACTCCATGGCTACTGCGAAAAAAATTAACTCTGTCCTGGCCAAAACCAAGACAGAGAGATAAGTGAAAAGATACAGGTCTGGTTTGGGATTTTTTTGTGGGAAGAAGGAAAACTGAAAAAAATTCTTCCTTTTTTTTTTTCCAGATTTTCTTTGAGCCTCTCTATCTCAAAAAGTACTTTTGCTGTGTGTTTTTATTGAAATCAAATCAATAACTTGTGAATTTCACAGATGGATTATTTTCAGATGTCATTCAGTTCTGCAATTAGCTGTCCTGTGCTGCATTCCCCATTTATGGAGGTACGGAAAGCTGAACTTTCTGACACGTACCTAAACTGCAAAAAGAAAAATGCAATTCTTATGAAACAAGAATAATAATTTTATTCATTTTTTGTTTTTAACTAAAAAGAAGTGGGTTTTTATAATGATTTCTTACAGCCTACATTTTTAAGCCCATTTTTCTGTAGAAGTTTTCAGGTCAGGCCATTGAGTAATGAAATAGCACCAACTTTGTAAGAATTTGATCAGATATATATGAAAATAAATCCAATGCAGATAAAAATTATAATATTTTAATTCTATTCTCTTTCTTACATTCCACAAAGGGGCAAAATTAAAAAAAAACATCCACAAGTCAAGACAAAATTACCAGGAAAAATTCTCCAAAAAATTTACTTGGGAAAGTGAACAGAAAATTCCACAAAAGAGTTTTTAGCTCATAGTCCCAGTACTGTGCTTTTTAAATTAGTGGTTAGCTTCATTTCAGTCTATTCACGGTCATCATTTGACTGAGGTCATTCATGAGCTACGTTTGCTCCAGTCTTTGTAGTGAGGTAGATAGTTTTAAAACCCGTTTCTGTGCATTGTTTTGAAAACTAGCATTGTATAATATCAAGCCCATAGGGCTGAAGTACGCTTGTGTTTCTGCTTCAATTGATTCAAACGTAAATATTAAGAGAGTTTGCAGGACTTGCATTCCACAAATGGACTCATACAGCTGAAGAGAAAACAACCCAACAGTAAATTCATGGAACCCACCAATATTTTAGACAATTTTTTTAGAACATTTTCAGGTCTTTAAGATGAGCTTTCGGTCTTACATCGTGCATACAAAATTTGATGCCTAAACCCACAAATTCCTGCAAACCATATGCTGTTAGTTATTAAGTTACCTGCTATTAAGCAATGGAAAGAAGCTGTGTTCTGTAGGATATCCTTAATACAACACTTTTTCCAGGCAAAAAAAGTATTGGGTTTTCCAAGTCGGCTCCCTGGTTTTAGCCTTCTCAAGGAGTTAAGGAGCCTTTGACAATATTTTCCTCTATAAAAAGGTGAAACTTTAGGAACTGCAGTCTTTATGACTTAATAGTTCAACTTTAAAGTACACATCTATGATGTATTAATCAGAGAGACCATTTTCTTCTCTCACTTTACTTCTGTTAGTCCGTCCTGAGTACGCATTCTGCCTCATAGGCTAAAGAGAATGCTGGATAAATAAATCTGTCTTCTTCTGTCTGTAAGAGCTTCACTTTTCTTCAAATAATCTAATGTTAATTGGAAGAAGAAAAAGAACAGGCATGAGTATGACTTTTCCAACAGTTATATGATTTGGGAGAAGTAGCACTCCTCTCTGTGCTGACATATTAAGACAAAATACCTCAATGTTCTTTAGAGCAAACCTTTGACTGTAAATCTCTCCTCTATCAGCTTACATTTTAAGTCAGAAAACTAATTGGTTTTGCTTGTTTTCTTTCTCTAAACACTCAAAATTTATATATGTAGTAAGACATCATAAAATTAACAATGTTTAACTTAATTATTCTCAAGGATAAAATACTGAAAGCATTGAAACTAAAACATGGCGTTGGCTAAGTGGGGGTCCATGATTTATTTTTCAGAAAAAGAGAAAAAAGGTAATAAGTGTTCTTTTTTTCCAGTTACATTTGCACAGGAAAAACTATAAGTAATAAAGCTCTAACTTGGATCTCAGGATTGTAAAACTTCTTATAGTACACCATTGTTCACATAATTTTCTCCATATGTGGGGTCCGGTTGGGGAAAGAGGGGAATGAAGAAACATCAGTACACTTCTGATTGCCTGATGCTTACTTTTCACTGCTCAGTGCGTTGTCCTTTACTCTTCCAAAATCTGCACAGGTCTTACGGACACCGTGATTTCTTACACAATAATTATCCTTGGAGATGACACCAGGGAGGATTCATTACGTATGCCTGTGGAGTTCTCTGGAGTGCTTCCAAAGGAAGACTTGGAGAGTAACTTTGTCACTCCATTGAGAAAAGTCACGATCCAAGATAATATATGTTCATCATTCTGGAGGGGAGTACCCTTTCTTTCTCTCCTTCCTTATCGTAATTGAGCTCTAAGAATAGTTAGAAGGGCATTGCTATATATATTTAGTTCAAAACTTTGGATGTGTAATTAGTCTTAGTTCCTGAACAGCACAGTTATCTTTCTTGAACAAGTGCCCTACCAGCAAACAGAAGAAGATTTGGTTGAGGGTTGATGAGGTCCTAGAAGCTAAAAAACTCACAAAGGCTGAAGGATCAAAGTCAGAAACATAGTTAAACATAGAGAAAGTAAGATATATAAATGCAGGAATAATTAGGAAAAAGGACTTCCAAGTGTACTGATGATCAGTTAGAAAACTAAGTTTCCAATCATATATAAGGGTTCTTCATTCTAGGCCAATGCAAAGTTTGATTGCCTGTTTCCTCTCCTGTTAACACCACATTCTTTCAACGTATAATAATTTCAAGAACATTTTGGGTTTTCACCTAAGCCCGTGATTTAATTTGGATTTATTTTGACTTTTCTGGTTAATGGAACAAACCCTTAGTCAGCGATCTGTGTGCTCTATGACTCTATGAACCAATCTTAAGAAAATCTACTGTGCATCTATATCTGACACCAGCTATACAAAGAAAATTGTCAGTCAAGTAGTCTATATATGACAAGATAGTAAAAGGACAAGCTAATTCATACCTCTAAGTCATAAGTTAATCAAAATCACTGCTCTAAATTATGTTTCATCATTTTGTAAAAGAAAAAAAATAGAGCTAAAATTCAAAGGATAACTAGCCAGGTTCAACTAGAGTAAGTAAAGCTGTGATGCCTGCTAGCACCTGAACTTAAAAAAACTCCGGAGCGGTTAACTGGGGTGAGATGAGCAAAGGATTTACTGTACTATAGCAAATAGTTATTACAAGGTGCGCGCGTAGAATACAGCTGTGTTACATCTTTTATAATACTAATTGACCAATCCTAAAATGTGTCTGCCTCTTAACTTTTGCTCTGGTCCACCTCCTGACCCTCCCCCAAGAATTGAGTCTGGGGCTGTTTTGGGACCACCCCTTCATCATCTTCATCATCTTCAGAGCACAAAGGGTACACAGTTACCTAGTCTTTGACCCTGTTTTGTTGTTCAGGCCCTAATCCAGTTGTTCCCAAACAATTCAGGCCTTGCTTTAACATGAGACTAAACATCTTCTACTGACTTCAGGGGTAGATTTGATATGGGGAGCATAGAATGGGGTAAAAGGGTTAGGAATTTACTACGGGGTAAGGGAACAAGGGCTGCTGCTTTATAAAACTACTACTACTGCTTATAAAACTTATAAAGCTTACAAAAATTAGAAAATTACAAAAAAACTATTAGGGCTTAAGGCATCAGCTGTAATGAGAAATGTTTAAACTGGCACGTAAGAGAAATACATGGCATGCAATTAAGCAGAGACTTACCTAGCTTATCTATAAAGCCCTCTAATGATTGTGGCAATAGAAACTTTCTAGTCTCCATTTTGTGATAGTTCATTAAGAAACAACATACAAATTCAAATTATTCCTCTGTAATGCAGACCATTTGAAAATTTGCATATAACTATATAGCTCTTTCTTTAGGAAAATTCAGCTTTTTTTAATTATTTTTTTTTTTTTGCCCCTTTATATTTCTCTCTTAGTGGTCTCACTTGCCTTTAACATATTTATTACTTTCCTGAATGTAATTGCTCATATGTTTTTGGAGTTCTTGACTTTTGTCTTCCTATGTATCAAAAACTGGGATGTATTATGGACACCCTTGACTGAATTGTCTTTTTATCAGTCATTTCGGCCATTTCCTCGTGGCTGAATTTGATTCTGTCCACAAACAAACCAAGAAAATCTTCCACTTTAGTTGTTATATTCATTTTTGCAAGAAAAAGAGAAGTCACCAATACATTAGTAAGTATCAGACAGTCTGTTTGAGTATTTTCTAACAATCTGCAAGGTAACACATTTCCCTTATTGTCCACAAAATTGTTTTGTGTCATTCTGCTGGTTAGTCCCAAAATAATTTCACCACAGCAACATTTGATAACAGATTTTCTCTCACATTCTTTAATATTTTTGTCTTTATAAACCGAACATTAGAGGAATTACTGCTATTATTTTTGTAAAAGGTTGAACCAGCAGGTTTTACAGTACTGTATCATCAGAAATTTTGATAAAGTATTATTAAAAAGATGTAGCAGGTTATTTTCTATAAGTAAATGTTTAGAATCTATATTAAAAGTATGTTTCATAATGCTTATGAAGACATATTTTCACCTATGGATATAATTCAAGACTTTATTTCCCCCTAAACAATGTTTTTTGTGCTTAAGAACTTCAGTGGACTAAACCAAAATCTCGGGTGATTTCATACACAAATCAGAATTTATTTTTAAAGTGGTTTATTGCTACAGTTAGGCAGTATTTTAAAATCTATTAAGTAACTTCATGCATTACACAGACTGGTTTTCAGATCTTCCCAAGAAATTATCTGATAAAATAATTACATGGATTTGAGGTATGGACTACTCAATAGATAAAAAATTGGCACTCAGAGCGTTGTGGTCAATGGCCCGATGTCCAAGTGAAAAGCGGTGACAAATGGGATTCCTCAGGGGGTGATACTAGGACTGTGCTCTTTAACACCTTTGCTGGAGACAGGGAGGTGGAATAGAGTGCACCCACAGCAGGTTTGCTGATGACACCAAGCTGAGCGGTGCAGTCGACATCCTGGAGGGAAGAGATGTCATCCTGACACACCTGCGAGGTGGGCTCCTGTAAACCTTGTGCAGTTCTAGAAGGACAAGTATTTTTTGCATTTTATTTTACTGGTAGCATGTCTGGATTAACACAGAATTGTTGCTTCCACCTGTGATTGTGTGCAGTGTTTGTATGCTCAGAAAAAGTCTTTTTTTTTTTTTAAATTCTTATGTGGTTTTAAATGCTTGGAACACTCTGTAGGACTGAGATACGTTTTCTTTCTTTTGGCCTGGATCCAGTTCGTGTGGTAGCCTTGGTGTCTGTAATAAGTACAGCAGGCTACAAACGTTGACAAAGCTATTTTGGGGCATATCTATGCAGTCACAAAAGATTTTATATATTTTATATATATATTATTTAATATACAGTAAGCATCAAGTTTCTTNAAAGCTATTTTGGGGCATATCTATGCAGTCATAAAAGATTTTATATATTTTATATATATATTATTTAATATACAGTAAGCATCAAGTTTCTTCAGAAAGGGTAATATCATTATTTATTCTCAATAATAACTGACTACACTCCTGAAAATTGTGTTTTAAGGCTGAAATGAAAAGCAAAAGTGAAATGAATCATTTCTGAGTTTGTTAATTTCTAGTCACCAGCTTATGGTTGCTTCATTTCCTTCCTGTAGAGTCCCTCAGCACTTTGTTTACTCAAGACACATAAGGATAGGACTTACCATTTTCTACCACTCTTACAACCCACCAAATTCTTTGTGGGTAGATACAGTGCTTACTGTCTTCAATATGCTGAATTGAGTGAACTTCATCCAGGTTCTAATATTCTAATATTTGTATGAAAATTCTAATATTGTTTGAAACTTATTTCACCTTTGAAATTTTCTGTAGCATGCTTAGAGAATGAGAAGATAAATCAGAGATTTTGATTTTTAACAAACTTTCAGTACAATTAAAGAACTGAAGCATTCAGAAATTCAGAAATTTCCTGGAAAGACAGGCAGCATTGGTGAGTATAGCAGCAGGGCAAATTAATTTCTTACAAGCTACCTGTCTGACATAGAAAAGTGTTTTTCTCCAAACAGTCTAAAACTGCTTGGTAACATGGTGGCTGCAATCCACTTTAACTTTCCTGCTTCCTTTTGCAGAAGTGTTTTTGCTGTTGGAGAGTAATTCCTGTATGATACTGCTACTGTTGATTCAATTCTTTATTTTTTTTCAGTGTCCCTTTTGAGGAGCCTTGGTCTTTAGAGAATCTGCAAAATCTACCAATCTACCTAGAAAAATGTCAATAATTTTTCCAGCTAGTGTTAAGCCAAACTTAAGCAGAGGAAGGGGCAAGAAAGAGCTGTTAAGATATGGGAAGGTTCAGCTTAAGTAATGGTGAGAAAAGCAACCAAAAATATGGCTTCAGAAGGGATGAAAAACAGAGCTCTTGGAATTGGACATTGCTGAAGAAGCACGTTTAAGAATTTTTGAGCATGAAAACTGCCTTTTTACTTTTATTTCTACTCTATTCATAAATTTCTCTGCGCTTTTCTTTCCTGAGCAAAGAATAGTTTCACTGAAGAATACAGCTGATTCATATGAAAAGTAATTCTCCTCTGAGGTGCACAAAGCTGTAATGCTCCAAATATCAGGTTTCTACAGCATCCACAGTACTATTTTTTAGTTCATTTTCTCATGTACTGAAGTTCTAATGAGATGATGCAGAACCTTTTAGTTTGTTGTTTTTTTTTTTTCTTTTTTCTGAATGTGTAGGTTTTTGGGGGTTTTTTTTGGTTTGAGACTTTTTTTTCCTTTTTCACAGGTTACAAATAATTGACTAAAGACAATCAGAGCCAGAATCTAGATCCAAATGCAGGACCCAGACACATCATCCTGCAGCCAGTGCTCCACCTAATCTTTGAGATTAATACTCTCTGTTGAAGTGTGGCAAAAGTATTTATCCTTGAAAGTAAGTACAGTTAAACATTTAGCCATGTTCTTTTAAATTTACTATTATCCAGATACATTATCCAAAGCTTTGGTGAAACTTTCTGTTAACAAATACACAGCTATATTTTTTTTCCCTTTTTTGATTTGCTTGCAATCAAGTATTGTGGCTGGACCTCTATTGCATGCAATTAAAATACTTTGTTTCCCAGTAAACAGAAAACTTGTGTCACACCTAGGGAAGGTACATTTTCCTACTGTGAGCAGAAAGAAACAGCAGGTACTCCACTTTTGGCACATCCCTAATAATAATATTCTTGCTGTCAGCTGAGTTCATAGTTGACAGGTAGCTCCATAACAAGAACAAATAAAACTTCTCTCACAACTTACACCTTCAGAGTCAGCACGTCTAAAAGCACAAGAGCTATCAATGCACAGAATTGCCAGAGGCCTTCTATACCAGCATTACTGGCTGCATAGATGAGGGGAGAGAAGTCGGTGTCATCTGCCTTGACTTCAAGCAAGGCTTTTGACACTGTCTGCCCTAACGTCCTCATTGGTGGGCTCAGGAGGCATGGGTCAGAAGAGTGGCAGTGGAGGAGGTTGGGAACTGGCTGAACAGCAGATCCACGGTGTTGTGATCAGTGGTACAGATTCCAGTTCAGGGCCTGTCACTGGTAGTGTTCCCCCTGGGGTGAGCACTGGTCCAGTCTTGTTCCGCTTATGACCTGGATGTGGGGGCAGTTGTACCCTCAGAGAGTTTGCTGACGACACAGAACTGGGTGAAGTGGCTGGTACACCCCAAGGCTGTGCTGTCTTTCAGTGGCAAGTGGACAGGATGGAAAGTTGAGCAGAGAGGAACATAATACAAATACAAACGCAAGGTCCCTTGCCTGGTGGGGAATAACCCCATGAAACTACAGAGCCTGAGGGCCAACCAGCTGGAAAGTCCCCGGGAGTCCTGGTAAAAAAGCTGTCCATGAGGCATGTGTGCCCTTGTGACCAAGAAGGCCAGTGATATCTAGGCTGCATTAGGAAAAAAGCATTGCCATCAGGCAGAGAGAGGAGATCTTGCCCCTGTGCTCTGTGGGTAGGGTTGCATCTGGAATGCTGTGTCCAGTTCTGGGCTTCTCTGCTCAAGAAGGACAAGAAAGTACCATGGGGTCCAGTGTAGAACCCTGATAATGCAGTGGTTTAGTACCTCTCTTACGAGGAAAGGATGAGGCAGCTGAGCCTGTTTAGCCTGGAGAAGAGGCAACTGAGAGAAAATCTTATCAGTGCATAGAAATTACTTAAAGGCAGGTGTCAAGAAGACAGGGCCAGACCCTTTTCAGTGGTGTCCAGCTACACCACAAGGGGCACAAACTGAAACATGGGAAGTTCCACCTCTCTATCAAGAAAAACTTAATTACTCTGAAGGAGGGAGAGCACTTGAAGGCTGCCCAGAGAGGTTGTAGAGGTTCCTTCTCTGAAGATATCCAAACCCCACCTGGATGTGGTCCTGTGCAACCTGCTCCAGGTGAACCTGCTTTAGCAGGAGGGTTGGACTGGATCACTTCTGGAAGTCCCTTGCAACCCCAACAATTCTGTGATTCTGTGTTCACCACTGTGGCTAAAGGCATTATCTCACTTATGCAGAGATATCTTTCAGGCTTAAATCAAGACAAAATAAATTTTTGTAAAGTAATCAAGATTCTCTCACATTTTATGAATCGTGAAAAAATGAAATCTGAAACAGATGTCTATATATGTAAGTATTGTGTGCAAGTACATGTACATGCTTTGAATAAAATAGATTGCATCCTTTCTTAGAAGATGTTTTTGATATGTTTGTTGTAAATAGAAATATAATTGCTTCCCCTTGAAATCATTAAGTACAAATTAACGTTTTAATTTAAAAACTGAAGATGTCATGAATAGGAAATGCAATTCACAGATTTGCCTATGTCTAAGGTTTGCCTCAGACAAAATGTTTATCACTGAAAATGTTAGGGTACTGAGGTACCAAAATAACACTTGGACTCTAATAATTTTTCTTGAAATTTCAATATAAATGGGTATTGTTATAATCCTGCCCACTTTTTTGCTTAAGAGAAGCTTCAGAATTCTTCACAGAACCAAAGAATAGTTAAGGTTGAAAAGGATCCCCAGTGGCCAACTTGTCTCCCTGCTTATCAAGCAGGGTCATTCAAGAACATATTGCTCGGGATTACATACAGACTCTTGAACATCTCCAGAGGGGGAGACTCTACAACCTCCACAGGCAATTTGTTTCAGTGTTCAGTCACACTCACAGTGAAGAACTTCTTCCTCATGTTCAGGTGGAACTTCCTGTGCATTGACTTCTGCCTTTTACCTCTCTTCTTGTTGCCCAACACCACTGAAAAGAGCCTGGCTCCACAGTCTTGACACGCTCCCTTCAGATCCTCGTGTACACTGATGAGGTCCCTGCTCAGTTGTCTCTCCCTGAGGCTGAAGAGGCCCAACTCTCTCAGCATTTCCTGGTAAGAAAGATGCTCCAGTCCCTTAAACATCTTTGTCACTGACCCCTGGACCTACTCCTGGAGCTCCACATTTCTCTTGTACTGAGGAGCCCAGAACCTGACAGGGTATTTCAGATTGGCCTCACTAGCACCACGCAGAAGGACAGGACCACGTACCTTGACCAGCAGGCAAAGCTCTTCCTGGGGCACCCCAGGATATCATTGGTCTTTTTGGCTACAAGGGCACAGTTGGCCGCTTCAAATTTACATGTGATTAGGTAGTTATATGTTTTGTAAACAACAGGCCATTACCATAGCAGGACTTACCACTACTGTGATTAATAATAATAGTATTCATATTCCTCAAGATTTATACTGTTCTATGGATTTTTCGAGAGGTGCTCAGTTGGTGGCTAAGAAATTATTGGACTAGGTTCCAAATGATTTCAGGAGGACTTTGTAGCTACTTCACTTTGTCCTTATACTCACAGCTATCTATCCTGACCCAGCAAAATATTTATTTTTTTTCTTTAGTGATCATATAGAAGAGTACTAGTCTTTTGTAAATAGAAGTGATTCAACACAGTTTTCTGCTGCTCAATGCAAACTAGGTACCTGAATCTTTTAAAAAATTCAGTGCTTTTACTCTGTTTTGCTCCTCATCCAAAAGCCTGCTGAAGTTGTTAAAACTCTCTGACGTACCAGGTATTTCAGGCAGCACTAGGGGAGAAGTTGATAATGCTTGTCAACAGACAAACTATGACTGCCAGATCGCAGGCTCTGACTAATTGTCGGGAGCAATCGAGAAACATTAGAGCAATTCGAACTGTGGAAAAGAGCTGTGTACCCAAATTAGAACATATGAAGATTCAAGTCATGGAACAAAGAAGAAGAAAGAAGAGTTGTTACCAGTTGTCAAGTTCACTATTAGTTAAAGAATTGCTAATGCATGCGTTTAATATAATGTACCCCCAGTTTGAAAAATATTTTTCCCTCATAATTCCCCTAAGTTTATTTCTAATTTCCCATTGGTTAAAACTTGCCACAGTGCAGTATTTCCCTCATTTAGCCATTCTCCTCCCCTAGTTACAAATATGGTGTTGTCTCCTCCCCTATTCTCCAAGTTTGTATTTCTCTCCTCCCCTAAATTTCCTTATTTGTTAAACTCCTCCCTAGTTCCAGAACCATCCCTCACCAACCCTATATAAGTCCAACCCTCCTTTCCCTCAAGGACACACCTCTGAGCTTTGGGGCCTCCTCACACTCTTACGCCACAACATCGCACTCAACAAAGCTAAACCCATGCTCAAGAACCCCAGTGTGTCTCGTGCTTTCACACCTGCGCGCGACAACTAATCAAAACAGCTAAAGGTCAGCACTACAGGTGGGAGATCAAATGAGAGATAAAGTGACTCAAAACACCATAAAATTAGATACTTTTCTTCCTTTTTCTTTTTTCCTTTTTTTTTTTTTAAGTCTATTGTCAGACACCTTTCTTTAAAAGTAGAGTACTAAGCAACAGCAAAATTAAATTGCTTTATCCAATAATACTGGGAGGCAAAACACATTGAAAAACGCCCCAGCCCTCCTCCTGTAGTTTTGTTTGTTTGTGGTTTTGTGTGGTTTTTTTTCCTTTTGATTATGAAATAATTGTCTGCATTTCTGGAAATATTAACTATCTTCATCCGAGAGCCCCTCTGGGATATAACCTTTTAATTGTGAAAAGGAGTGTGGTTAAGCAATGGAATAGCAGCCCTATCCATGTGCCAGAAAGTGACTTGTATCTGTTGCCATCTTTGGTATTAGTGTGCAGATCAAGTTGTCTTTCTAAGACAAATAGTATTCTTCTTGATTACAAATAATACATGCTTTCAGTCTTGCTACTGTAACTGACATAAACCGTGTTACGGATTGTCAGTCAGGGAGATTCATGACAGCTATATCTTCAAAAAATTGACATTTTATTCCATGAAATAAAATTATATTTCTCACAGAATGACTAGAGCTGTTCAAAAAAACCCCAGAGTCTGGCTTTTTAAAAGAGGATGTGATTATCCTATTGTTTCTTGCTTTTTGGTTTCTAAAGGAAAATCAATCTACTTTCTACCTAGATTTCTCATAATTTGTGGAATTTACCAATAGATGATGAAGCTTAGATGAATAGGAAGTTAAACTCCATCTGTCTAGAAGCCATTTCTGTGAACTCTCCTGTCCTCAATGCAGGGTGTTGCTTGCCAAGAAAAAGGAAATAATGACTTGCCAAAACATCAAAAATAGTATAGCTACTGAACATTAGAGCACAAACCTCCACAGTAGGAATTGGCTGTCTCTGATCTCAGTTGTTACATTTATGTCTCAGTTCAACAGGATAAAATGTCTGCCAAGGAAAGCAGGAACTTTCCTGGGGCTGGAAGAGAAAAAGAAACTCCTCCCTCCAAGTCTGAAACTTAAGAGACTTTAGGCAAAAAAGGTGTGGAAAAGGAAATAACAGTCTTTTACTAGTGAATATGTATATAACCAAAACAGAAGAAGCAGCAACACCGTAACCAAAACTTTCAAACAATTTTCCTTCAGAGAAGAGTAAACTAGTGAGCCAACACTCCTCCTTCCAGCTGGTTGGTATCCTTCTTTCACAGTCATAAACAGAAAAAAGTCAAGCAGGAGTTTTAAAAGAAAACCTATGAAATCTTTGTTTAAATGGAGAGAAGACCAAGATGACAACTTGACACCAAGATGCATAACTCTTTTCCTAACAGCTGAATTCAGGTAATTTATGCTACCTCTGCTCATTGTTGCTGGCATCGGGACACTACAGACTCCTTGTGCAGTGCCAGTAATAAGGCACGGATGCAAGGACAGCTAGAACTAAAAAAATCTGCAGAAAAGTCCCTAAATTGTTGAGACCCATAAATCAGTCAAAATTTAAATATGTTCCTGATGTGTGCTATAAAATATGGTCACAGGAAACAGCTTTTTGCCCTAGTTCCAGGCTCGAGGATATTCCAGCACACAGTGTGGCTAGAACTCTGCTCAAGGTCACCAGTAGAAAGGAAGAATTTAATTAGACAGGAAGCTGGAACTGACACTGATGAAACTCCTAGCAATTGAGCTAAGAATGTTTCTGCTTTTCTGTGTGACCTTGCAGTCTTGTTTAGAAATTCAGTCCAAGTGATTATATATTTCTTCTTTAAGACCTCAGTTTGACATAAGTATTTTCAGTCAGAAGAAATTATAAAAAAATAAAAAAAAAATTAAAAAAAAATGAAATCAGGAATTGGTAACTAACTTTAATCATGAACATTCAACTACATGCACTTGATTTTTAGGGGGAACTCCTGATAATTTCAAGGTTTTTATCAATGAAGTTTACCGTGCAGCAGTCATAAATAAACAAACAAAAGCTACATGACTGCTGTTCATTTGTTTTGTCTGTTTCTCTTGGACCCACACCTTCTTTGAATGTTAAAAATTATTCATAACCTTATGATACTGCACCAATGTGTTTGCTTTTTCCAGAAAGTGCTTTCCATTGGATTTATCCAAGGTGCAAGCCAAAATGAGGAGGTTCTCCATGGGATCAAAAGAGGTGACAGACAGAGTGTAAAGATATAATTTTTATATTGCCAAGAAGATATATACTAATGAGCAGAAAAACAATGAAACAGTTGGAAACTATTTGCCTAATCCCAAACACAGTTCTTTTTCAGGCAGTATATAACTGTCCCAAAAGTCACACCTGTGGATTTTTCCAAGATCATATGGTTGGCCATATAACTGTTTTGTTCAGACATTGCTGAAACTCTAATCCCTCCTTCCTGCTTCATAACTTTATTCTTCAAATCATCTTTCTTGCTGATACTGTCTAAAATAAACCTTGTCAACTCTTCCATGCTGGTATGCAACCTTGAGTTTGCTTTTCTTTTGCGATGAGAACAACATGCTTAAATCCTAGTGCTTACTGAAATGAAGGATAACAGCTCTACACACACATTTCATTTTCATGGCTAGGCTT
>VXAY01000894.1:139301-151724 GCA_013399855.1 Oxyruncus cristatus | reverse complement strand
CCCTGTCCCTCCCCGCCTCTCCCGCTGCTGCTGCTGCTGCCGCTGCTCTGAAGGGTGCAGTGTTTTCTGTGCACACAGACTCCAGCATTGATGTGGCTGGAGGATGCTTCCATTGAGGGCAGCCCATCTGTGGCAAATGCTTCTAAACGCACTATTTACCTCCCATCTGGTCCGCCTGATTATTGGGGGGAGGGGGAAGGGTCATTATTTCTCCCTCTCCCTTCGTGGTGCTCAGAGGCTCCTTTCTTTCTCCCCTCTCAGCCCCCTCCCCCATGCCATGCCCCAAAAAAATTCTTTGCGATTTTTTTTTTTGAGGAGACCTTTTAGCAGCCCTTCTCTCCCGCTCCTCCTGCTCCAGGAGCCCCTGCGGAGGGCGGATTAGGAGCAGTACCCCTTCCACAGACCCAGCACTCCCCCCGGGTCCTCTCCATACAGCCGGCGACTCTATCCCAGATCTTCCAAATGCTGCAGAGTCATGGTACCCCAGAGAGGCCGAGCCAGACTCCCTCTACCCCGCTGCTCACTAGACGCCCCCTCCCCTTTGTCCGGGAGGGAGTCCCAAGGGTCAGCGGCTCAACCAGGCCGGCGCAAGCCCACATATTCCCAAAGGGCCCCTGCACAGATGAAGTTTCAGCAAGGAGCGTGCCTAGGCCCCCGCATCTTCCCTGGCAGAGTCCCTGCAGGCTACAGGCAGGAGTTACACCCAGGCTTCCCTAAACCAGCAAACACTGACAGGCATGTCCTGGGGGACAACCGAATTTTTCAAGGGGCAGTACAGCTTATTTCCCAGTGCCTGGATGCCTGACGGATGTTAGGGCTGGGAGCGCTTTGCAGAGCCACTGGCTGTAGGGAGACCAGTCATCGTGCTCCCCAAACCCTCCAGTGTGGAGTCGGTAGAAGTTGTTGCCTCCTAATCCCTTGATCCCGGCCTCCCTGGCCCCACCGTGCCTCTCTCTGCCAGGAATCCTGTGGACCATTTCAGATGGGTGCAGCTGGAGTTTTGGTTTTGACTGAAGTGGCTCTTAAATTTAGAGATAACTTGACAGGGATTTTCTTCAGCTCCTCATAATTCAGTGCTCTCCTCATCCTTGGTGGTTTGGGCTGGGTTTGGGGTGTATTTCATTGCTCTCATGCACGCAGTCAAATAATTCATGAAGCTGATACAAGGCTTTTGCTGGACAGTAATGCCTGGATTCTGGTTTAATGCCTGTTCAGCTGCTTTTCCCAAATACTTCTGGAGCGGTGTTTTGGTTGCTTTCTCCTGGCTGTGCCCCTCAGCTACCTGACCTGGCTCGTCCTGTCTGCTTGCCCTTTGAGCACATCTGCTGGGTGACCACCGTGCTGGGGATGTCCCCTGCTGCAGGGACAGGCAGAGCCCTCAGCCTGGGTGCAGTGAGGGGGAGGCTCTGCTCTTGCTGCAGGATGCTACAGGAAATCCAAGGGACTGTGAGGGAAAGCTGGAGGAGAGGTGGTAAAGAGTGTATAGAGGGCAGCAGTGGGGATAAGATTTCCTTTCCCTGATAGGGCTGGGGCCACTCCTCCTCTGGAGAATAATAATAGTAATAATGACCCCAACCCCCCAAAATTAACCGCCTCCCCAGCAAACCAGTAGAGCTGTTCCTTTTGGCTTATGCACCCTGAGCTGGTTTGTGTATTTTCTGTGCATCTGTAGTGAAAAATTAATTAACATGTGGTTATTATTTTCTCTCCTGAGTAACTTTCCCTTGCCCTCCTCCAGGCCTCTCATCAGAACAGGCCTAATCAGATTTGGGTGGCTTGAGAGCGGGGACTGTGCACTGAGAAGGGGGCATCTGCCTTGGGTGGTGGTCAGAGCAGATGGTGGTCTTCTCAAAGAATGCACTGGGAATAGGAACAGCAGTGCGGACGGATGTCTGGCACAGAGGCTGTTCACATTTCTTTTTCCCAGATGAACGTCCCAAAGATGCTGGACATTTAACACATACAATTAAAAAAGCCCTACGCAGATAAGCACAGGCGCATTAGTGGTGTAGGACATTGTTGCCTGACAGCCCTATTCATGCACGGGCTGGATGCTGCATCCTTTAGGTCAGGGACTTGGAAAAAAATGCATTTAGGCTGTGTTGAGGAGGGTATCTTTGTGTCTGCAGCACAGACAATGGATACAGCCCAAAGTGCCCAGATATGCCCTTCTTTCCCCTGGCGGAGGAGCACTAAGGTGTGAAGCCCCTCTTTATCTGTGGGCTGAACCAAACCCTGGCGCTGGACGTGCAGCCCTTGCCCTTCTCCCCATCTTTGCTAAGAACTGTGGGAGAATTTGCCCATGACAAGGTGCTAAGATGCAGTTCATTATAATCTCATGTCCCTCCTGTCCTAAGCATTTAGCATCATTTAGACAGTCTTTCCCAGACAAACGGTGGAGTGAGATGGAGCCACGGTGCAGGGAAATGGGCAGCGCTCGGTGACAAGCGGCGGAGCAGATGGCTGTGGCCGGAGCAGCGGGTGTGCAGGGGAGGGTTCTCCTCAGACTTCGGCCCGGGCGGTAGCTGCTCTCTGGATCGATGCTGTACTTGGCCGTGCGTGGTGGGAGCTTGTCACAACTCCGGCGCGGCGGCCAAGCCTCGCAGGACAGATTCATGCTGGCAGGCCGTGGTGCAGGCTGGGGGGCTGCGGGACGAGCTGGGGAAGCCTGGCGTCAGCCTGGCCCTCCGGGAGCTGCGCAGAGCCGTGGGGCCCGGGCAGGCTCTGCAGCGCTGCCCACGTCGGATTCTGCTTCCCTGCTCTCTCCCCGTCCCCCGCAGCGCTGACACGAGGCTCGGGGGCTCTGTAGGCATCACTGACACCACGAGGGCATTGCTGGGTAGGTTGCTGCTGTTGTGCAGGTACAGCTCACCTGCACTGGCACCCCCAGAGCCAGATGTTCAGAATTATTTTGTGATTGTGCCCGGTGAAACTCAGCCGAGGAACGGTGCTGTGCTGTAGCGAAGGGAGCACTAGAAATAGAATTGATGGGTCCAAAATGCAAAATGGATGGAGGCTATTACCGACAGCAGGAAAACCATCCTGTGGGACAGTGGATAAATCTCATAGTACAGCCTATCCCTAAATATGTTTTAGCTCCAGAGACTGGAGTGTTGTGATGTGAAAGCTGCGGTGCCAGGCCGTGGGACAGCACAGCACAGTGGCAGAATGCCGGAGCTGAGGAGCCAGGCATGTCAGAAAGATGCTGCTCCAACAGCTAATAGAGGCTACATTTTTCCTGGTACAAGTACCCTTCAATGCCCATATTCAGTGCCCCAAAAAGCTGCACATCTATAACCTCTAAGAACATCAGTCAACAGAAGGTTTTCACGGCGTGAATAACCACTCAGACTTTCTGGGGACTTCAAGTGATAAAAAAAAATAAATCAAGACCATTCAGAAGAGCCTTAGACAAGGCAGATGGGCCTGAGGGTATTATCTGAGAAATTGTCTATTACTCCCATTGCACCAGCCTTACTTAGAGCACACAGAGCCTTCACCTGCAGAGAGATCCCACTCCCAGCACGTGGGGCAGCATTGGCTCTTCCAAGGGGTGGAACTGATGACAAGTTTACATTTAAATGTGTGCTCAGCAGACTGGTACAGTGGTGGCCTGGGTGCATGGTCCCCTCCAACCCCATCTAGAGAAAATCCCCCACATCAGCATCCGTTCCAGATTCAGCTCCGCGTTTGCACAACATCAGGTGCAGATTTTACTTTTGAAGGTGCTCGTGATAAGAGTCAGAGCAGTGACACCCAATCCTCTGGGCCCGAGAGCTGGCTTAGGCTCACCAGGCAGCAGCAGAAGCCTCCAGTACCTTGGCAAGGTGAATTTAAAGAGCTCTGACGATCCGCAGTTACGCAGCCTGGCAGAAAGAAGTTCCTCACTGAGCTGGGAGCAGAAGATCTGGCAGCAGAGCCCGTTTCCAGCTCCTGCCCACTCCCACCCCTCGGGACAGCCTGCTGAAGCTGCTTCTAGGGATAAGGGGGAAACCAGCATCTAATTCAGTTCTTGTTTTATTTCTGCCAAGCCTGCAAGCCTGATTAAAGGCAGCCCCACTGCGGTCATTAGTACCACAGTAGGGCACGCATGGCACAGCTCCAGAGGGAGATCCCACCATCCCAGCCTCAGGCACTGGCTTTGGTCACTGGCACTCATGAGACCTGGAGCACCATCAGCAGAGGTCCCAGTTCCCAATACATGTCTGACCAAACAATTTTTGAAAAAAATAACTCCTTGCCATCTATACTGCTCATCCTATGTGATTCCAGAAACAGGAGCAGCATTTTTAAAATAACATTAATCTGATAGTTGTCTCCTTCACCCACAAGTATTTTCAGATTTGTGGTTCGTAAAGGGTGCCACTCTGAAGAAGGTCCAAAAACAACGAACCAAAGCACAGCTCTGCCAGGCCTTGGTCAATGAGGCTGAAATGGAAAGAACCCCAGGTCTGACAAGGGGCTGTTGTTTGGACACTCCAGGTTATGTCCCACCTTTGCACAGAAAGAGGGTCCAAGCGCTCAGGACTGAGTTAATGAGGAGCAGAAAGCACTGGCTGTAAAGACAGTACCTGGCTGTTCTCAGCTCTCCTCGTGGGCTATGTCTAAGAGGGTCTTGCTCTGATGCTCTGACCACGGGCAGACAGGAGAATTCGGTCACTGACTAGAGACCACAGCAGAGCCCAGAGAGGCAGCCACACTTCTGTCAGCGAGAACTTTCTCAGGGCCATTCTCGGCAATAATCTCCTGCTGATATAATTTCTTCAGTTTTGGTTTTACCATTACATTAGGCTTGGTATGAGCAGTCTGTGAACTTACACTGTGAACAAGCAAATGCCAGGGAAAGCCCAGAGGTGTGGAGGAGCATTGGTGGGGTGTCCGTTCACCTGGCCCACACAGATCCTCTGGCATTGCTGTGACAGAGGGATGCATATTCATATCGCTTTCTTCAGTGCAAATTAGTAATTATCTTCCCCTGATCTCATATCAGCTGTGCCCACCTCTGAAGAATCACACTGAGATGGGCCAGAGCCACCCCTGAGTTTTGATGTCTGGTTTAATTAGCTGATTGTAGCAAGGGCAGGTACCTGTTGGCCAAAATCACTGTCTTTGTTGGAAAGCCGCTGACTTCCACTTCTCTGTCTGGTGCCAAAGAGTAGCAATTTATTTGAGGAGAAATAGCTGCAGACTGTCTGTGCAGTGTATGGGAGCAGAGAGCAGAGCAGAGGTTTGGGTAACAGTGTGTTTGCTGCATGTCTGAGGTTAAGGCAGCGGCATTTGGAAGTGAATTGGAGGCTGGTTGTGTCTTCCTGGTACGGAATGACAGCCGGGAAGACAATGCTGTGTGAGTGGTTTCTCTCCATCCTTGCTCTGCTTTGGCTTGGCAGCCCTGGAGGATGTGTTTGCCTTCTGATGGATGGGCATAGGCAACACTGGTGGCTCTGAGGGATCTGCTCCTCACCAAGAGGGAGGGGGTGCTCTGGGAAAGATGGGGTCACTCAGTCTCTGTGTCTCATGTTTGGACTCTGGTTGGTGGTGGGTCTCTCTTGTGGGCAGTGTCTGGCCTAAAAATCCAGACTCACCAGGCACCCCCCAGAAAAAAGGAGACTAAAGTTTGGGACTCCTCTCTTGGCTTGTATTTGAAGGAGGGATCTCAAAGCAAACCCCGAGTCATCCACTCATCTTCACTGTGACGACATCCAGAACCTTATGGGTGTTGGTGCTGTGGGTACGATCCCCACCAATGCCCACGGGCCGCAGGGTGTGCCGGTTTGTAGTCTCACAGCACTGGGACAAGCAGCCGGTGCAGGGAAGCTGGTCCCTTGGGGATGCTCTAGTGTTTGTCATTCCCATCATCAGATTGAATGCCGGTTGTGTGGCTGCCCGAGCTGGGAGGAGGCTGGGAGGAGGCTGGGAGGAGGCCTGCCTGCTCCCGCTCACCTGCGCCGGGCGTTTGGATCCAGCAGAAAGCCCTTGAGCTGGTGACAAAGGTCTGGATGTGGGCTGGAAAGTACAGTCCTGTCTCTTAGCAACTGGTTCCTACCTCTGAGCTCTCGGAGCCGTGTGTGGGACAGAGAGCATCAGTCACGCTCCCGCTGCCGCAGCAGCGACGCGCCGAGGAGGGGATGGGGGATCAGGCCAGCTCCAGCCACCGCCGAGACGCCTAAAGAAGCTCAGGCATTGCTAGCACAAGCAGTCATCTGTGAGCCCAATCAAAGCTCCGGTTTAATTGCTTTCCTCGTGCCCTTCTCTGCCCGGCCAGCGGGCGCCGATTGGCTGCGGCAGCAGTGCCTGCCGGCACCCAGAGCCTGCTCCCCACCATTTCGGTCACAGGGTGGGGACAGGGAAGGGCGGGGGAGGAGGAAGAGGGAGGACACGGCCTGTGTATTTCTAGAAAAATTAGATGTCATCGGGTCCTCCCCTGAACTCCTCCACACAGCACCTGGGAATCCCCGTCCTCTCACGGACATTTGCATGGCTGTTTTCTCTCTCTGGGCTCGTTCTGCTGTTTCACCCTCGTGTTTCCTCTCCCAGCCCAAAGCAGCTCCTCTCTGGTGAGCGTTTCTCAGGGGCTCCCTTGCCAAGCACTGTTTCATAAACATTTTCACGAATCCTCTGCTTTGTCCTCCTAATTAACCATCCAATTGGCCCCCAATGGAGCCTTCACCTCTCCTGTGAAGATCCTGCTTGCACAGATTATAACCTGTCAGCTGCCAATTTATTTCTCATGCAGAGGGCAGGTTGTACTAATTGTCTGCCTTCCCTGCCCTGCTCGGTTTGGCCCCCCTTTCTTCTGCTCCCAGAAGCATCCCAGGTGGAGACACAGACCCACAGAGGACCAGGGGGACCCAGATGTGAGGCCACTCTGAATGACCCACATGTCCAGCCTGCAGTGATGTGGCACTGAGACCAGATGTGATGGGATGATGGGTCACACCTGGGAGAGGGATCTCTGTGGACGGATTACCATGATAGAGCGTTTAGGAACATGCTTGACTTCTGGGCCCCTCATGTGTAGTCTCAGTTAAGAACTCAAAAAAATTCCACTTGGTCATCCCAGGTTAATGGAGAATCCTTCGTGGTCTTATTAAAAGTCGGGGCTCAGCTTTTGGAAGAGTTGGGGTCCACCTAGAGTGGTTATAATGGATATGAGTCAGAATACACAGGGGAGTTACCTGAGTGCAGGGGGAGGCCAAACAGATTTCCATCCGAGTCTCTCCCTTGTGCCTCCTGCACCTGTATAGGACTCCCTGTATAGGACCCTCCAGCCTTGCAGAGCCACATGTGGGCCCAGAATAAATACAAGGACCTGCTGTCACTGAGGGCAGTGGCCAACTGTTTTTCTGGGTTCCCACATTGGAAAAGGGGCTGATGGAGTCCAACATGACCCTCACGGTTCTGCACTGTCCCCATTTCTTGAACCCAGCATGTGCTCGCAGGGAGTTTCCAGGCTCTGGTGTCAGGGCTGGGGTGAGGTGCAGCTCAATCCCTGCCATGCCCTGACCTGGTGAGGAGTCTGGTTTGGGAGGGGAGGGTGTGCAGCCCCTTAACCCACCCCCAACATCCGCTGAGCTGTCAGCATTTCCCTAGAGGCACATCATGCTGTTCCTGTGGGAGTCTCCAACGGTGGCCCACATACTGGGAACTGCCAGACTACAGGGAGCTGGCACCAGGATGCCACACATCCAGGGCTCAGCCTCTCAGCCCAACCTGACCTTGATTCACTGTAGCATCATTTGTAACTGATTTGACATAATTTTGCTTACCACTGAGGAGCTGAACTGCCGCTGCCGCTCTGTACCTCCTCCTCGGTTTCATTTTGACATCACCGTGTCCTCGCTGTGTGTGATGATGTCACCTGGCTGCCCTGACACTGCCGGGTCTATTCCCAGGCACAGAGGGGTCACCTTGCTGTGGCAGGTCACCTCATCACTTTTTACAGTGCCTTGGCCCCCTCTGACTCCGAGGATTTTGCTTTGGTGGTGATCTTTATTAGATTAGTGCTCAGCACTGGGGAGATCGCTCACAGTGATAAGTTACTTCAAGGAAGAGCCAGCTCTAGGCATGTTCTGAGTTTGTGCTACAGCTGCGTATTATCAATATTCTTTAGATGTCTAGTTTTACATTTTTTTCCGGATGCTATGGAATATAAACGCTCTTCTGGTTGCAAATTCAGTTTACCATTTTCCCCCCTTCTTTTCCACTCCAGTATCAGGCCCCATCAAATCACCTAAACCAAGATCCAAAGAACATTAAGAAATTTCTACCTGTCTTTGCAGATTTATATTAAAAAAAACCCCCAAAACCAAACTCACATTTTAGAATCATAGAATCCTAGGAGGGTTTGGGTTGGAAGGGTCCTTAAAGATTATCTTGTTCCAACACCCCTGCCATGTGCAGGGACATCTTCCACTAGACAAGGTTGCTCCAGCTGGGCCTTAAGCACTTTTGTGGATGGGGCAGCCATCGGGCAAACCCTGCCTATTTCAAAATAGTAAGAAATACTGCAACTTCAATAATCCCCAAATAATAATGCCCATGATCTCTTCCCGGTTAGTGCCCACAGCGTGGCCCTTCACCTGCACAGGTTCCACATGCTGTGGAGCAGAGTGTGGTGCTCAGCAGCTGACGGGGAGTGGGAAACCCACGGCCCCAGGGAGTGATTTCCCAGGCAGGTCAGTCGGGTGCTCTGCTCAGGCAGCCTTTCTCACCAAACCCAAGTGAAGCAGTGCTCAAACAGCAGCTTGTGCTGCCCCACGGCACCCAGTATTTTGTTACCCCTGGAAGAGCTGGTTCCCCGTTGCTCCTGGCTGAAGGGTGTGGGGTCACATTTATTGGGGAGCACCGTGCTTGCCTCTGCCTGCCGGATCCAGCTGCTCCTGTGACTTCCCCACCGGCACAGCCCGGTGCTGTCAGGGAGGCAGCTCTGCTCTCCTGCGCCGTGCAAAATGTCCTCTGCCTCCCAGGCAGAGCAGGCATCCGAGGAGCATCCGAGCCTCTGAGCAGCCATCAGAGCAAGGCTCTCTGCCTGCTGGGCTTCTCCAGGCAGCCCCAGGATGGATGGCAGCCCCATTCCCCAGGCGCCCCCCAGACCCCAGGCCCACCCACCTCCCCTTGGCACCCTGCACCTGGGCCCTCTCCACAGGCTGGAGGCAGGGCTGCCATTTCCAGGCTCGCCCCTCCCAGGCCGCTGTGTTTTCATTCCCAGGCCTGGGAGCTGGGAGAGGAATAAGCCGAGGTCAGAGCAAAGGCCTGGACCCATCCCCATGGCTCAGCTGCGGCTGCTGAAAGAGTGGCTCTCTCCGAAGAGGTGCCTGTGCCCCGTGAAAGACACACACCTCAGCTGTGTTTGCCGGCTAAAAATAAAGCGCCCGGCTCCCCTCACGAGGAAGTATTTACTTTGAGGAAAAAAAAAAAGGTATTGTGTACAGTTCTGGGTAAAGAAACAATGTGAATGCCCCCAGTCCCGGCCAGAGTCAGCGTAGAGCATGGGGAAAATGACTTCTTCTTTACGCCTCGGCTTCCCCAGGAGAAATAAACCCTCCTGTGCTGGAGGGACTCTCAGCTGCTCAGCAGGGCTGGGGCTGTTTTCACTGCAGCGGGTAGAGCTGGAGCTCTAAGTGCAGGATGGGGCTTCATGTTTGCATGGTGCAACATGACACAGAAAAGCTCAGTGCAGGGAAACACCATCAGCATTTTAGCAGCCGCTTTTCTCCCATTTTTCAACCAGAAATGATCAGAAAAATTTCCCAGCAAAGTACTTCCAGGAGAAAAAAGAGCAAAATCTGTAAGTGAGATCAATTCCCATCGTCGTCCTGTGGGTTCTTTTATTATGAGCAACACAACTGATATTGTTCTTAGCCCAGCATCTCCCCAGTGCCTATTCCTAAGGCACTCACTGTGCCCATGGCATGAGGGGCAGGAGGAAAAGGGAAGTTCGAGGAATGTAGCTCCTCTTTCTCCTCGCAGCATTAGCAAAGGGAGCCTGCTGTGGTTTAACATATCCCCCGCAAAAGCTGCTTTCATCCTACACCTAAATACCATGAGGAGTGAACTTCCTAAAGCCCTGGAGAAGTCTAAATATAGAAGCCAATCAAGGGCTGACTTCCCAGAGATGCAAAGTACCAAGAACAGTTTCTTGATCAAAAGTTGTAAGAGTCCATATTGAAATAAAACGTCTGTTTTGGTACTGAAGCCTGTGCAGGAGGGGAGGTTGCAGAGGTGGGCTGTGTGCCAGCGGTGTCTGCAGCAGGAGGCCATGGGCTGCCCAGGGAGATGGACTTGAGGAGTCATGGTGTTTGCAGGAAATTCTTTGTGGTGAGACACTGGCACAGGTTGCCCAGAGAAGCTGCGGCTGCCCCATCCCTGGAAGTGTCCAAGGCCAGGTTGGACGGGGTTTGGAGCAACCTGGGCTAGTGGAAAGTGTCCCTGCACATGGCAGGGGGATGGAACGAGATGGTCTTTAAGGTCCCTTCCAACCCAAATGATTCCATGATTCTGTGATCTCTCAAGCACCTGATGGGGATGTCTCTGGCAGCATGGCAGGATTTCATCCTATCAGTTTTGACCTCTGTTCACTCCCTGGTCCAGTTTAGCATTTTTGTCAGAAGACTGAAAACTTCCTGAGAACAAAACACAACCCGTAGGAAATTAGAAAGGCACCTTAAAAACCAAAGAGCAGCAGAGCACTCTCTGTAAAACCCAAACCCCACTTTTGCTCATCTCAGCACAGGGATGCACCTTTGTGCCTGCAGCAGAAGGAACCACCCAGGCCTGGCAGAAAGGGCGAGGGATGGCTGAGTGCCACAGGGATGGCACTGCCGGTGTGAGCTGTGGAACCTGTGCTCATGCAGTGGGGTGACTCCAGCACGGGGCAGGGGAACCCTGATCCTGACACAGCTGGGGACAGTGGCTGTGTCCCTCAGCCAGTGGGCAGCAGGAGCACAGGCAGAGAGAACGACATGGCCTGTCTCTGTGTGTAGTGGAGGTGACCTTGAGGGACAGCTCGATACGGCTGGCCCCAAACCTCCTGCTCCACTGTCCCAGGGATGAGGGTGACAGTGGCCCTTCCAGACAGCAGCAGGAAATTAGAGTTTAACGTGCAAGAGACTCTGTGCTGGGGCGGGGAGATGCTGTGGTTGGGAGATACAGAGGGGAACGCTTTCATGTGGGAAGTGCAAGGAGAGGCAAGGGCAGAGGGTCTGCTCCCAGGCAGAGAGCAGAGTGCAGCCATTATCAGGCAGGGCTCTGCTGGCAGGAAGCGGCTTTTGACTCACAGGAAGCTGAATTCGGCTGGTATCAGCCCCTCGCGCGACGGCCAGGGCAGTGTTTTATCTGCTGTTGAGCACAGCAGATGGGGAAACAGTCAGCACTCCCTCCCACCCCACTCCTGCTCCAGCAGCCCCTGACTGATGGCCCTCCAGCGTACCCCCCTTGGAAAAGGGATGCTTCCCTGTGGAGCCACGAAGCAGGGGCAGCTTCCCAGGCCCCAGGAGAGCTGCCAGCCCCACTGGAGGAGGCAGAGATTGTCCTACCAGCTGGTGCAAGGGCAGAGCCAGGACCCTCCAGGCTGCTGATCCCAGAACGGGCAGGTACGAGGTCCTCCAGCAGTGTCTACCCCAGTCAGTCTGAAGAGGAGCTAGAAGCATGTAGGCCTTGGAGACCTGGCTCTCTGGCTTGAAGCTCAGATTAAATCCTCCCAGATTCTCCCAAGTCCAAGATGGGGAAGGGCTTGCAGGGTTGGGGAACCCTGTCATCCCTTGGCCTCTCTAGAGCTGCCCGGGTTGGGAGTCTGGTTTCGCTCGGGGTGGTGGCAGCTTGCCGGGGCTCGGGGTGGAGGTCACCGCAGGCAGTATGGAGGGGATCGGGTGGCAGCTGCCAGCCGTAGACCTGCTGCCCTGTGGAAAACACAGTTTGTTCCTCAGTGCTGCAATTTAGCTGCGAAAACCTCAAATTGTGGCAGTTTTCACACCCAGGCCAGGCTGCTGAGGAATGGCCGCAGGGGCCGGTGGAGGCACAGTGGGTTGCTGAGAGCAGAGGGAGCAGGGTGGGTGGAGGAGGCTGGTCATGGAGGTGGTGCAGGTGCTGCTGCTGGGCTCAAAGGCAAGGCAGGTCTATGTGGGAGCCATGGCAGGGCTGTGTAAGAGCATGGCAGCACTCCGGGAGCCAGGGCAGGGCTGTGTAGGAGCATGACAGGACTGTGGCAGCCGCGGCAAGGCTGCGGTGGGAGCTGAGCGGAGCACAGCGCTCCGGCGGGATGGCGGTGCCAGGGGGTGGCAGGAGCCCGCCCCACACTCCGCCGCCGCCCCTGCCCGGTCCCGCCCGGCCCGGGCTCGGTGAGGTCCGGGACCGGCCCTAAGCGGGGCCCTGCCCCAGGCCGTGCCTGGCCCGGGCCGGTCCGCGCAGGGCGGGGCGCAGCGGGCG
>VXAY01000894.1:117508-136866 GCA_013399855.1 Oxyruncus cristatus | reverse complement strand
ATAAAATATTTTTTTTTTGGTCCATGCAAAAATGGCATTTTTTCCTTGAGCAAGCTAAGCGACCTCCCAAAGCCTGGCCTTTTTTTGGTTACCCCTGCCATTACAGTAGCCACTGACCACCTCCCACTAGCCCTCCCCTCCCTGGTGCTTTATGCCGAACACCGATAGCAGCTGCTGGGTCCCAAAGGCTGCCTCCCCTTCCCACGGCACTTGCTGCCAGTGTGAGCTGACACCGTTGGTGCCAGTCAGCTCGGAGGAGCACTGCTCCCCACACTTCCCACTCCCATCAGTCTGTCACCACTGCCGTGTGGCAGAATTACTGCCTCCTGCTCTCCAGCACATCCGAACACACAAAGAGCTGTGCTGCTGCTGCCAGCGCTCAGCTGCTCTGCGTCTGTGAGAGGGAGGGAGCCTTGGAAAGGTCAGTGCAGGGAAGGAGGGGATGTTGGCTCCTTCCTTTAGGGGCTGTATGCTGGCATCACAGTGAAACCTTGTCCTGCTGGCTGATCCACGTCTGCAGGGACTGCAGCCAGTGAGGGTACCCCACATCGCAGGGCTTCCCAGGATGGTTTAGCTCCGTGTGTAGGTCCAAAGAGCTTCCCCTTGCCTGTTACCCGCCTAGCAAAACCATCCCACGTTATGGAAACTGAATTTCTTGATCGGTTGTGGCTCCACTCTGGACCCTTCTCTTGTTTTTATTCCTGGCCCAATTTCATTGCCAGCTTTAGCAGCACAACAGCAGCAGCCGCCACTGCCCTGGCTACAGCAGGATCCTCCCTGGAGCGCTGTTTAATTTATCCCCCACATCCCCCGTGCCCAAGGCAGCCCGAGGCGGGAGCACCGCCACTCTGCCCCCTCCAACTGCATTAGCCCCGGGCCGATCTCGTCACCCCTGTCACCCATCGCTGACACTAACTCAACTTGCCTGCACTGTTGTAGGGGGCAGATGGACTGTCGGAGCCCGAGGGCATCTCTCTGAAACGCGTGGCTGTGGTGGAAGATTTCTTTGACATCATCTACTCGATGCATGTGGAAAGCTCGTCGGAGCCGGGCAAAGCACCCAAACATGCCGGGCAGAAGAAAACCTACCGAGCGGTGAGAGTCCCCCCTGTGCCCTGGGCAGCGAGGGGGGACTGGAGCGAAGGGGCTGAGGGGCCGTGGGAGTGAGAGTGCCGCGGGGATGGGGACGAGAGGGCAGGTAGAAGCAGAGCCACTGGCGGAAGGCAGAGGCGAGGGAGAGCCCAGTGTGCCTGTGCGGGGAGGCGTGAGGAGGGAGGGGTTTAAAGGCAGAGCAGCTGTGCTTGGGGACGGGAAACGGGGCTGCAGCGGCAGCACAGCGGTACGGCTGCTGGGAGAGGAGAGACCAGGGGAATCGTACAAAGACACTGTACACGTCTGAGGGGAAAAGAAAGAGAAATCCTCAGTATTAGTGAGGAGCGAGGGGATGTTTGCCCAGTCGCCTGCACGCTCCAGGCCATCTGCCTCCCTGTCTCCCTTGGCCAGAGGGAAATGTCTCGTGTGGGCCTTGGAGGGCAAGGGCAGCCAGAAAAGGGGACTGGGGCATGGCTGCAGCCCCTCTCCTCCTCCCCAGCCCCCCTGGCGGATGCTCCCGCCAGCCCATCCTGGGTTTCCTCAGTAACAAAATGGAGGCAGGCACAGAGCTAAGTCTCATCAGGTGCTCTGTGGATGCTGAGAACCAGCTCTATCCATCCTGAAACCACTCTAGTTAGGTCAGGAATAATTTAGCTTGAAGTGTGCTTCTCCAGGGAGCTTGCTGTTTCTCCTGACTCTGCACAGCCCTTCAATGCAAACATTTGGGCTCTCCTTTTTCCAAGAAGAGCTGTCCGAAACCAAGCTTCTCCCTTGATCCCCACAGCCCTAAGGACCAGGTCGCTTAGAGACAGGAGTGGCTGGCTGGCAGCTCAGCTCTCTGATGTATATGTCGCCTTAGAGAGGTCTGTGCAGGCTGTCCTGGTCTCTGTGATGATGCCTGAGGTTCTGCAGAGCTTAATGTGCTGCCAGAGCTGGTGCAGGGCTGGAGTCTGTCCTGACTGTCCTGCCTGCGGATGTCCCTGCTCCAGCCATGCTGTCACGCTGGCAGTGCTGGTGAGACAGCCCAGTGCCCTGCAGCCTCCCACACGTGGTGGGAGCCTGCAGGGAACAGGGCTCTGAACACAGAGCTTGTGGCATCACTCTGTGCCCTGCGCACTCAACTCCTGCCCATGGGGCAGAGCGTGGGGCTGGGGGCTGGGGAACACACTGACCCTTTTTGGCCGGGGGCAAGTGACCTCCTTATGGTCCAGAGGGGGCAGCCCCACCAGCACGACCACAATTCAGAAACTTTCTGCTCATTTCCCCAGCAGACCACTCTGACCCTTCCCTAATTCCTTCAATTCAGCTCTCTGGAGGACTAATCTGTGCCCTGCACAGCCCCAGGGGAGCAGGCTGGATCCGTCTGTTTTCCCAGGCCTGCTCGCAGCAGTCAGAGAGCTTCACGCTCCACCCCTCATCTCCCTCTTGAGCTGAGATCATCACATTAGCAGCGTGTATCCCCTCCTGACCTGGCAGGACGCTGCTGGCTGGGCTGCCCGGCCTCACTCCTGCCCTCACTCCCCAGAGCGCCTTTGCAGCCTGTGCTGGAAGGAGAAATGGTGCAGAGCACATGCTGTGCCTGGCTCGGGTGTACAAAGGGATGCTGCTGGATGGCCAGTTAGGAGGCTCCAGGGTCCCCTGTCTCTTTCTTCCTACTCCCTTTCCCCACCGCTTCTGATTAGAGGCACTGGAGAGTTTGCCCTTGTCCATGACCTCCGGAGGGAGGCAATCAGAAAGGGAGTTTGGATGGGAGATAACTCATCAAGGAAGCTGTCTGCTCTGCAGAGCATCAAATCAGCTGAGAAATAACAACTGTATCACTAAAATTAGCTGAGCATTTGCAGCAGAGACTGTGGGCTTGCTGGAGCAAAAGAGGCAGGGAGATGGCTGAGCCCGGCGGGCAGCGCGCGGGGACGGTTCCCTGCCTGCGCCACGACACCGCGGCTGCCACCAGCCTTTTTCAGGCCCCTAATTTCAGCATTTCTGTGGGAGTCCCTCATGCTTGTGCATCAATAAATATCGCACAGAGGCAAAGACTGAGCTGGCATCCGCTCGGTCACAACAGAGCTCGCTGGGGCTGCAGCTAAATAGGAGGAGAATCCCATGAGGACCAGGCACTGCAGCCTCCATTTGAGCGCTGGGACAAGGTCCCCGCCTGAACTTTCCACCCATCTGGCATTCTGTGCATGTGAAAGCCCGGGCTCTGCTGCCGCGCAGTGGAGATGGATGCGGATCCCTCCCACCGCAGCGGCTGGGGCTGCCTCAGCCACGATCCCGCGAACCCTCTGCCCCTGCCCTACTGCTCTGCTTCTAGAGCAGGATTTTAATCCAAGCTGAAGCATCGCCCTTTCATGTAGGGTAGGAAAAAATGCTTGGAATTTAGGTATTTTTGTGTTCAATATGTATTTCTATAATTGAGGTATTATTTGTTAACAACGTAAGATGGGAGGATGACACCCACCGGCCAGAGGAGGGGGACTGGGACATCCTGGTCCGCCCTCCCGGCTCCACCGTCACCAGCCCTCACCCACGAGGTGTCTGGTTGCAGCCCCATTTCCCGTCCTGAGCCCCACTTCTGCCGGGCTCGCAGCCCTGAGGACTGGCACAAACAATTGAATTTCTGTCTGCTTTATGACCCCACTTGTAAGAGCTGTGACCCCTGTGGGGGTCACGGCCCCTGGTTTGGGAACGGCCGTGCTAGGACAAGTCACTTAGACCAAACAGGATGGGTGATTAACCGTAGGAACCAGCCCCAAACTAAGAGGTGGGCTCTCCACCTCTTAATGCCTTCCAATTAAGACCAGATGTCTTCCTGGAAGATGTTTTAGGCAAACCACTGAGCTGCAGGAGAACCTGGGTGAACTTCCCTGACTTGTGCTACGCAGGTCAGACTCGAAGATTTGATGGTCTTTTATGGCCCTGAAAAAGTCTACATTAAAATTGACTGATTCCTTCTCGAAATAACCTTGATCTTAGGAAATACTGTAGAATTGCTGCTGGCAGGGATTCATTGGAATAAGAGGACTCTGGGATTGCCAGGCACCTTCTCTGGGTGCTAAGATCTGGATCTAGTGTTTTAACTTCAAGCATCCAAGTTTTAAATATTTATCCTTACCTTTTCCTCATCTGTAAAATACAAATATCCCACAAAGGTTCAGGAGACTTAATTCATTATTGTTTGTAAAAATGTTTTCAATTCCCTAGATAAAATATGTCACAGAAGTGCAAAGTGTTATTAACAGTAATTGATTGTCATTGTGGGAAAAAGTGACCTGCCCTTACAAAAGATTAATGGATTCTTCAGGTTACTGGTGTGATGGTAATTAACAACGCAAACAGAGCTGACAAGACCTTACTTTTGCATTTGATTCTTACACATCTGTAGCTTCACTCTTCCCAGACTCCAAGGGGGAAGGAGTTTCTGGGAAGATAGGGGTATTCAGGGTTTCCAGGGATCTGTCCAGTTGTGCCTTGGTACCTCTCTGACACAGCAGTTCCCCTCCCAAAGTATTTAACAGCTGCTCTGGAGGGAGGGATTTGGGGCTGAAGGGAACAATGTGTGGCTACCAGCTGTTGATGTTCTCAGTGGGCCGAGCAGGTGAGGTGGGAGGGTGCCCGTGGCCCCGAACTCCCTTGGCCATTCTCCCTCTCCCAGGACATTCAGCTCTCTGTTGTTTTCCCAGATTGCAGAGACCTACGCTTTCCTCCCGAGAGAGGCTGTGACCAGGTTCCTGATGAGTTGCACCGAGTGCCAGAAGAGGATGCATTTCAACTCCAACGGCCTGGAGCCCAAAGGTAAGGGCGAGTGGCTTCTGCCAGCAGAGCTGATGCTGCATTTTGTATCAGCGCGGTACCACCGACAGCTGCCAGATCCTGCCCCGGCCAGGAGATACATATTGACCTAAGGATTTTCCCAACCCCGGTTATTTTATCGTGGACTTTTATAGCCAAGAGGAAAGAATTGCCTAAACCTGCTTTGTCTGTCAGTGCTTTCAGCTCAGGGAGCAGAAGCAGCCTGGCTTTCTTTCCAAGCTTCCCCAGTAGGTCAGAAATATCACAGATACGGCTGCAATCAGCCCATAATCATGTGTGGGTGGAAACTTCAATGTCTAAAAAAACCATGATCTGAAGTTTTTCCTTTGAACTGTTAATTTTGTATTGAAAGACACGGGAATATGTCTGAATGGCTGAAGTTTCTGATAAAGAAGCAATTTACACTAATTAATAGATAAGCACATGATCCTGGGTTTGATAATGGCAAGTGTTTTGGCAATCACGGTTACATTGTGCCTGTGTACCCACCCAATTAGTGTGGTGGCTGACTCGTTATGGTTCAGTGTGCAGCTCTTAGGCCTAAGAGGGAAGCAGAGGGAAGATGATGGGATCAGGTTCTCTTCCAGAGGAGATGGTTAAAGTTTGTGTGTTTGTGTGTTAATGTTTGTGTGGGTTTTTTTTTCTGAATTACAAACTTGTGATCAAGCACAAAACATCACACTGAGGTTGGTTTCACACAACAAAATAATTCCTTTAAAAAAAACCCGTAAGCAAGTTGCAAAGAGTTTGATCTGTTTCAAATCTGGTGAGGCAGACTGGCTCATTTGGCAGCTCTTATCAAGGAGGGAAGAAGAATTTAAGGAACAAAAGGCCCGACAATAGAAAAATTCTACTATTAAATACTGATTGCCAACTGTTTACTGCTGGAAGCAGAGCTACAGACATCCCAGAGGTTCAGTGTAAGTGGATTATGGGCCAGTTGTCCAGAGGTAGTGACTGAAATGTTTTGTACTCGTTATATGTTTTAGAAACTCTCCCAAATAACCCCATGGGACTTTTATTAGCTGAAGCTCCATTACTGCAGCACTTCCCACTCTGCCAGCTAAGGGCCCGATCCCTGTTTCCAATTATGTCAAGAGAAGTTCTGGCCTTTGGCCTCGCTGGGAGCAAACCTGACCTTCACACCGATTGCACTGCATCCATCACAGGTGACATTCCAAGCACTGCAGCTGCAGCACTCGGCTCAGTGGACGGGAAGGGCGATGGGATGAGTCAGGCCAACAAGGATGTTGCCTGTTGGCTTCGCCCAAACCAGGACACCTTCCAAAATGCCTGGCACTAGCTGAGCTGGCAGGCTCAGAGCTTGGGGTCCTGTTTCAGGAGGCAGCTGATGAAAAGGGTTGTTTCTTTCACAGACTGATTTGGGTTGGAAGGAACCTTAAAGTCCGTCTCATTCCAACACCTTGCCATGGGCAGGGACATTAAAAAAGAACAACCTGGTCTTCCTTCAGGGGCTCCCACCCACCATCCTGCATCTCCTGTGCCTCTCCCTGCAGCACACCCCCATCCCAGTTCTGAGGCAGCTCAGGGAACACCAGGTGCTGGGTATCCTCCCCAGAGCAGTCTGAGCTGTGGGAACCATGGTCAGGGCTGGGAGCTGGCTGTCCTGAGCAAATCTATAAATTAATATCCATTATCGATTTGTTTTCATAAAGCTTCTCCCCTCGGCAGTTCTGTTAAAAATACGTCAGTCAGGAAAACAAAGGATCCCACATGTAAAAAGTCCCACTTACCCACCAGGAATGAAAGGACAGAAGTGCTTTTCTGCTCTGAATAGCACCTAAATAGTGACTAAGTACATGTGAAAATGCATTGAGTAGATTAGATAAGGTAACTTTTACTGGGGAAGAGTGTCTGATTTCACTGACACTTATTCAGGAATTTATCAGGAGCAAATAGCCTAAAAAAACACTGGGGTCATGGAAGAACCACTGAGGTGTATGCACATGCATGCACACATACAGGCATATACAGGTAAAGTTTAACTCAGTAAAATGACACAATTTGAGTCATTCCCATCTCTTCCTACTTCTCCTGTCCGCAGAACAAATCTCAACACATTTAATTTGCGATCACAAAAATCCCTAATTAAACATATCTGACATCAAACCCTGCAGGGCACCCACATCATTCATAAAAGCAAATTGTCTTGCTCATGGGAAACTTTGAACGTCACTGGACTTCACTGGGATCTCTTTACAGTGTTACTAAATTAGGATTGATTCCGGTGGAGTTAAACAAATGGGGAATTAGGATCAAAACCATTTTACTTTCAACCGTCCTGCTTGTTGCATCTGTGTGTCCAACATGTGGGGCATGTGATAGAGATAACTGTTTGAAAAGTGAGCTAAAGGATTCCAGGAGCTTCCTCTTGTGACGTAGGATGTGAGGATTGTTCCCGTGGAGCCCCCCAGGCCTTTTAAAACAAAGGTTTTCTTTCTTTTCCAGATAACTTAAAAAAGGGGGGGGGAAAAAAAGGGTTTGGTTTCTTAGGCTCAAGCCCTTATGTGCTGCAGTTGCACAAATTCAGAGTTAATTTGTGGCTGCTAATGGGATTATTCCAAATTTACATCAGGATGGTTTCAGGCAAAATCTAAGCACCAAAGATCATTTACCTCCCTCTTCTTCCCCACCTGAAGTTGCTGAGCTGCTCCTGTTCAGCCTCATTCATCTCTGCAGCGCTGAGCAGTGGAGTGGGGGATGTCAGGAGAGCAACTTATCATCCTCAGAGGTCTGAAACGCGCTCTCCTCATCCATGCCTGTGCTTCAGGAGAGAGTAGTTCTATCTATATTACTCTTAGCAAATGCTTTTCTAAACTCTTCTTAAGGACTCAGCCAGCTGAGGGAGGTGGCAGATTCTGTCCCTGCAAGAAGGTCCCCTTGCACTGGGATTTTCATCACGGAACAACATCCTTGTACAGCAGAATAATGGATTATTTTGGGTGGTTAATATGTAGAGATGTAGAAGTGCTCTTAATTAATCGATGCATGACAGAGACTGCTGACATACAGCCATAAGAAAAGAGGAAGAATCAGTTTACAAGGTTCCTGAAAGCTATGGACCTTCGTATTTGGGCAAGTTGGTGGCCTGAGGGGGTCTGGCCTCCCTTTCCTGCATCGACAGCCAGGAATGCCTCAGCTGCCCAGGGGTGGACTAGATGGACCTGGGAAAAAAGCATTATATTGCCAATGGACCCAGTCAGTGTCTTGATAGAGAAGATTTGCAAAAAACCTGTGTGATGTTAAGTCACTTAGAGGTTCGGGGTCAGGTCATTTCTTAATCAGACATGATAGATCTGGTGTTTCCAGAGGTGTGGAGCGTCTTCAGGTCTGCTGAGTTTCGCCAGGATTTTTCGACACTCAGCATTTCTGAGCAGCAGGCCCATTACAGTTGGGGTGATGGGTTTTCTGAGGTGCTGTAAAACATTTTGTGAAGGCTCTTTTTCAAGGGGCTGTGTCAGAGGTGCCTGTGAAACCAGTGACCCCAGGAAATGGAAGCCAGCCATGGAGATTCCGAACCAGGAGTGGAAACCTCCCACCATCAGCTCACCTTCAGCTCCTGGAAATCCTTCTTCCCTGTTCATTGTTGCTTAAGCTTGCTGTCCAGGGGACACCACACATCCCTTCAGCATGTGCTGGAAGGCTGGATTAATTCTCCACACTTGCATCTGCCTGTTCTGAGGACAAAGAAATCTTCCTTGTAGCCAGCAGCCATCCCTGTGGACAACAGCAGCTCTCCTCCTGGGCAAACCCACTGCACGAGCCTGTAAATTCGGTGTTAGAACAGATCATTCTGGCAGCCTTCATGTCCTGCATGGAGAGATCACAGGCTCTGCAGTGCTTGTGGCAGAGGTGGCAAATCTTTGAGAATTCACAGAAATCACTGGGAATTTGCTTTGTGGGGTCTCCTTTGGCCTGGCCACACAGAGCGATCTGCAGGAGTGTCCGAACCCAGAGCCATCCCTAGAGCTCAATTTGATGCAGCCAGAGGAATTAACAGGAACGATTTAAATTAAAGATCTTTAAAATTAAGTTTGTGTTTTAATGAGGATGTTAAAAATAGTCTTCATCATCAGATACAGATACTTAATATGTTGCCTTAATGTTAACTCCTACCTGAGGGAATCCCAGCAAAATCAGCAAGACTGTGCAATGCTAAAGCAAGCTGCAAATAAATCCTTGTCCATCACCCTCCACATAAATCCCATGTGCTTGGAAGCACTTCTGAGGCATAGGCAAGACTCTGCTTCTTCCTCTGGTTTGGGGGACAGTGAAAAATTACATATTACGTGTAGTTTTTTCCACAGGTGACAGCAATGGTTGTTTTCCTTTATTTTTTCCCCAAGACAACAGCTGTTCTGTAATTATGTTCTTGGTGGGGTCACGTTGTTAGAGGAACCTTCGCTCAGCGGGCAGCGGCTCTCGCCAGGGATTTAAGTGCTCCAAAATACACAAGTGTAGAAGTTATGAGAATACTCAGATGAGGGACCTGTGATGTGAAGTTTTTTTCCCCTCTGTTCTTCAGAGAGCGAGCCACCTTCCTCCTTGGTTTCTGGGATCATTGACTACAACATGCCCCTCACCTCGACTTACCTGAAGCAGATGAAGCTGCGGGTGATGAACTCACAGGAGCAGGTGAGCGGGGCGTGGGGCGGCACGAGGGGCACTGTGGGGCTCTGCCCACGGCAGGACTGGTCCTGGGCACATCAGTTTTTTTGGGAGGATGTTTTTGGGAATGGCCAGTTTGTCCAAGCAGGTCAGGCTCTGACCCAGCGCAGCTGGTGCATGGAAGTTGAGGGGGCAGCGTGTCCCGGATCTCCTGGCCCAGAGGAAGCAAACCAGGCTGTTTCAGGGTCATGTCAGTGGAGAGGGGCAGAGATGGGGTTGATGCAGTTCCTGCTTGTAACAGCCTGCTAGTTCGTTAGGCGTACGGTTCTTCTAACAAATTGTCTTGAAAATAAATATGGCAAATAGGAATTTGTTTCTTTGCCTCCCCCTGGTTGCTTGGGAGCTTTAGCAGACAGGGTCTGAAGCCCAGACCTTGCTTTGGTGCTCTGGTCCTTTCTTAAACCGCTCAGCAACTTCAGGGGGTTCAACCACAGACACTCAGCTCCCATGTCAAAGTGGGAGACGGCTCCGTTGTTTGATGACAGTGTTAAGCTACTGGATTTTGCTTTGGGGATGTATGGGGCACCCTGCCACAGGATTATACCCAGGCTGTGCAATTTTCTGAAGTTCTGCAGCTGCAGAATTAGCTATGGGAACCTCTGTGCACCATGGAAACAGTCTATAAAAAGAAAAGTATGTTTTACTTGCTCCCCACAATCTGCACTGGAAGCCAGTGCTGGATTTTCTTTCCAGCACACACTGAAACCTGAACCTGATCTCACACATTGCTGCCAGTGGCAAGAAGTGACAGGGTTTGCATCTGCTGCGGTGGAAAACATTGCTGGGAGCTCGAGCTGTGAAGCTGTGCCCAATGTGGGCTTTTATCCAGAGGCTTCCTAAAGGCACATGGGTTAGAGCATCACTGCCAGGGTGTAAAGTGCCAGGTGTGGGTTTGCTGGAGAGATTCCGAGCTCCTCCATTGCTTCCACTGTGCAACCTTCTTGCTGGAGGACAAAATGGTATCTGGTGGGAAGCATTTCTGTGTCTTGGAACTTTTCCCTTTGTGCTTGTTGGACACTTGAGTGGGTTTAAGGCTTTGTTTTAGACAATGAAAGGCGAATGGCTGTGATGTGTCAGGTTTTGTACTTGTGGTGGGCTGGGCAGTAGAACAATGAACAGTTTGGGGGGTGACTGGGCTGGGCTGGAGACATGGAGTGGATGGATATGCCCCTTCATGCCATCTGATGGCTGCTTCAGGACCACTTCTGGATAATCAGGGTTGGGAACCAACAGGTTCCAGCCACCTCTGGGTCATGCAGAGAGTTTGCTGAGTCTCAGTGCATCTCCTGGCAGAGCAGCACTGGGATGGCAGGCCTTGAAATCCTGTACTTCACCAAGGTCAGAGACTCAGAGGCCATGAAGGCTGGCTGTGCTTTTCAGCATATGAGGTGGCTGTTTCAAGTTAAGTTTGCTATATACAAAAGGATGGTCTGAGTGGTTTGAATTGTGACCATGTATGCATTTTCAACCAGTTCCTCTTGGCTCCAAAGCTGCTCGAGGGAAGTGTGTTGCGAAGCTTCATTAAACTCCTGTACCCAGTTTCTACAGGTAGAAAACTGGCCTTGCACTTTGATCTTATTCCCAGAATAGCAAATTCCCCCCAGAAGCTGGCAGGCATCAGTACTGGATCTTGAGTTTTGGAGCTGCCTGCTTAGGGATGCTTGTTTTGAGAGCTCTGGTTGGTAATTTAGAGATCTGAGTTGATACCCTGAGTGTTGGTGTAGCAGTTTGCACTGGAACTGTCACTAGATCGATATAACGTGCTGCTAACATGAACACTCCTGAAGCTCGCAAAGATGGGAATAGAGGCGTATGTCATGTGGGAACAAAAAGGGACCAGCTGAGGCAACCAGCAGTTGTTGGTTTAGATCATAAATCAAATGGTTTGATGTTATTCCCTGCCTCTAAAGTTTTCCTTCTCCTGCGCTCCTGTCGGTACGTTGCAACGCAGCTTTCGAAGCTTTTCAAGCTGTAGCAGCCAGGGGAAAAAGCCTGCTTGGAAGAAGTAAAATTTGCCATTCAGTGTGTTACTGAAACTGATTCCTGAGAGCAAAATAATAAAAGATCAGTCCTATTGCTCAGACTTCTGAAGCATTAACACTTTCCATCATGACGACAGTCTGGAGAGGATGCAGGGGGTTGGACCCACTGGGGAAAACCCATCAGGACTTGAGTGCTGTCCATTCCAGTACAGGACACTCCCTGGATTCCCCTGGGGAATCATAGAATCATTTAGGTTGAAAAGATCTCTAAGATCAGCTCCAGCTGTTTACCGAGCACTGCCAAGCCCACAACTAAACCCTGTCCCCAAGTGCCACATCTAGTGTCTTTTAAACCCCTCCAGGGATGGTGAATCCACCACTGCCCTGGACAGCTTGTTCCAGGGCTGGACAACCCTTTTGGTGAGAAAACTTCTAATATCCAACCTAAACCTCCTCTGGTGCAACTTGAGTGAAAACAAGTGCCACGCTCCTGAGGCAGCTGTGGCTGGACCTGGTTCTGCTAACACCAAGGGTATGTGAAGACAATGTGTGTAATAGTGCCAATACCAGGGTTAAGTTCCCTCCACAAGCGTTCCCCTGCTATTTTTATGCCATCCTTTTTATTTTTCCTGGAGGATCCTGGCAGTTTGTGTGGAGCATGGGCTGTGTGACGTGGGCTGTGCAACACAGGCTGCTGCTCTCCCTTCTCCGGGGTTAGGGTTGCAGAGTTTAGAAGTTGCAGCTTTTGGGATTCCAGGTGTTTGCCAACTACAAAACCCTTCTAAACGTGATAGAAAAAAATCTGACTTTTCTACAAATGCGAAGCAGGCAGAAAATACAACCTGCTTTTAAAGTTTGGACTACACAAATATTCCCTGCGTGTTTTTTTCTACCAGCATGTCCTGAATGCTCTTTGCTTGAGTGATGCCACTGTGCCACCTCTCACTAACATTTGACGGTGATAATAGAAATAAATTAAGCAACGGACTCGTGTTTCACTTGGCTCTGGCCAAAAGCAATTATTTGTATGCAGCAGCACCAGGAGGAACTAGCTTCACTTGGGGTAACAATGGATGAATTTATGCCAAAGTGGCCTTTTAACTTCATTATTCAGGAAAAAAATAGTGTGCATGTAAGTGCAATCTATTAGTGCTGCTAAGCACATCGGTATTAGGGCACCAGTGTCTCCAGAAGGAAGCATAGCCAGAACCTTAGAGAATGCATTTGATCTTCTGCTTAGGGACAAAAAACTGTCAGAAGAGAAGCTCTTGTGGTTGCTCACAAAATGAAGAGTTCCTGCAGAATGTATTTCTATATATTTCTTGGAGTCAGAACATCTCTTCTGTCATGGTGGAAAACAACAATGACCCGCGTTGTTTATAGTGGGTTCACTGGGACGTGCAGGAGCTTCTGGGGTGGGAGTCTTCCTTCATCCCCATTTCATACCAGTTCTCACATGTGAGAAAAAAAAGGCCCCTTACCCTTTCCAGAGTGCCAAATGAGCCCCATTTCAGGGTGTCCACTGAGGCATTAAAGCACTTCTGAACTGCTGACTTTCCCAATCTAGCAGCAAAAAGGAACGAAAAGAAGATATTTGATATTTATCTATAATGATCCTTCCACCTCATTTTCAAATGCTAAATATTAGCATTTTTAAATGATTGGTTATTCCATTGCAGTCATTTTCCAGACAATCTTTCCCGTGTTACTCAACCCCAGCCTCGGATTTATTTTTTGTGCCGCACTGTTGGGCAGGATTTCCACTGGTTACTGGAGGAATAGAAAGATTCTGAGAGAACAAAATGAGAGCACTGACATGCCAGGCTCTCTCTCTGCTCCGGAGCTGTTGCTGTTACCTTGGCAGACACAGTCCAGGGCCGAGTAACCGGGTTTAAATGATACTGAAACGTTTTCTAAGATTGCTTCAGCGGCTGCTGGCAGAAGGTCACGCAATCAGTGAATGGCAGGAAGCTGCTCTTGGATGGGAAATAAGAAGAGCGTTTTTCTTGTTGCTATGGCTTTGCTGCACTGACTTGTAAGTGTTTGAGAGGGACAGAGCCTTGTCCTGCACCGTCACACACTCCATCCATCCAGTAAATTCCCTGTAAGCCCGGAGTGTGTGATGGTGCGTGGATGTGAAGTGGTTTTCAGAACACAATTTCAAGCAATGTTTTAACCCAGACAGTGGGGTAATCCTGGGAGGGAGGTGCAAGGATTCAAATCCCACTGATGTACCTGGAGTTGGCTTTGTCTGGTGCTGGTGAGTATCGAGCCTTTGCAGGATTCGGGAGCTCAGGGAGCCTCATGACCAGAGGCTGATTAGCAATGTGAAGTCTTCCTTCTTCCATTCTCCCTTTTTTCTGGTCCACCCATTACTGTGCTTGCTCACTTCAGTGTCCCAGAGGCTCTGAGAGTAGCTGAGATGCATCTTCCCCTGGCAGCTCATTTGCTTCCTTCTTTGGAGCCATCTCCAGACAACATCCTGGGGGTGCAGAAGGCAGGGAGGGGAGCCTGCAGTTGCAGAGGAGGGCATTTTCAGTCTGTCAGTTCACTAGTAAGAGTTTCAGACTTCTCATTTCACGCAGTCCAGAGACCAGGAGCAAATCTGGCAGAGCTGGCAGCTGCTGGGTGAGCTCTGGGACCTGGGTTTAGTTGTCTGAGTGTTTCATGAAGGCATCCTGAAGAAATGCTGTATGTATTCACAGAGGTGAGGAAGGCAGAAGCATGCAGCCAGTACTTGGAAGGAAGTGGCGTGATGTGTTTGCATCACATGAGGATGATAAGGTACTTCCCAGCCCATTAAAGAGGGTGTTAAACACCTCTAAATCAACTTGACGAGATAGTTCTCATTCAAGAGCCTTTGTCTTGCTTGGGAAGATCTTTGTTTCCTGCTGTTAATTTTTAAGACGGTTTGGAGCCCTAGAGAAGTTCCCTAAATGAACCCTTATGCACAGAAGGGACCACTGGCCGTAGGCACAAGGAGGCACCGAGTTAGAAACGGATTTCATCGCTGCTTGACGAGCTCGGCAGCACAGCCCTCTAGTGGGGATGGAGCTTCTGCCGCCGGGAGCCGGCTTTGCCTGGGAAACTTCAGTTCTGCCCTAAAGGACACAGTTAGTCCAGGCAAAGCCAGGTCCAGCTGTCACAACCAGTGTTTTTTACTGGCAAGGATGGTTTAGCAAAACTTTCGTCCTCGGTCTGACGGCTCATGAGATGCAGGAGGTCAGATGACCAACCCATTTAGCTTGGGTTCAGACTGGTGTGAATGGGTCGCTTTCAGTGAAGGGCAACTCATTTTTGTTACTGGGATTAACTCTGATGTTCCCAGCTAGTAAAAACTTGGGAGCTTTTATTTCCCACTGTGTGGATCTGTCAATACTTTTCCCACTGTTCCAGGTGAGCTCTGTGTTTGTTCAGTGTGACGTGCACAGCGAGCAAACAGCGTGAGACCGACTGGGGTCGGTCCTGCCACTGCAGCTCTTGTCTTGAAATGATGTGTGATGCCAAGGCTCTGACTCTTTGCACTTTTGGGGCTAATCATGTTGTTTTCTGTAAGAAAGAAGGTGGCATTGCCCAATTCCAGTGGTGCTGGGCACGATTCACCCCCTTGCACTGCTCAGGTGTATTTAGTTATTGCATGCGGTGGCTCCGGTCCGTTCTCCTTGCTGGTAGCTGTGCACTGTTGGGGAGAAGCTGGTCCCTTCCCCAGTCTCTCTTCACTTCTCTGTGATGTTGTGCAGCTCAACTAAGATGCTGGAGAAGTGGCTGGAGGATGTTTAGAAGTTTCCCCGGCTCTTGGTGGATCTCTGGTTGTTGTGCTAGCAGCAAGACTCCTCTGTGCCAGGGCTGATCCACCCGTGGGGAATTGAGACTGGTCACCCTCCACCATGCACACCTATCCTGGTGCCCATTACCTGGTCTGAGAAACCTGCTAGAGCTGAGCTGCTTGAGCCCGTGTCTGGGGACACTGAATAAGTAGGGCCAGAATCCCCACTGTGTGTCTTTAATTCCTTATTTCTTCCCAGTACATCCCCTATTTGGGGAGAGCTGCAGCCCATTCCCTGTGTGTTAACAAGGATCAAGNTCTTCCCAGTACATCCCCTATTTGAGGAGAGTGTGTTAACAAGGATCAAAGGCAGCTGTTCCCAGTAGAACTGGAAACAAGGTTTTGGTTCAGGGCCTGTAAAATGGGGCTGGAAAACATTCCCAGGGGGAAAAGTAAAGATGCCTAGCTGAGGGTGATGAAAGCACTATTCCAACATCCCTGGAGTAGTCTCATGGATCCAGTTAGATCTATCCTGTACCTGTGGAAAGCTGTGCACAGTGGGCTGTTCTGCGTCATCTCCAAGCTCAGGTGCTGACGTGCTGTACCTTGACTTTGATCAAGTCACACAAATGGCTGTTTCTTAATTGCCTTCTCCCTTTAAAAAGGGAATAATACCTTAGAGAGACTTCTGAGGTCTCGCTCACTAATAAAGCTCTTCAAGAGCTCGGATGGCAACTACTTCGAGAGCGCAAACTGTTATTAATGATTTCCGTTATTATGGAAGATGAAGCTGTGTGGTTCAGCTTTTTAACCTTGAATTGTGTGCTTGCTTTTGTTTCTGCTGCTGTTAAACCTGCGTGGCCAGGTTTGCACCTTGCCTGCCTGCACAGACCCCCTCAGACCCGCATCAGGGGCCGGGTGTGCGCGGAAGGTGCGGGTGTATCGCTGAGGAGCCAGTTTTGCTCGCAGAGATGGGTTCTGCATCACGTGGCATGGCTTGAGAATGGCCAAAAATGGGTTTAGTGGTGGTTCTGTTCATGTTGACCCACCTCCTGGCCTCCCAAATCAGAATTAAGCTATGAAGGTTGTCCTCATTACACAGAGCAATGGAGACATTGCAGCCAGAGCTGTGGATTTAGGCTGTAGAAAGGAATGTTAGGGGATATTTGACCACCATGGACCTATCTCTTTTAACACCCATTGCCTGTCCTCCAAAGGAAGAAAATCCCTCTCACAGAAACAACTCCTTTCCTGCTCCTTTTTTTGGCAGTGACTGGGGTACCCTGTGATGTGTGGAGCTGTATTTCCTTTCCTTCTCTTGTCTTGGCTCCTGGGAGAAAAAAAAAACCCTTTTATTCATGCACATGCCAGGTGCTAACTACTACTGCTTCTAAGGAAGGAGCGACCAGGATGAAGTGGGAACAGAGTCCTCAGCCCACAACGAATCTGGTCTATAACAAAAGTTTCCCAAATCTTTACTCTCCTTTTCTTTTCTCCGGCTCTGCTTTGGATGGCAAATAATTTAAATTCAGTGTGGATCAAAGCTGTGTCTCCCCCTCATGCCATGCTCTGGGCCCCCTTTTGGTCCCTCCTGCCCCCCTTTCCTTACTGGCCTTGCCCCAGAGAGATTTGCATTTTACTGCTTATTCCTCAGCAGGGTTTGATGGTCACAGAGGACCCAGTGCAAGAGGTCCCGTTTGTTATTTAACCTACTTTTCAGAGGCACAAGAACATCAAGTGACTCGCACAAGGTCGCCCATGAGTCAGTGACTCCTCTGGCGTGATGGCCAGACCCTGCAGTCCCTGCTCCCACCACTAGATCCCTGTGCCCACACTCCACAGCACCACAACCATTCAATTAAGCTCCTGCAGCGCCTTAAATGTCGTTTATTCCTGGGTTTGACAGCAGCCCTGGTATTCTTGCGGAGCCTTGCCTTAGGAAATGACAGAAGATGAGGTCAGGGCATCGTTGGCGATGCCCTTGGAAACATCACTGCCTGGTGCTTGGGCAGGCTGTGTGGTGTGGGTGCTGTCTTAGGCAGGACATGGCTCTTCCCAGGACATGCAGCTCAGCTCTGGTGGCAATCTGCGGAATCCTGGCCGGACCAGCACAGACTGACAGCACGTTCTCTGCACGGGCAGATCTGTGTCTGTGTGAAGGGGCTTGCAGGCACCAGAGGTAGTGAACACACTGTGAGTAGAGAGGAAAGGAAGCGACTTATAAATAATATATTGGATGTATATTATATATATATAATATAATAGCAGCAGCACTGGTTTATTATGGTCTGTGTTTTTTTAAGATGTAATCTCGCAAGGCACTTACCCTGTTCCTGACAACTCGATAAATTATTATTACGAATTCCATATCTAATTGCCAGTTACTTCCCCCTAGACAATTCGAATCCGAAAAATCCCCACTAGGAAGGTGCTTGGCATGCCGTTTCCCAGAGCTTCCCTGGCTGTTTCTGGAGGCAGCCCCTCTTCCGCTGGTGAGCCCCACTTCTGCCAGCCTCGTGACCCCGCGCACTGGCACAAACAATTGCGTTGCTGTCGGGCTCATGACCCCACTTGTAACAGCGGTGACCCCCCCTTGGGGTCAGGACCCCTCCCCTGCACAGGGAAAAGCTCCTGCCCAGCAGCCCTTGCTGAACGGCTCTTCCTCCCTCACTGCCTGTGTGGACGCGGCTGTTCCGCACTAAGTTTGCCGATGTGAAATTTAGGTTAATCCATTTCCAAAGTGGATTAAGCTAACCCACACAAAGGCACTTAGTATAAAATAAGAGTGTCCACATGGTGAGGCAGCACGAAATAGTGACTGTGCTTCGCATCCTGGTTGGCTTGTGTCCCCTGTGAGCTCTCCAAACGGAGGGGCAGGCGCCTCGATCCCGTGGGATTGTGCTCTCCCAAATGGCTTTAAGCCGGTCTAGCTCGAAGCCTAAGGAAACGCAAGGAGTAAACAAAGCCCAGCAATGGGAAGGGGTTAAAGCCCGCTCCGCCGAGGTCCTCGGCAAGGCTCCTGTTCACCTTAAATGGTCAGGGTTTTATTTTAGCTTCAGGGAGGAGCAGCAGCCGTGGAGCGGGAAGGGAGCCCTGAGCAGACCCTGGGGGCTCACAGCCTGCTGCTCTCCTGGCCACCCGCTTCCTGCGGAAGGCCCCCAGGGCTCTGCTCTCCCTTCAGCCTCTGGCTCCCTGGATCAGCCTGGAGGAGATGGAAATGCAGCGCTGAGTGATGCCCGTTTTTCCCTCTGGCCTTGGATCTTCCCGAGCCGCCCTTCCCCCTTGTGTGCTTCCCTGGCAGTGAGGTGGTTAATGCTGGAACAGATAGCATCACAACTGGCCATCCACACTAACAAGCTATAGCCCCCAAACCTGGCAGTTCCCATCCTGGCTCTGGCAACATTTCTGGCACTGGCCGACTGCAGGCTCCGCGCAGAACCGCTACCTTTGGTTTATTTCATAAAAATTTCCTTTGTAACCATTCAATAGCAAAACATGAGGTGGACTGAGTAGGGGGATGCTGCAATACTGGTGCCCATCACCAGGATGGGGATCACCATCTGCATCATGGTGATCCCACAGTGGATCAGCCACTGACCTGCTGCCCTCAGGGCCCAGCCTGGCAGCAGGTACCAGCCTGGGGGATGCTGGGCCGCAGCATCCCGGTCCTCCCGGCCACCTGGCAGCCGGCGCCCTGCCCAGAGGTGTGCAGGGCAAGCCGCTGGTTTCCCAATAGCCAGCTCCAGCATTCGGAGGCTGCGGCGGGTGGGTGATGATGCTGCCGGCAGCGCGGGGTCCTCCTTCTCCCGCGGAACGAGGGAGAATCGTCGGGAACAAAAGGATTCGGCAGCGGCGGCAGCGCGGGGCCCGGCACCGCGGCACCCACCGGGAGGGGAAGGGGCTGCGGGGACCTACCGCGCCCGGGGCTCACTGCGGGGGCCCGGCACTCGCCCCCGCGCACGGGCAGCCCCCGGGACGGAGCTTCCCGTGCTGTGCCGAGCCGGGCGAGCTGTGGG
>VXAY01000894.1:90552-116675 GCA_013399855.1 Oxyruncus cristatus | reverse complement strand
GGAGGGCGGCGCGTCCTTCCCCGCGCCCGGCGCGGCTCCCCCGCGCCCGGAAGAGCACAAAAGCGCCGAAGAAAGTGGGAGGAGGCGGTGGCGGGAGCGCTCCGTCCCCGGCTATCCCCGGGCACCGGCCCCAGCCATCCCCCGGGCACCGGCCCCGCGCCGCCATCACCGGCCCCGGCCCCGGGCGGGGATTGTGCTGGAAATAGCCGCCTCCCTGGAGGTAAAGCCCTACTTACGTGTCAATCCTCGCCGCACGCTGAGCCCCGCACACGCGCGGGCAGGGCTCCATCGCGGGTGTATCTATTTACCTGCGGGCGGGGGGCGGGACGGGGACGCTCGCCCGGCTCCCGGCATCTCGCTGCTGCGGGGACACGCGCGGGAACCGCGTCCCACCGGGGAAAAACGCCGGGTCCCGTGGCCGCCGGGGAGGGGGGAGGACGCGGGGACCCCCGGCCGCTCAGCCCGCAGCGCTGCCTCCAAAGCCGGGTCCGTCCCACCCCCGGCCCCCCCCCGACACCCGCTTCCCGGTGCTGGGGGAAGAGCAAAGTGCCCTTTCACACCGCGCGGTGTATCAGGCACCGTCCCCGCCTCGCGTGGAAAAGCAAACGCCTGGGAGCAAGTTCAGGTGCGGGGGAGGAGGGTGCGGGTCTCCGGGGTGGTGGAGGGAGTCGTGCAGCCCAGTCCCCCCCTGCCCCGCGTTCAGCACCTCCCCGCTGAACAGCAGGAGCGGGGCAGGGGCTGCGGGAAGGGGCTGCGGGGCCGCCCCCCGCCCTGGCAGCTCCCTGCTCGAGGTGGTGGGAATGCTGGGGTGGGGGGGATTCCCAGCAGAAGAGCTCCCAGAGAAGGGGGAGGGGGAGGAAGGGATGAGCCTCCCTTCCTCTTCCATTTGCCGTTTGCCTTTTAAATTAACTGTTTTTGCCGATATTCGGGGAACTAATGAATACTCGGCTTTTGCCGGGTCCCATGGAAATCAGCAGAAATTGCAGTAAATAAGAACCTAAGTGACCTGACAAAGAGCGCCAGGGATGTTCTCTTTGGTGTGGGAATTGCACACACGAGTAGGCAGCGCAGTCACAGCTCACCGCCGCCACAGCCCGCGTACGCCCGTGTGCTGTGAGGCTTCCCGGGTCTTTGAAGCAATGACCACCACAGTATTTGTGGCTGCAGTATCAATCTTTGACCTGGAGTGTTTTATCTTCCATTAGTAAGCCTTTCTCTGCGCTGAACTGGTTAAGTTAGGGTCAAATCTGGTTCAATACCTTCTTGGCATGCTCAGAGGGCTGGGTTTAAACAGTGGCTGAGACGAAGATGAGGCTGCCTTCCTCAGAGAGCTCGTCCCCACGCGCCGCTGCTGCCGTGGGTCATGGCAAGAGGTGCTCTTCCCTGGCCAGGTTTGGCAGATCTGGGGGCTGCCTGTGCCGGGCAGGTTGTGCATGGCACCGGCATGGCAGTGGAGCAGCTCCGGGGGCTGGCAGTCACGCGTTGCCTTTTGTTGACTCTAAAAACACGGCTGGTTCTGGTGGGAAGCTGAGCGTGGCTGTGTGCTGAGGAGGTTGCACAGCACACAGCCTCAGTTCCTGCTCCATGGAAGGAAGTCCCATCAGGATAGTAGGCTGTGGCGTGAAAGGACATGTTTTAAAATAAAAGGACTCAAAGAGAGAAAATAAACCGTCCTGAGACTCGGAGCTTGGAATATTAAACATGAGGCACAGCATGTAAACGATGGGAGAGAGACTTGCAAGGCAGTCCCCGAGAAACTGAGCCTGGCTGTAAAATAAGCAGGTTACCGATAGTCTTGCATATATTTACGAGGTTATAAGAGTAGCTTCCCCCCCTGCCCTGCTCCAACCTGTACTATGGGAGGTTGTTCTCCAGGAAGGAGAGTGCTGGTGAAGAAACACTGTTTAGCAATTAGGGATTTGCAGTCCGGAGGGCTCAACTGGGTTCTTGGATCTGCCAGCGACTCGCTGTGTTCTTGGACCAGCCAGGCTGTCAGTACCCGGAGTTTCCAGCTCTATAATAGGAAGAATAGTTTTCTAACTCAGAGTGGAGTTGGGAGGCTCAGCGGACGCGTGCAGGAGTGGTGCTCGAAGATCGTGAATGGAAAGTGGGACAGAAATGTGGAGTGTGAGCCCTACACATGTGAGTGTCTGCCTCTGCTGGGTAGAAAATATTGGCTGCAAGTGTCTGCAGAGCAGCTGTGGATGTTGGACTGTAGATAAGCAGCGGAGAGAGGATTTTGTTTTCCAAATGCTGCGTGGTGCCGGGAGCCCTGCTCCGATGTTTGGGTGTGCCCTGTGAGCGCGGCAGCAGGATCTGACTTCCCCTTGCAGAGAGGAGCTGCACGCACGCTGCCTGACCCTTGATCGCTCAGTCCCTTGAACATTGGAAACAAAGCGATGGGACTTTACTGCGGGGTGAGGAGATCTCTCCGGAGAGCTGGGAAAGGCAGGAAGGAGGAGGGCGGCAGCAACGGTGCTGGGTTTCAGGGTTTGGCTCTGGGCTGGCTGCTTGGGGCGCCACTGGCACTTCCATCTGTGCCACGAGTGGTGTGGAACTGGGGAAAAGGCGGCAGGTCCTAAGACAGGCACTTCTAATGGATTACATTCTGTTTTCTAATGAAAGTTTCATTTGAAGTTTGTTTACAGGAAAGAAGAAATTAGCAGAGAGAATTCTCCTGAGAACCCAGAGAGGAAAAAGAATGAGCTGCCTGACTTGCAAGCCAAAAGAGGGTGGAAGGGTAGATTAGATTTACCGTATTGCTCCGAGTGGTGGCTGTTGCTGCTGTTGAGAAGCGGTTCCTTGTTTGGCTGGGTGGGGAGCCTGCTTTGAGGCTCAGCCTTCAGCCAGATTACTGGCATCCAGGGAGATTCAGAGCTCCCACCCAGCCAGAAATTTTGATCCTGCTGGATTTGAGGCTGGACGTGTGTTGTGCTGTGCTGCTGTCCCCCCGCTCCAGCCCACTGCCACAGGGCTGCTCCTGGGCTGTGGCTGGGCAGCCAGTGCTCTGGGCGCTGCTGCCAGGGCCTCCCTCCCTGGGATTGTCCCTGGTATGTGAGGAGGCAGTGCCAGCAGTTGGCAGGCAGCACTAGGAGGTCACAATGCTCAGCCTTTGGTCTCTGAGGGGTGTCCCAAGGAGGGAGATTGCTGGTGGCCTCTGGTGTCCCAACAAGCAGCGAGGGATGCAGCAGAGGGGCAGTGGGGGATGGCAGAGCTGCGGTGACAGGGGAGGACACAGCCACGCTCAAGGTCGAGGCCTTTCTCTTTCTCAGGGAGGAGGCACAAAGGTGTGAGCAGCTCCTGGGGCACCAGGACGTGGGCAGAGCAGGGGGTCTCTCTCAGCAGTTCCCGCTGCCGGCTTTGGTCATTTCCCGCTGCTGTGAAGGGTTCACCTGCTGCCACCTGCACAGTTGGCTTTGCATTCCCTTGGGATGGGCTGTGTTGTGNTGAGCAGCTCCTGGGGCACCAGGGTGTGGGCAGAGCAGGGGGTCTGCCCCAAGCCAGCAGGCAGCAGGCGCTCTCTCGGCAGTTCCCGCTGCCGGCTTTGGTCATTTCCCGCTGCTGTGAAGGGTTCACCTGCTGCCACCTGCACAGTTGGCTTTGCATTCCCTTGGGATGGGCTGTGTTGTGGGAGCTGTGTGATGCCGGGAAGTTTGTCCTGTTGGTGTTTTGGCCAAGAGTATTAGTGCTGGAGAGTAGAAAGCTCTGGTGGAAATCAGGGGGTGACTTTCTGTTGGTGTCTGGATCCTGGACTAGTGTGACAGCCTTGTTTAACTTGAGTCATTTATAGCTTATCAGTTTCTGGTTTGATAGCCAGAGTATTTCTAATAATAGGCGAATGTTATTGAGCCTTGAGAGAATGGTACACATTTATAAAGCACTTTACATCGCATGTGCATGCGAGGCATCCTTCGTGTCACTGCTTTTCCCCCACGTGTGAGTGCACAGGGAGTGTGATGCTTCCTGGGCTGTGGTTTGGGTGCTGTGGCTGGATGTCCTCTGCAGCCGAGCCTGAACCACCCAAAAACATCGAGGGTCACTCCCAGGGCTCCTCCTCCTCGCCGGACAGGTGAGAGACTGTGGGCAGCAAGGACCTTGGCATTTGCATTTGTCTCTTAAGCCTGACAGTAATCTTGAGTAAGCCTTGTGAAGAAGGCCAGATATTAGGGTGGCTGCCTCCCTGCAAATGCTTACAATAAAGAGACTATTTATAGTTTGCAACAGGGAGACCTTTCCAGTTCTGTTCCTGTACGTACAAGATGGAGTTTCTGGAAAGGTAGGATTGCTTTGTGGCTGGTGCTGCAGTGGAGCTGTGCTGAGCCAGGGATGCCGGTGCCTGTCCGTGCCTCCTGCCCTCCTGCTTGGCGTCACCTGGGCACGGGGGGCTGCGCGGGGGCACTGGCAGGTCTGGGGTCAGGGTGTCCCCGTGGCAGGCCTGCTTGGGGCTGCTGAGCTCTGTCCATCCCTCCGTCAGTCCGTCCCTTGGTGCGTGCAGGGTTTCACAAGCCGTAAATTCCAGGAAACTCCCCGGGAGGCACATGGAGGGAGCGGGCTGGGGGCGGCGCGAGCCCTGAGCCAGCAGATGTGTCTGCAGGGACAAGGAGCTGGGAGGAAAAGCACAAACCTGTCTCTAAAGACATTTGTTTGTTCACAATAAAAACTATCAGCCAGCGGCGGCCAGACAGGGCTGTTTTTATGAGGCACAGGCGTAGGTTGGAGGGGTGCTGCCAATTGCTGCTTACACGGAAAGGGAGCGGGGATTGTATTTTATCTCAGGACCAGGGGGAGGGGAAAAAAAATAAGAGCAGAGAGTTTACAAGCCTTTGAAATGTTTCAATCAAAGGAAAGCGGAGTTGAAAGCGATTCTGGAAACATTTTCGGTGTTCCCCTGCACCCCAGGGCTCTGGATGTGGGCTGTGCCCCTGGCTTTGGGAGGGGAGCAGGGAGAGGAAGGCAGATAAAGGGATCACCAGCAGGACCGTGTCCATACGGGAAAACGTATCTGCTTCCTCCCAAGCTGCGTGTTGGGAGAGTTCAGCCTGGGGAGGTCCCGCAGCCCCTCCTCTCATTCAGGATCTCAGTGCTGCCTTTATGATGATGGTTTTGAAATCCTGTGGCTGACCTTTCCGGCGCTGGAAGCGATCCAAGGGCTGTGTCTTGAAGTACTATAAAGGTTAGTGAGAAGGGAGAGAGGGAGAGAGAAAATGTCCTTTCAGCTGCAGGAGTGGGAGAGAGGAATGTCGTCTATGCCCTCGCTGGGGAGCAGGCAGCTGGCTGGGGTTCCCCAGCCTGAGCTGGGGTGTCCTTGCCTCATGGGGGACTTCACTCCCCCAGCCCCTTCCCAAGGTGTGTGCTGCCATTTTTGATGAGGGTACAGAGGCAAAATGTTTCCAGAGAGGGCTGGAGGAGCAGCCCCTCGGGGCTGGGCTCCAGAAACCTCCTCTGCAGCATCAGGCAGTGCAGGTCTATGGGGATCCATACCTGTGTCCAGGTCTGCCACAGCAGCTGCTTCTGCTGCTGCCAGTCCCCCTGTGATTCCTCTTGCAGCAGATTATTTGATCTCAAAAAAGTCCAAGATGTTTTATGGAGCCGTTTCTCGCCCGTCCTCAGCTCCTCCACGCCACTGCCTCACCAGGAGCACGCTGGGGTGGATGGAGATTAAAGGGTAAACTCCAGGGCTCAGCCATCCGCTCCTACAGGATGTGAGCTCTTTCTAATTGTCCTCAATTAGAGACAGTGCCATTGCTCAGGCAAGTCTTCAGGCAGGAAGCAGAGCCCTGGTCCCTGCTGGGGCAGCCACCTCGCCCTGCGCAGGGAAGGGCTGCTCAGGGAAGGGCCGCTCGCCGTGGCCTTGGGGCCAGCAAGCCTTCTCAGGGGACAGGAGCTGCCCAAGGAATTGTTTTTAGGAAGGAGTGTGCTGAGGAGATGTTAAAACCAGAGAAAGGAGGAAAGGAAGTAGCTCGATGAGTTAACCCTTTCCTGCTTGTCTCCAGGATGAGACGTCGGTGAGCAGCGAGGACTTTGATATGAACGACTCCACATGGATCTCAGCTGACCAGCACCTGAACTCCAGCCTGAGCCCCAGCCAGGACGAGAGCATGCGCAGCCCGCAGAACCTGCACGGCCACGAGGACGGTGAGTGCCCCGGCGGGCGGGAAGCGCTCCGTGCCTCTGCCACAGGATGTTTTTGTGACTGATTAAACATTAACTAGTCCTTTCTGATCAGGTGTCCCACCTGTGGGATGGATTTCATATCAGCTCAGGCTTTGAAGCAGCTCCCAGTCCTTCCCATTTAGCCTCTGGGTTCCTGCTCAGCCAGGGTTCTGTCCAGCTCAGAGCTGATGGTCCTTGTGCCCGGACTTGTCTCCCAGCTCCTTCAGAAAGAGATCACCAAATCCCTTCCTAAAGCATCAGGTCTTAGTTCCCCAAGTCCTCTCACCAGGTGATGAGGAAAACTCTTTTAGTTCTGAGTGCACAGAGGATGCCAAGGCTTCGCAGCACAGGTCACAGCTTTCTCTGCTGGAAAAGCTGCATCTTCAACAGGTCTTGGATCCCCCAGGCAAGAAATTGTGAATAGTCTGCAACACCTGACAGCAGTGGTTCGAGGGGTGATTGTGGGTGTCTCCTCCCTCAGGGCAGGCGGTTGGAAGGGCTGAAGGCAGCACACGTGGGCTGGGTGGGAGGAAGAGTTTGGTGAAGAGAGGTGGTGTGTTGCATCCATGAAACGTGCAAGTTGAAAATAAAAGAGCAAGTAAATAAGTGGTAGAAGCACAAGTTCGGGTCAGAGTTCGTCTCTGTGATGCTTGGGAGGATTCGGTGGTTGGACTGTTACCAGCTTTTACTCAAGAGGTTGAATCCCTCATTGTCCCCAGCCTGGCTGCTGCTGGGGGAGCGGGAAGGGAGCGGAGGAGTTGAGGGACAACCCAGGCTGGGTCAGCGCTGCTTTAAGAAAGGGGACTGGAAAACCACCCCAGAGGAAAGAAAGGGCTTTTGTGCTGGCAGGTCTCCTTGGGGTGCCTTTTAGCTGGTTGTGTGGCCAGTGGCAGGGACAGCAGGGATGGTGGTGACAGCAGGGACAGCAGGGACGCTGCTCTCTCCACTCCAGTGCATTGTGGCACTTCAGTTTCCGTTGCAAATCTGCTGGTGTTCTCCAAGCAGCCCCAGCGCTGGAGGCAGGCAGCCTTGGTGAGGATGTGAAACCTGCCTGCGCGGCACCGCGTCCCCGGCAGTGGGATGGGCAGGGGCACTTCTGCTTGCCCAGAGCCCCCAGTGGGGCTGTGCCACGGCAGGAGGAAGGGCATTTTGGTGGCGACACAGCTGCTCCCATCAAAAGCTTTTGACTCTTCAGGGCCAGGCTGCAGCCTCTGCCCCAACGACCCCGGCCTCTCCTCCCCGTGGCTGGGTGTCTCCGTACCCCCTGAACTTTGCCATTCTCCCATCGGGACATTTTGGGCTTGTGACTTACCTCTCGCCACTGAATTCCCAAGTCTCATTTACAATTTGGAATGACACAGTTTTGATCCCTTTGCTGAACACTGTAATTCAACGGGACAGTAATTTAATAAGGGATTCACGTATTTAGGCAAATCAAGATGTTCTAGCTAAAGCTAAATCCTTCCTCTCTCTCTGCCCTCTTAGGAATTGCTTTCAATTTTTCATGCCCTGAGGTTTTCCTTCAGAAGCAGGTGTCCTCTTTGGGGCTTTTCTTGGCTCTTTTAATTTCTTTTGTAAGGTTCAGTGACGAGCAATAAAGCACAAAGAGTCCCTTTCCATGAGGAATGCAAGTGTCCCAGGCTGTGCCTGGCATTGGCAGAGGCTGAACCAGGTAGATTTTGGTGGATCAGAAGTGATGGAGTTGAAAAGTAAGCAAGCCAAGCCCAGGGTTACAAATGAAACCCATCCAGAAAAAGCTAGAGATTGGGATTTTCTTCCGGCTGCCATACTTCAGGGGCATTTTATGGACTGAGAGGAGGTTTTTTGTACCTGTGGTGAATGTCCGTGATCTGTATCAGAGCTCTAAATACAGACTAATGCCACCTCATGTCAGTCCCTCTGCCAAAACCAGTGCTCCCACTCAGGACTGAAGCACGCATGAGACTGGGAAGGGAAGAGAGACAGTGGGGCTGGAACAACCCAGGAGGGCAGTGGGTGTTTAGAGGAGATGAGCATGGAGCAGAGAAGGAGTATGGAGCAGAGGGAGCATGTCCTGAGAGGAAGAGCGAATTGCTGGTGTGGGGAAGGGAACGTGCATGAATCAAAGTGTCGACCACTCTTCAGTTTCCTCTTCTCTTGACCTATGAAAGCTCTTTTTATTTTGGAAGCTAACGTATCTTCTGGGTTCACACAAGCTTACTAAGGCTGGGCAAAAAATGTGAGTAACCAGCCCACGTGAGCTTGTGTGCTCCTTGGAGCCCAGCTGGCCAAGGTGCCTGTGCAGGGTGCTCACACTGGGGCAGCCCAAGTGCTCCCCAGCTGGAAGTTTGTCCACATCTCCTGTGCTCAGCTGTCCACTGTGCTCTGCAACAGCCCTGCAGAGCTCCAGCTGGTGCCACAGTGAGCCCCACACATCCTCTGCAGCCAGACTGGGCTCAACTCCGCGTGTCTTGGCGTTGCCGGGGCGTCTGGTTTCACACCACGTCCTTCAGTTGGAAGCTTGTTCAGGACTGGGTACTCCCCTCCTTCAGGAAAACCTTCTGAGTTACTGAATTGCTCCTGGCTGCTGCTGTCTGATGGGTGGGATGCTTGGAGTGTGTCTTCTGTGAAAGGCTTCCTAAAGTATAAAGTTTTAATGAACAGTTGCCTGGTAGGAGAGCAGTATCGTCTGACATGCTCGTGAAAAAAGCCTTTTTTAAAGGACCTAAGCACAAGCTCCAGGTACTTCTGAGGCCTGGGAGTAGCAAGTACTCTCCTGTGGCGTAGAGCAGAGTGGTATGAAATCCAGAGAGGTGGGAGAGCAGGGAACTGTCCTCCCATGCTTTGACACACAGGTACCTGCTAAATCTTCAGAGACCTAAAAAGCAACTGGGGCAAAAGCCAGCGCCTCGGTTGCTCCTGGTGCCCAGAAGCCTTGCCCCAGTACAGCCGTGCTGCAATGAGCGCCAGCCCCAGAACTGCAGGGAGAGCAAGTTACACCTGAAGATTCTGGGGGGGTCAGGGGCAGAGCAGGCACTGTCAGGAGAGCTTTGGCAGCAGAGCCGGGGTTGCTGCTGGGCCGGTGGGCACGTGGTGGGACGTCGGACACACCGGCCGGCTCTGAGCAGCACACGCTCGCTCCTTCCATTTTCCTTTGTTACTCATCCTGCGGGCCCCAGCACGGAAAACGTGAAGCTCCCAGCAACATCCCTTCCCCGTCGGATGTTGCTCACAGCGTACGTGCCCACAGGAAGCCGGCGGCTGCCCAAAGCGACAGCAAGATCAACACGAACTGTGCTGCTGGAGCGGAGCTATTGTGCCGGACATCCTGGAGGGACACATCTGGGGAAGCCAGCACACACTGGGAGCAAAGGGACCCTGAATGCTGTGCCGGCCCGCTGTCGGTGCCTGTCACCATCCCCACTCCCAGTGCTTGTCCCTGTCGTGGTGCAGCAGTTTGAGCTGAACTCTGTCCCTCTCCAAAGCCTGCTTCCACAGGCGAGTGCCACACTACAAACCTCCCAGTTTGGTCTGGTGTGTGGGCTGAGCGGGATATCCCACCACAGGGGTGCTCAGGTGTCCTGCTGCTGTGACTTGCTGGCAAGTGCAGTGCCCTCAACAGTAAAGCAGGCGACAGATCCTAAATCCTGGTGTGTGACATGGCAAAGTGCTTGGACTCATGTAGAAGATCCTCTGTCTTGCCCTCTAGTAGGATGCGTCTTGCCTTGTTCCTGGCCATACATCCTGCTCCATCGCCAGGAGCAGTGCTCAGCCCACAGACAGGGCTTGCTGCTCTCCAGCCCTTCCTGTCCCATGCTTCTGAAAAGCAGGGAAAGCTCCTGGGTGTAAGATGTTCTGTCCCTGTATGGAGGACATGGGATTGCTTCCTGGCACCATGATGGACAGATCCCCTTTGGCTGAAATCCCTAAGTGCAGTCCTCACTTGACTGGCAGCGTCCCCGCTGAGCCCGTTCTGCCCGGAGCAGCAGTGGCTAATCCAGACCTTGGAGAAAGGACTTTCTTAACCTACTTAACTGTGAAGGCACACGCTTCTCGGGGGCATCCCTTGAGGCAGCTGGTTGGGAAGGCTTCTGGGTCTTGGGGGCATCCCTCAGGAGTGCTCCAAGGAGGGACCTCAAGGACATGCAGGCAAGCATTATTTCAGGACACTCTCCCAGGGACAGGTAGGGCCTGTCACTCCCCTGGACACCCTGCCCTGGGATGGCAGGGACAGCATCGAGCCATCCCCAGCACAGCAGTGTCTCTCCTGGTGTGGCAGGTGTCCTGCAGCTCCGGGTCACACTGGTGTTGTTTGATGAGATGCCCATGATGTGCTGCACATCACCAGCTTCGCTGAGCTGCTGGCCTGGCAGAGCACTTTCCAAGGAGGAGCAGCCTCTTGCCAAGTGCTGACCAAAAGCCAGGCTCCGTCCCCAGGGCAGCCGTGATGTCCCGCTCCACAGCTGCACCTCTGACAGCTGTTACCTGACTGTGGGGCGATGGCTGTGCCCTAACAGGGTCACTCACCACAGCAGCGTTGGATGTCGCGCAGCTCCCAGTTCCCCTCTGCTGCTGGGGCTTTCCTCAGCCAGCCCACCCCTGCTCCAGGTGAACACAAACACCCTTTACCAGCCACAGGGGAAGCCCAGCAGACCCCAGCAGCCATCTGATGTCTGGCCAGAGCAGGAGCTGGCCTGCAAGCCCCAAAATACTCGTTAAGCCCAGACTGCAAAATCCTCACTGTTTTCCAGGTTTCTTGCACCACTGTTGGGTTTTGTCCACCTGAAGCCCAAGCTCAGACCCTAAACAAGACTAGGAGCAGCAACCAGGTTTTACTACAGCTGGATCTCATTTTTCTTAGGGATATACTTCCTCTTCCCCAAGGTGTCCCCACGCCATGCTGTCCATGCAGCAGGAGTCAGCAAGCATGTCCCTGCCTTGCCTGAGTGGTTTGGGCTGGTGACTCCGTTCCTGTCACATCTTCCAGGGGCACTTCTGCTCCTCCCGAGCAAAGGCCCTGGCCCGTGATAAACACCCTCCTTTCGGCGTCCTTTGAAGGCTGTCCTTCCCTGCTGTCAGGCTGGGGAGCGCAGCAAGGACACTGCGAGGCCGCGGTGGTTTTGCCAGCCTGGCGCACTGAGCTTGGCTTGGGGTTCCCTCACGGCTGGTGCAGGCGCTGCCAAACCTGTTGGTTCATCCCGCAGGTGCACAGAGCAGAATTAGGGGGGGTCTCTTCCTTGGTCTGGAGCAGAGAGGATCACCAGGCTGTGAGCAGCCAGCACTGCCTGTGCCCCCACTTCCTCCCCAGACTGAGTACCCTCAACTGAAGGGGGGAGCAGGGATGGCAGGGTGAGCTCTGCAGAGCTTGGGGACAGTCCCTAAAGGGCTGGGGGTGAACAGCAGGGTCACTCTGGTGGCAAGTCTGTGCTGGAGGCACCAACTCAACACGAATCCGGCCAAAGCCACCAAACCCGTTTGTTTGGCGTGGGGAGAGGCAGTGCCCAGGCAGCACAGGGCTGTGGCATGTCCCCTCCCTGCAGTGGGATCCGGGTGGCTGCCAGTGGCAGTGGCACAAGGAGAGTCTCGGTCTGCGCTACCTCCTTCCTCACAAGGGCCGGCTCCTGGCTCAAGCACTCCTCCAGCAGTGCAGTGGGAGGGACAGGGGTTGGGAGGAGAAGGGAAAACAGAGGGACAGAGCGTGCTTGTGACAAGGCTGCTCTGTGCAGTGGGAGCTGACGAGCTTTGGTGCATGGGAGAACGTCCAGCACAGGGCCGGCGCGGTGAGCTCCCAGTGCCGGAGGGAGCTGCTCCCTCGGGCTGGGCAGTGGAGCCGGGGGGAGACGGCACCGGGGGGCACCTTTCATGGCAAGGGACGGGGAGGCGGCCGCACAGCACTGCCTTGTCCGGCCAGGCTTGCCTGCAGGCGCGCATTGTGTCCGGCCGTGCCAGATGTCTGGCTTGCCGAGGGCTCTGGTCGAGGCAGGGACCCAGGGAGGGAACATCGAGGGTGGACACTTTGTCTGGGACATAACAAGGTTTGCGTTAGCGGAGGAAGACAGGAAATAGAGCGTCTTAACTGGACCCTGGCCAGCCCCAGCGCACCGCGGCCCTCAGCCACGTTGCTTTTTTTCCTCCTTATGCATCTTGGAGGCAAATGCTGGGCAGGACCTGGAGTAAACGGGCTCCATGCTCTGGCCACGTGAATGGCATGGGCCCAGGAGCTCTCCTGCCGCTCACCTCCCGGTCGTGGTGGGCCTTGCTTGCCCCTAATGAGTGCGGCGCTAACGCCCAGCCATGGCCCCCCCCCCCGCAGGGCCCCTTTTCCCACTCGGTCTCTCTAATTTGTATTAAGTATCCCTTCCTCGCAGGCTTTCCTCCTCCCCTTCTTCCCCCTTCTCGTCTCTTTTGTGAGTGAATAATTTATGGCACTTTTCATCTTCCTGGCTGTTGTTCCAGGCGGGCGGCAGAGGGATGCTCTGTGCCCTCCTGACGGCCGCTCCCAGGCTGGGTGCACGGCACCAGCCCATGCCGGTGCCACAGTGGGCTGGAAATGGGACACACCCTCCCAGGAGCCATCGGGGGACTCACATGGGAGCAGAACCCCTGCCATCACCCATGGAGGCAGAACAGGCAGGGCCTGTTCCGTGGCAGATCCATGGCAGTCCTTGGGGGACCAGGAGTCACTGGTGGGACGTGGAATGGCTGCAGTGCCCACGGCTGTGCAGGCAGGTGGGCAGCAGCAAGGGAGGGCCACCCCAGGGCCAACTGGGGGTCCCACAGCACCGGGGTGTGGGCAGGGCTGGGCAGCCCCTGTCCCACCGCATGGTGCGGGGCTGTGGCGAGGTTTCCGTGGGCCGCTGGCTCTTACATAAGCTCATTGTTTCCTGAGTCAAAAGAGGTTTTGTCTCCGCTCTGGAGATGTGACAGGAGGAGGAACAATTTGCCCCATTCATCTTTAGCTCTGCTCTGGAGAGCGGTGTGGTGGCCTGCGCCGGCAGAGACGTTAAACCCGACCACTTCCCCGCCGTAAAATCTCCCGGGGAGCAGGTGTTGGAAATCGCCCCTTCCCCTCCTGATCTCCTCAAATCCAGCGCCACAGAAATCAAGGATAATCCAGCAGCCTCTTCAAAATGAAAACGCTGAGCCCTGATTAATTCATTTAATAAGTGACTGATCTCCTCCTCCCCCAGCACCACGGCCCAAGAAGCCATTTTGCTTCTTGCTCTCCTGGGCTGATGCCGGGGCTGCAGCAGAGGCACGAGGCTGGTACCCCGTGGCCTCCTTACCAGCCTGGCTGTGTACCTTGTCATGGCCTGGCCTCTGCAGTGGGGCTGGGAAGGGCAGTGCTCTGAGGACTGTGGGGCCAGTGGCCTCCACTGGGCTCTCCAGGCTCACTGGCCTCACCCACGCGGTGCCAGGGGCTGCTCCACCTCCCATCCAGCCCGTGGAGCCCTGGCTCGAGGGGATTAAGCAGGAGAACGAAATACTCCGTTTTCCAACCGAAAGATCAAACCGGTTAGAAGTGACATTGTTTTTGCAGTTCCATCTGCTTCAATTAGGGCACGGGGGTGGAGCAGGGGGGCTCCCAATTATCCTCATTAGAGGGGCTCCTCGTGCAGCCAAGCTCCAGCCGCGAGCAGGGAGCTCACCAGGCTCGTGCTGCTTGATAATGAATATATTCATGGCTGCACAGCCTGGCCTTGCTCGCCTGCTGCTGCCGGAGCCCTGCTCTTGACATGTGCTTTGGGCACTGCTGGGAGATGCGGAAAACCTCTCCAAGCTCAGGAGCTTGGCGGGTTTTACTGAAAGAGAGCGTGGCCAATATGACCCCATCGCTGCTCAGCACCCTGCTGTAGCAGTTCAGGAGCCTAAACCTGGTTCTTGCACTCCAGGTGGGAGCACTCCTGCTCCCTCTCCCCCAGGTCCTGCTTTGTTGGGAGGTGTCCCAGCTCCTCTCAGGTCTGGCTGTGGGCTGGAGATACCCCAGCGAAGCTGCCCAGGGAGCAGCACTGTCCCTGTCCCTGTCCCATCTGCTCCAACCAGGAGAATGCAGCTCCCTCCCAAGCTCATCTGTTTTCAGGCTGGCTGAGACCATTCCTGCTCAGATCCAAGCACTCACCAGTCTGAATCTGTGGCCATTTCTCTGCTCACAAGACTGAGATTAACCCCCCACTTTGTGTGCAGAGATTCTGGGAGAGCATAAAGTGTAAAAATGTGGAAATAAGAAAATGTCTGTAGCCCATGGGTTTACAAACCTCATTATTTATGTACGTCCATCCTTGGTATAAACTAAATTGTTCTTTTAGTAGGTGCTGGTCACTGATATTAAATTCCCATTTCATTTTCTTATCCCACCTGGCAGGTTCCTAGAGACACCTTCCTCTTTGTTTGCAATATTTTTTGCCTGTAGCAAACCCAGGGTTCATAAATGCAGCGGCGTCGGGCGGAAACCTGACGTGCAGCTGCTGCGTGTGCTCTGTGCAACACAAAAGAAAACCTGAGACATGGAGAAACTGGGGCGGCCCAGACGTCACCCCCAGGATCCCGCCTGATGTCAGCAGCCAGGGATGGGGAGCGGAGCTGGGGGCTGGGGGGAGGCTGGATGTGGGTGGGCAAGGGCAGAGCGGGATGCCCAAGGAGGAGTGGGGGTGCTTAAGGCATAATAAGGATGCCCAGGGCAGGTTGGGGTTGTTCAAGTCAGGCTGGGGATGTCCAGGATAGATTGGGGATAATCAGGACAGGTTGAGGATGCTCTCATCCCTGCAGGGGTGCCCAGAGGAGGTTGGGGATGCCCAGGACGCCCAGGCTTGGGAATGTGCAGGGCTGGTTTAGGGATGGCCAGGGCAGGTTGGGGATGCCCAGGGCACCTGCTTATTCTTCTGCCAGGTGATGTCTCTCCAGGTGCCCTTGCCTGGCAGGGGTTTTATCACATGGCAGGCCCTTGGCCCCACTGGTGCAGGCAGCCAAGGGGGTTGCTGAGGAGCTGTGGGAGGTCCCTGCCCTGGGCCCGGTCGCGGCACCGATTGGCCCTGCGGCGCAGCGCTGTTGCTGTGGCTGTGCCCGGGCTGATGGCGGGGCCTGGCCTGCAGCTCGTGCCTCCGCGCAAGGGAATAATTCTCCTTAATCCTTCCGAGAGGCATCGCTGGATGAGACTGGAGCCTCCCTCTGGGAGCCCCATCTCCCCTGGCGCAGAGAACAGAGCTGGGGGAGGGACGGCCGCCATCCTGGGCAGGGAGGCCTCTGTGCCCCCGGCCACCTGCCCTCTGCTGCTGGGGCCACAGCCAAGCCAGCAGTGCTCCTGCACCGGTGCCGAGGGACAGCAAAACCCCTGGGGGCTCGGAGCACCAGACCAGTGCCCTGGGACAGGAGGGTGTGGTGGCAGGAGGTGGCAGTGCCCCCAACACCCTGCCCCTCCAGATACAGCCGAGCCAGCAGCAGGAGCACATGGGGCCATGGTCTGGGATGCAGCCACCCACTGCACCACAGCTCGGGGAGAGGAGACCAGAGCTCCTCTTGGGGGGGATTGGCTTGGAGGGTGCCCCTGGATGGTGCTGGCTGCGGAGCCCCTCCAGAGCCCCACACTCCTTGGCACGCAGCGTCTCGGCCCAGAGCAAGGACTTCTGCCAGGAGCCAGCCCTGTGGTGGGGAGGGTGACGCCTGCTGCCGGCCCAGAGCACCCGGCACATAAACACCACCCCGGGGATTAGGTCAGCTCTGGTCATCGCTCAGACGAATAAGTGGATCAGTGCAAGGGAAAGGAGGGGGAGGGAGCTCTGCTGAGCGGGGAGCTCCAGTGGGGACCTTCTAATTTAGGGGCTCGTGGGGCCAGGAGCCGCCTTGGCGCAGGCGTGAGGCTGGGCAGCGAGCGCTGGCGCCCGTGGTGGGGCGGCTGGGGACACGCGGCGGCAACCCCGGCCGGCCCCGCGGTCGGCTCGGATGCCCGAGTGTCCTCAAGTCTGTTTATTTTAAGGGATACAAAGTCCTGGGCTGCCGCAGGGTCACCACAGCACTCGCCCAGCCTCGCGGTAAAGTTTCCCGCAGGTGCTGGCAGGGGGAGAAGGAGGAGGAGGAGGAGGGTGGGTGGCAGCAGCCAGGCACCGTCCCGCCGCCCTGCGCCCGCACACCTTTGGACCTGGCGCCCGTGCGCCAGGAGCTGTCGGTGCGGTGCCGCGGCCACCCCACAGCCCCGGCCCATTGTCCCGCAGCACCCGGGCCGGGTGTGGGGACGGCCATCTGCTCGTCGCTGCTGCCGACAGCTTCTTTGTTCGCCGCCCGGCGCACGCTGGCGCAGGAAGCGGCTCCCACGTGCTTCGCCCTTTCCCTCTCGCGGAGGCACCTAATGAAATAAAGGATTTACTGCGGCGAGGGGGAGGGAGGGCCACGGGCTGAGCACTTTGAAATGTTGTGCTCGGCCCCAGGGGTGGGCTCTCTGGCAGGGTGCGGGCAAGGTGGGTGCAGGCAGTGCCAGGCTCTCTGCCATTTCTGGGCTGTCCTTCAGGAGCCTCCACGGTGGGAGTGGGCACAGGCAGGGGGATGGTGCCAGGGGCTGCAGTGTGAGTAGAACCGAGACTGAGCAGAGCCGGGCTGTGCACTGGACATGCGTGGCACCGCCATTGCCGAGCCCCTGAACTGTCTGGGTGGTGGGGAAAGGCCATGCAGTCGCCGTGGGGATGGCTCTGGGGCATGTGGAAACAGGGAACAGGAGTGTCCATGTAGGGTGTAGGTCACTTGGGCTTTGAGTAGGACAGGAAGGACATGGTGCAGCCCTGACCCCTCCCTGCAGCAGTGTGCTGAGGAGGAGCCTTGTTGGGTGGTGTGCCCGCTGTGAGCAGAGCTCCTAATGCTGCTTCCAGGTACCGTGGATTCAGCGTTTTCCCACTCAAGCAAGCTTGTCCTTGTGTGTCATCCTTATCCCCCAGCATTCTGCACAGCAGCACGTCCCTGAGCCACCAGTGCTGGAACTCGTCACCTCTCACCGCACCCAGCCCCAAACTGGGCCAGGAGGACGGTGAGGGACCTGACGGGGAGAGGCAGTGCCCCTTTCTCCTCCCTGCAATGCAAACAGAAACCTAAAAGGACCAAATTCCAAAGTTCTTATTCAAGCCCAGGCACCGTGGCCGAGGGCGGAGGCGCAGGGACTGTCACCTGCAGAGGGATGGGTGGCTCGGGCACAGGGCATGGCAGCGTCCGGTGTGCTTGGAGGGATGAGGGGGTGAATCCATGTGACAGTGGCCCTGCAGCTTTGGGTGCCAGCATCTGTGCTTCCAGCTGCTGCATCCCAGGGCCCAAAGCACAGCAGTGCCAGCCTGGCTCCCCGTGGCACATGTGGTAGCTCAGCCACCAAGTGAGCCCAGAGCAGCCTCTTGAAAGCGGTCACAGGGTGCCACGGGGGTGACCACACGTCCTTCCTTGCAGATGACTCCTCGTCAGAGAGCTGCAGCGGGAATGGCTCCTCCACCCTGAACCCCTCCACTTCCAGCAGCACGCAAGGCGACAGCGCCTTCCCCGAAATGAACGGCAATGGCACCGCGGCCCCCATGGACTTCACCGCCTCCGCCGACGACCAGCCCATCAACCTCTGCGACAAGCTCACGCCTGCCCACGTCACCCCTTCCTACCAGTCCGACAGCTGCAGTGCCGACGGGCTGCGCAGCAGGGTCAAGTACGCGGTGAAGACCTCGGCAGAGGTATGGCCTAGGATGGCTTGGGAGAGCCACGGGCATCCCCCACACCCCACCCGCCCCGGAGCTGGGCGCCGCAGTGGGCTCACCTCGCCCTCACCTTATGGCCACCATGTGAGGAGGAGCCCGTTCCTGCTGGGTCCAGCAGTGTTTCCCACGGGGTGAGGCAGAGCCATGGTCCCTCCAGCCAGAGCAGCCACTGGGCCATCAGGCCATCGCAGTCTCCCTTGCCCCAGGCAGGCAGGAGGTGACGCTCAGGGGAGCTTGGCCATGGGTTCATCTCCCCGAGTTGCAGGGGGCCATCAGGAGAGGGAGCAGACGCAGTGAGACAAAGACAGGTGCATCAGGTGAGGACTCCTGGTGGTAAACCACTGTCTCCTTTCAGTCCCCCCCCTACAGCTCGGGCAGCTACGACTCCATCAAGACAGAGGTGAGCGGCTGCCCCGAGGACCTGACCGTCGGCAGGGCCCCCACGGCTGATGAAGATGACGATGACCACGATGACCATGAAGACAACGATAAGATTAATGACTCGGAGGGGATGGACCCAGAGAGACTAAAGGCCTTCAACGTAAGGAGGGCTGCAGGGGGAGGATGAGCCTGCCTGCCTCCCGTCTCGGGGTTCCCACCGCCTGTCTTTTCCTTTGCAGATGTTCGTGCGCCTTTTTGTGGACGAGAACCTGGACCGGATGGTTCCCATCTCCAAGCAGCCCAAGGAGAAGATCCAGGCCATCATCGAGTCCTGCAGCCGGCAGTTCCCCGAGTTCCAGGAGCGGGCGCGGAAGCGCATCCGCACCTACCTCAAGTCCTGCCGCCGCATGAAGAAGAACGGGATGGAGATGGTGAGTGGCTGCCCCAGTGCCCTCCTGCTCACCACCACAGCTGGGGCAGCAGGTCCCTGAGCACCCTCTCTGCTTGTGTCCTGCAGACCAGGCCCACGCCGCCTCACCTGACCTCGGCCATGGCGGAGAACATCCTGGCCGCCGCCTGTGAGAGCGAAACGCGGAAAGCAGCCAAGAGAATGCGGCTGGAGATCTACCAGACCTCCCAGGTACGGTGCTGGCAGCTGGAGGTGGGCGAGGGATGGAACCAGCTGTGTCCTGTGGTGGGATGAGGGAGAGCCGTTTGTGTGCAATTTAGAGAAGAGTTTTTGGAAGTCTTATTTCTGAAAGTCAGAGGGGCTGCAGAACAGAGCCCCATGGTGTGTCCTGAGACTCAGGCCAGTGGGGTTGGGGATGCTGGTTTGGACTGGCCATGCTGCAGCCACGGGAGACCAGGCATCCCTGTGCTACCCCTCCCGCTGGCCACAGAGGAGAGCCAGGCTCCTCGCTGGAGTAAGTCTGTGTTTCCCCCACGCAGGACGAACCAATCGCTCTGGACAAGCAGCACTCCAGAGACTCCACAGCCATCACCCACTCCTCCTACTCACTGCCAGCTTCATCTTACTCCCAAGACCCGGTCTACATCAATGGAAGCCTGAACTACAGCTACCGTGGCTACGGGTCGCTGGGGGGCAGCCTGCAGCCCCCCGCCTCCCTCCAGACGGGCAACCACAGTAACGGTAAGTGGCCACGCTGGGGCCTGCGGGGACACGGGAAGCCCACCCAGCCACTGCTCTGCCCCATGCCCGGGCAGTGTGCAACAGGCTCCTGGCATCCCACAGCTGTGGGACTGAGCTGGCCGCTGGAGGGGAGGAAGAGCTGCTCCGAAATCCCCTCTTGTCCTGCAGCTGGCAGAGGGCTCTGCCTGGCGGCTCAGCTCACCTCGTCAGCAGACGGTTAATTGTTGAACTGCACTTGGAAGGACGGTCCGGGTGCCACTGGTGGAGGGAAGGAGTGTCACTTAAAAAAAAAGAGAATCTGTACCAGCTATTAATCATTAACAGGAGCGGGCGCCTATCGCTGCCCCGATCTCCTGCTGGTATGAGCCGTTCCGCTCTTGGGGACGGATGGGGCTGGGGGCACAGCCAGCTCCTGCCACAGCTCAGGAGGGCTCTGAGGGGCTGGGGACTGCCTGGGAATAACAGCTGGGAAAACAGGACTGATGCTGCAGGACAGGAAGGCAGAAGGAGAGCACAGGCAGGGCTTCAGGTTAGGAGCAAGTGAACAGAGCGTAATATCCTGGGCCTCAGCAGGGCACACAGGAAGGCTCCTATGTGCCTGATGACTCCCATGCACCTGGGGAGACAGGTATGGGGTGAGGCCAAATGTTCCCTCTGGTTCTGCCCTGCAGCAGTGGTGGCAGGAGGGGCTGGAGTCCTTACCAGTCCTCATCCCGTCCTTCAGCAATCTCCAGGCTGCCATCGCCTGTCCTGGTGCGCTCTGGGCTCCTGCCCTGCCCCTGCCCGCCCCGACGGGAGCCAGGATTTGGAAGGATGTGATTTCCGGAGGCCTGAGAGATGCCTGTCTGGGATTAACTCTTATCATCCCTTCCTAATGCTTCTTAACCCTGAATAAAGATCCCGTCCCGGCCTCCAGCTGCTGAGACCTAATCCTCACAGCAATGGTTCCTCCCCAGAGGAGCACAGGCACCCCGACCCCCCTCTGCTGAGCACCCTCCTCTGGCCTGGCCAAGCCACAGGCTCTGGCTCCTCCATGTGAGACAGCAGATGTGCAGGAAGGTCGCTGAGCAGCCTCCAGGAGGAGCAGACAGGCCGTGGGTGCAGCACCCAGCGGCAGCACCCAGCAGCACCTCACCTCACTCCTTTGTAGTGGATTTCCAAACCTCTGCTTTGCAATTCATTTTTCCCCAAGCTCTTGCCCGGTCCTTCAGAGGGGAGAGCACGCTGCAAGGAGCTGCACCTTCTCCTCCTCTGAGCAGAGGCCTGCAGGGGTTTGCTGCCCAGGAGTGTCTTCTCCCTCCATCCCCCACCTCAGGCAATTCTTGCTCAAGCCCACATCCCTGCTCCCAGCTCCTTCCCCCTTGGTGAGCCGGGAAACGGGCTCCGTTTACTGCTGCCTTTTCTGTCCAGTGAAATTGCTTTCGCATGAGAGCCTCCTCCTTCTTCTCCTCCTCCGCCTTCTCCTCCTCCTCCTCCCCCACTTCGAAGCACTGGTTCTCCTGGCGTGGAACACTTCTGCTGGTGCTGCTCCTCCCTCAGAGTTCACTGCTCCAGCGTTGCTTTCCTTGGATGCTTTCCATCCCGCCCGGGGTGATGTGCTGCCCTCCCTGCCACCATCGCCAGTGGCACCCACCTGGGCTCGGGGGGGCAGCTGAGCCCTCCCATCCTGGTTCGCAGTGCCCAGTCCTCGCCTGGCGTCCCCCATGTCCCAATTGCTGTGTTGGCCACCCAGCAGGAGCTCAGCTTCCCTCTCACTTTTCCTTGGCAGGTCCAACCGATCTCAGCATGAAAGGTGGGGCCTCCAGCACGGCCCCCTCCAACAGCACCAGCCGGGGCATGCAGGCGGCCCAGCTCAGCCCCACGGAGATCAGCGCCGTGCGGCAGCTCATCGCCGGATACCGGGAGTCGGCGGCGTTCCTGCTCCGCTCTGCAGACGAACTGGAAAACCTCATTTTACAGCAGAACTGACTCCCCGTGTCTGCGTCGCTCCTCGGTCGACAAGACAATTTACACCTGCTAGAAAGAGGCTCCCGGCGACGTCCTGCTCAGGACCACCATCGTCCCCCCGCCACGCCGCGGGTACATGTAGTTTTTAGAAGGTGGAATTCGAAAGACCTGTTTTCTTTTACACTCCAAGCACCTGGGACTTCAGGCCCAAGGACACGTTTTGGAACCGTACCAACACCCGTGCGTCCGGCCGACCAGAAGCCAGCCCTGCAGCTTGGAAGGATGTGGGACTTTGAAGGGCAGAAGGGAGCCTGGGGAGGTTTGGGGCTGCAGATGTATTTAGAATAACCTTTGTGGACCCAAATGTTAGATTCCCATCCCCAGATAATTTCCAAGTCTTAGGTGAGCTGAATCACATATTTATTGAGAAATGGACCCTCCTCTCCCCTTAGTAATTTATTTTTCTGAAAATGGATTCTTTTGAGTTTGTACAGATTGCCAGTTTTTTGTCTGTCTGATCAGAAGGAATTTATTCCTGTGAAATAACACATTCCATATCACTACACTACTAATTTCCAGGCAGCTCTGCCTGTTTCTCTGGTGAACCCTGGTCCCACAGGGAGCAAGTTTGCCATCCAGCCTTTGATATGGAGGCTGCTCAGCCTCCAGTGAGCGTAGGTGGGAGCTGAACAGCAGCACAAGCTTAGGCCTTCGTTGTAAGGGGTTCCATGGCACCAGTGGGGTCTGAACCTCCCGCAGAGACTCGGCAAGCTCAGCAGACCTCCGGCTGGAAGGACATCTCGCACTCATTTAAGTCATTGCAGATAAGAGAAGGAAGGAAGGAAGGAGATACCTGAGAAACACTGTCTTGCGGTCACCATCCGTACACTACCTCACACTCCATTGTGGGCTTCTTCCAGGACTGGCCGTGCTGGTCCTGGGGGACGGTGAGTGTCGCAGACATGGGGATCGTGCCGAGGAGGCTGGAACCTCCGGCTGGGGTCCTGCTGTGCCTGGCCGTCCGCTCCGCTCCGTCCCAAACCAGCCCCGGGGTAGCACCGGGAGAGAAACCGCTCGGGACCCACGGGGTGTGAGGCAGGGCAGCGCCAGGGCTCACCCAGAAGGGGAGTTGGTGCCGTGACCACTCGCTCCTGCGGGAGAGACGGGCAGCATTGAGCAGCAGAACTGACAAAAGTCCTCTCCGGGGCCCAGGATCTTTCCCGCTCTCTGCTCACAGTCCTGGAACAAGCCCACAGTTCCCGAAGTGTGGAAGAACCGTAGTCCGATGACCATTCTGCCCCGTTTCCACCCCTCTCCCCCATGATGCACTTCGTTTTGCTCAGTGCAATACCTACTGCCAGTGCTGCTAACCCAGGGACCTCACTCCTGCCAGGGGTGCTGAGCCCAGCCCAGCAATGCCGTGTGCTCTGGAGCTGTGCAGAGACCGGGGAGGGGGTCCCGCTGCTCCCCGACCCCCGCAGCCCCCCTGCCCGGCTGGAGTTCGCACCGTGAGATAGAAATTCGATAAGTGTAAAGCTGTGTTGTAGGTAGAAACTTTCTCTCTTTGGAGCCAGCTTTTAGCTTATTTTTTGGCCGCCTGGAGCTGGCAGACGGGGGCTGCTGCTCCAAGGGCCAACACCTCTGACATGGGCTTGAGCAGTGGCTGGGCTGGCCAGGAGCGGGCCCGGGCAGTTCCCCTGTACCCTCTGTACCCCATGATGCTCCACACACTGGAAGAGAAGCGAAACTTTACCCTGCCCTTAGTCTGAGAACAGAAAAGGTTCTGGCTCCTGAGGCCAGGTGTGCCTGGCCCGGCAGCAGGAGGGATCAACACCATTGCATTGACTGTTTTCCCCAAACCTTAAGCTTTCCGTAGCATTTGGAGAAAAGGGACCCAGCCCCTGGCCACGGGGTGCAGGGACGAGGTGGTGGCTCATTAGACCTGAGCCGGTGCTGGAACCGGGAGCATCGTGGCCACATCCATCCCCTCCCGCCCGTGGGGTGGGGGCCCTGGGGACACCAGCCCCCAGCCAGGGCTCAGACTCCTGCTTTCCCCAGCACTTCACAAGCCTGCTTGGTTTGTCCACTGCATCCTCCCATACTTGGAATTTATGTAAATATTTATTTTTGTGTGAATACCATGAAGTAACAAACCTTTGACAAAACCTGTAATCGCAGCCATTTGTGAAAGTTCAGGCAGGAGAGGCAGAGACAATCGCTGTCCCGGGATTCTCCCTCTCCGCAGTCTCCCACCCGTGCCGGTGCCTCCCTCCCCGGCAGAGGCAGTGGAACCTTTAGCCATAAGTTTGCCATCAGTGTACTGAAGCAGAGGTAACCCGGGAGCTCATGGACAGACCCCCAACAGCCACAGTGGGGTTAAGTTTTATTTATCCGAGGTTTAGCTGTCGTTCCCGATCACCTCTGAACCTGTCTCGGCACATGTGGAAGTTCAGGAGCTCTTACACGTGGTCAAACTGCTGTAGAGGACACCGAGGCTGCGTCGCGTAAGGAGGGTGCCCAACACCGCCCTGTCCCAGCACCTGATGTTCATAACCTGCAGCTGAATGGTACAGACTCAGATTCCCAAAGCCCCGGTGACAGCCACATCTGGGACAAGTTACGAAACAAACGGGATTGACTCCGAATTTCTGTCAGGGATCTTTTTCTTTTTTCCTTTCTTTTTTTGGGGAGCCGCAGCGTTAACGGTTCCTTTGGCGTGAGCTCCACTGACATCTCCGTGCTCTGCAGCTGCTCCGTGCTCCGCCACGGCTCCCTGTGCTCCAGGACTGTTCACAGCCACATTCCTGCGCTCTCACTGGGCAGGACGGGGTCAGGAATTGCTAGTCCGGGTTCTCAACGAGGAGGAACGAGCAGGAGCAGAATACACCGGCTTTCCAGATATCTGAGAGGTGGAAGGAGAATGCTGGGTTAGCAGATGGTCTGGATGGTCTTGGGTTTGGTTAAGAAAAGCTGATCACTGGTCAAGAAAACAGATTTTTATGTTGGTTTTTTTTTTTAAATTTTATTTTATTTTAACACACCCACCCTGTCCTGGATGTGCGGTTCCCATGACGCTGTTTCTCCATGGGAGAGCGTTCCCGGGGTTGCGAGCAGACATAACTTGTACCTCCCTGATCCCAAGGGCCACTTCCCTCCCGGAGCGGCCGTCGGATTTAGTACCAGTTCATGAAAAAAAAAAAAAAAAAAAAAATGCTGCTTTGAACTCAGAGGGTTAATATACTTTTGATTTGTAATTTTTTGTAAAACTTTTTACAAGGTAGCATAGTATTTCACCAGACACCAACTACAATCCGTCCATGGTCTGATTTTTATATAATTTAGTGGTGCTTTAGAAACTTTTGTTCGGTTGTTTCGGAGCTGCACAGCTCAGTTCTTCGCCTGTATCTACCTAAGACCAATGTGAACCTTTGTATTTTTGCTCCTAATTTTGGACTCAGTGAAAGTGTACTGTTTACATGTACAGAACTCCCGGCCCCTGTGTGTTCTGCCAGACCTGCTGTTGAAGAGGAAGCTGCCCCTCACCCCAGTTCGTCTGTTTAACCCAGCCACAGCCTCACCCACCCACCGACACGCGCCCGCCCCGAGGGACACCCCACCAAACCCAGACACCCTTTAAGCGATTTTGGGTTTTTGCACAAGCTGTTGTATTTTTTTTTTTTTATTTTATTTTCTTTCCCAGTAGTCTTATGGATTGGCTGCAATTCCAATCGGGAGCTGATCCGGAGCTCTGAAGCGCCAGATCTGGGCAGTGCTGCTGCCTCCCCATCCTCCTCCTCCTCCCGCCTGGACGCTGCCCAGCTCCTCGCAGGGTCCAACTGGCGCAGGGGAACAGGGGGAAAACACTCCTCAGCAGAATTGGGAATACTTTAGGGAAGGGGTGAGCTTGCCCAAGCCTGGACACTGGTTTGGGCTGGAGGGTGGGAGCGCGGTCCCGCGGGAGGCGGGGGGGCTCCCAGCGAGGCAGAAGAGGCTCTTTGGGAAGCTGGTGCTCTCCCAAGGACTCAGAAAGCGTATGGCACTTAATCCAGCTTTTAAGGTGACACTTTATTGCTTAATCAATTGATTCCTTTGGAAATGATATTTTTGCAGATAGGCACCTATGCAACTTCATGTGGCTCTTAAGCAGATGAGCACTTCCTCCTCAACGAGCTTGATAAGAGTTATTTGTGTTATATACTGTGGATTTTTCCAGTAAATGTGGCTTAATATTTTAATTCTTAGAATGTGTGTCTATTATATATGTGATGCAACTTAATTCTGTTCTGTTTGTGGAATGATTAGCACAGGCCAACTCCCTGTCCCCTCACTTAACAAAGACCAATGAGCTGTTAATCGAGCTGTTATCTCCATGGTATTACTTGCTAAATGCACTGATTTCATAAGTATGTGGAATCCTTTTTTTTTTTTTTTTTTCTTTCGAATCTGTATATCATATATAAGACTGAATCTACTTAATAAACACTGTATAACAAAAAGGGCTTTCTCCTCCACTGTCGAGCCCCGCTGGGTGCTGCTGGCCCCAGCGCTGCCCCTCGCCCCAGCCGCTATGCGAGGGAGGTCAGTGCCATCAGCCACCGGAGCGGGATCTAAATTTGGGTGTTAAAAGAGGAAAAAAAAAAAAACAAACCACAAACAAACCCCACCTTTCAATCCTGTTGACATAAGCTGTGCTTTCCATTCCGTAACAGACAGCGCGGGTACCAGAGAGAGCAGCGGTAGCACTCAACGTGGGGGGCAAGGCACCAGTTTTATGCTTAACTTATATTTTGACAAAATTAATT